>JAOXJJ010000359.1:6977201-7006466 GCA_025769935.1 Phoenix roebelenii | reverse complement strand
AGAAGATCCGAGCGCTCCAAGAGATGGTGCCCCCGAGGACAGTTAAAGAAGTACAACGGCTCACAGGCCGAGTTGCAGCTCTCAGGAGATTTGTATTCCGATCGGTCGAGCGCTGTCTTCCATTTTTTACAGCTCTCAAGAAACCGAAGAACTTTCTATCGAATTACAAGCCTGCATACTTTAAGTTGTTTCTGTAATATCTAAAACCAAATATGATTTATAGAAAGGTCATCGCATCAAACTTCAATGAACAGGCTCCCGTCAGAAGGCAAAATTTTAGTACTTGCCAAGTACAACCAACTATTTTTCATAAGAACTTGGCTACAAAAAAGACAATGCCCATGAATATGAAACAAAACTTGTATTGGACCAGCCGATGAGAGTAAAGGCACATGAAAAAACATTAGTAGCACATTTCTAATCCACAAAAGCAGCACCATATTTCTAAACCATCCATTCTTATCCAAACCAGAAGGGAAAACATCTGACGAATTATTTGAATTACTTTTCCATATGCTAGTTGTTTTTACTGTGCTCAGCCAGAAAAAAGGGAATGCATGACAAGATTTATTTTTAAGTTTCTACAAAACCCGGAAACTAGAAAAGCAGAATACAGGAAGAGGTGGGTCAGATTGAAACGGCCACAAATCGTTGCCTTCACAAGAAAAACAAAAGACCGTGCAAGGTTGCCTCACCATTTAGAAAAGCCATTTTCCCACTCGACAATTCAGCAACATCCTCATCCAAGAATCACCACAGCCTCCTCGTATAAGACAAGATACCAATAAGAAGAACAAAATCCAGTGAGAAAGAAACAAAAGGAGAGAAAGAAGCACAACTTCACGGCCATTACCGAACAAGAAGAAGAAGACCACCAGCAAACCATGAGAAAGAAAACCAGCCGGAGACCTACGATTTGAAGGCTTAGAGGAGATTTGTGAGGACCCATACGGGCGTGTGTTTAGTCCCACATCGGTTATTTGTTGCATAGATCTTGAGTACTTATAAGGGATCAAAGAACCCAGATAATACCTCCATTTTGAGTGAGGTCCTGGGTTGTTACAAGATTCTTGATTCGATGAGATGGAAATATCATTCATTCTCTTCTTCTTCTCCTTCTTCCCCGATGACCCGCCCAGCTGGCAATGGCTGCAGGTCGGTTGTCTGCGGAACAGCAGACCTTCCAGAGCTGCCTCGTCTATTGCTCGAAAAGAATACATCCATGGCAATGAAGAGGAGAAGAAGAAGAACCCTTAAGGAGTCACTCATCATCAATTCATCATCGCCTCAATTTTATACATGCATAGTCGGAGAAGAGGAGGAGAAGGAGAAAGCTAAGAAGAAGAAGAAAAGAAAGAGCAGAGCTCGAAGAATAGAAAAGAAATCCCCACAGATACTCCTCTCTATGACGAGAAAGAAAGCGAAAAGATGAAGAGAGACTGAAGGCGGAGGCTTCTTTATCGATGCCCATGAACTGATTCCTGCGAAGGGCTAGGGCTTTCTATAGCGGCTGTGCTGGTGTCCAGGGAGGGGCCCGGGGCGAAGATGATGATGGAAGAAGGCTCGCCAAGCAGTGTGGTTCCATAGTTCCATATTTGTAGGAGCAGAAACTAGGGTTTGAAACTTACAATCTATTTTAGAAAGAAGAAGAGGAGAGGAGAAGAGATCTCACCTGAGCAAGGGTTGGAGGAGGAGGGAGGTGAGGGAGAGTGGGCGGATTGAGATTCGAGATTCGGCTCCGGCGAGGAGAGTCGACGAAGGCGGTCCCAAGCAGCAGAGTAAGAGGAGAGCGCGAAGACGATACGGATGAGAGAATGCAAGGATGATGGAACCAAGATATAGTTGTCCTAAATAAAGCCCCAAAATGCTGAGTTGCCAACGTTGTTACCGAGTCAACCACACTATTTACCCCTCTAAAAGCATGAGTAACCCCATAGGTGATGCATTCATCCAAAAATCGGCGGATATCATGAATCAAGGGCATCCCGCTGGCTGCACTATACGAATCATGGGTCCACTCGATTACCATGGCAGAATTTCCTTCAAGGATAATATAGTTTGTGCCTAGCACTCGCCTCGCGTAGCAGATGTCCTCCTACGCAACTTTGGCCTTAGCACCGACCATAGTCTGCTCAAAGATCCATCGACTCCCGACCGCCACAAATTTGGCCTCCTGATCTCTGATGACAAATCCGACACCTCCGTAGCCTCCAACCTCGTTGACATCGCCATTGAAGTTTATCTCGAGAAAATCAGGCCAGCAATGCTAAGCCAGCAATGCTAAGCCAGATAAGCTGTCCTAATCTCCTGCTCCACACTGGCAAGCCTCCAGGAGAAAACCCGCAGGAATATCAGGAAATCCTCTGCCGACGACTACCTCTGTATCAGATCGGAGGAAACTGCTACATAGCCAAAGAAAACATGAAAGATAGACTCCTCCATCGTCAAACAGGCCCAACAATATGAAAAATACCAACCCTACGCCAAACTAGCACTCCTCTGATAGGTAGGCATCTTCAGGCTACCTTCCATACAAACAGGGCCACACCTGGATTTGAGGTTCAGACCCACCCTTTTTCTTATTTGTTGGGTCAGGAATGGAAGCCCGTTTACTCCTTTCATTCATTAGGATATGTTAAAGCTTTATAGTTAAGTAATGAATGCTATTCGGCTATTTGAGCTAGGCACAGTAAGAGTGCTTTGGGATGCTTGCTAGAGACTTGTTGATGCCCAAAGCAAGAGGCTAATGACAACGTCTGGAATATGAGAGAATATGTTTATAGTGGCGGCCATCCGTTACAAATTACAAGGATAATTACAAGTGAAGGTGAGATTACAACTGAATCTTACAAAATTAAATCACAATCACCAATAATCCCCACAAGAGCATAAGCCATCAACAAAATGGTGGAATCTATTCCTATCCCTTACAATAATCTTCCTCCCACTTATCTTAGAGATCAGTTTCGTAACAGTATGACAATCAGTGCAAACTCGAAGGTTCTTGACAATCTTAATCGCCGTCCCTGGTTTAGTGCTGATCAGCCCAAAAGCTATAGCTAATTTCTCGCTGTGAACCCTGAGAGCTCGCTCTTTCTCCGGCTCCTCTAAATCATGCAACACCAGCTCTACCTGGGGAACATATCCATGAGCTTTGAGCAAGCCATTCAACTCCTCCAGCATTGCATAAATCTCTTGGCTCTTGGCATGACTCAAGTCCCCCACAACAAACTCATACACCTTATTGTCGACTTCAATGGAGCTACAACCAGGCTCCTTTTGAACCCCACTCCCCTTCATCAAGGTCCTCACTCTACCCACCTCCTCCCAATTCCCCACTGCTGCATAGATATTGGACAGAAGAACGTAAGTCCCAGAGTTTGCAAGGCCATTGCTGACCAAATAATTCGCAATCTTCTCTCCCAAAGCTATGTTTTTGTGGAGTCTACAAGCTGCAAGCAATGAACCCCACATTACTGTGTCCGGCTTAAATCTCAGGCTCCGAACAAGCTCATATGCCTCATCTACCAACCCTGCACGTCCGAGGAGATCAACCATGCATCCATAATGCTCAACTTTAGGCTCAATTCTGTAATCCTTTTCCATCATGTGGAAGAGCTCCCTTCCTTCACTCACTAGACCTGAATGGCTACAAGCATTCAAGACTGCAATGAAGGTGATGTCAGTCGGTTGAAAACCTTCAGCGCGTAATTTGGAGAAGAGCTTGAGGGATTCCTTGCTGTTGCCATGCATTGCGTAACCGCCGATCATCGAATTCCAAGCAACGACATCCTTGTCTTTGATGCTGTCGAACACCGAGCAAGCATCCTCCAAGCTCCCACATTTGCAATACATGTCGATCAACGCGGTCCCGACTTTGGCATTGAACTCGATTCGATTGTTGAAGTTCTTTATGTAAGAATGCACCCATTTGCCTGAAGCCAGCGAGCCCAGCTGGGCGACAGCAGAAAGCACGGAGATCACCGTGACTTCATTGGGCCTAGCGGAGGACCTTAGCATCCGCCTAAAGAGGGCCAGAGACTCGTTGGGGCGGCCGTGCTGGGTGTACCCATCGATCATAGTGTTCCAGCAGACGCAGTCCCTGTGGTCCATTTCGTCGAACAACCGGCGGGCCTGCACCAAGTCGCCAAGCTTAGCATAGCAAGTCATCATAGCTGTGGAAGAGACGAGCCGCCGCTCGGGCATGTCTTCGAAGAGGCGGCGGGCAGAGGCGACGTCGCCGGCGCGGGCGTACATGTCGAGGAGGGCGGTGGCAACGTAGGGGTCGGCGGTGAGGGAGAGCTTGAGGGAGTGGGCGTGGAGGGCGCGGCCTTGGGGGAGGGGGCAGGATATGAGGGCGGAGGAGAGGGTGAAGGCATTGGGGACGACGGCAGCGAAGAGCATCTGGGAGAGGAGGAGGAGGGCAGCCTGGTGGAGGCCGTGGAGAGCGTGGGCGTGGATGGCGGCAGTCCAGAAGAAGACGTTGGGGTCGGGAGTGAGGCGGAGGAGGGCGAGGTGGCGGTCGAGGAGGCCGAGGGAGGAGTAGGAGCGCTGAAGCTTGAAGTTGACGATCGGGTGGTGGTGGTGGCCGGCGCGGAGGACGGCGGCGTGAATCTCGAGAAGGCGGCGGACGGTTCGGCACCGGTCGATCAGGGAGGCGGCGTGCTCGGGAGGGAGGAGGGGATGGGGTGCGGGGAAGGGCGGAGGTGGCGGAGAGAAGTGAGGGGCGGCGGCGGAGGCGGTCGAGGTGGCCGCGGCGGCGGCGGTGGCGGAGGACATGGTTGGGGGAGGCCAGTGCAGAAGTTCTGGTCACCTCCTTATCCAGAAATAACCATGGGCATCGTTGAAGCATGGGACTGCGGCGTGAGAGAAATATTAATTACTTTTTGGCATTAGTGAGGAGGGCGCGGAGCCACAATCCTTGGACATAATCAGAAAAATCCATTGAAAGATGACACCACTCCCGCTCCTCAAGGCTAAACGCTCGTTTGGAAGTTGCAAAGGTTTTTATAAATTGACGCAACAGATGCTACAGGATTTGTGATACGCAAATCAACGATTTGCCCTCTTCTGCGCAAACCGGCCATCGGGTCTACCACTATTAACTTTGAGATATGTGTAGATGGATAGATGGCGAGCACAGGCACTTTGAGAGCTGTGCGGTGGGTGATCCAAATGTGGATTCGTGTGAAGAAAGGCGAGCCCTTCTTTCACGCCAAAGATACAAACCCATTCCAATAGCTAATATATTTTTTTATTTACAAAAATTCCTCGGTTAATACCGATGAGAGCCTACTTTTCTCTCCTATCATCCTCGGTATTAACATCGACTACTATTGTCATGCCCTGTACCCAAAACGCAATAGACGCTGCATACTTATATGACGAACCATACAAGCATGCAAGGCTATGGCCACGTAACCCAATGGCATGAGTCAGATACAGAATGCACAAAGTATCAGATGCCACTATTCTAATCACCGGTGGCTCGGTGTCGAAACTAGTTTCTCAAATTACAAGTTGATAGAGTCAAAATAATCTCCATTGGCGGGGCTAAATTATAACCGTACTGAAAATACATACATATGAAACAAATTTCATAATTTATTTATTCATATTTCTCAAATTTGATAACGGTTGAAAAAGAAGAATGAGAGAAAAGATTTGTATTTCTGCCTATCAATTACAATATACAGAAGCAGTCTTTATCTAGTACTAGGAGGTTGATGTAGTTTGGTAAGACCGACTAAATTTGGCACAATCAGCTCTTATTGAGGTCGACTATGTTTGGCACAATCAATGGTCCTACAATAATTCTAACGTGCCCCCTCAAACTCAAGGTGGTAAAGTATACACCAACTTGAGTTTGGAAAGAAGAGATCGAAAGATGCCAGAAGGATGAGCTTTGGTGAAAACGTCCGTAGCGAGGATAGATCTTAGAGAGAAGACAATCGAAGCTCAACGATGCTCATAGACGAAAGCACCATAAAAGAAGAGCAAAAGACCTCAAACTAGATGATGAATGAGCCGGAGACAGCAAATAAAACCAAAGATTGAGGACTGGGGCTGCGCCATATAGATGTATGCCTTCATGATCGAGCGGAACCGTACCTGTCAAGTTTATCTTTGCCAAGCTTCTGACGGTACGGTGTGGCGCGCTGCTCCTGCGTGATCGAGAATAGGACCGCGCTTGTCAAGTTTACATTCGCTAAGCTTCTGACGGTACAGTGTGGCGTGCGTCACTTCTGCCTCCATGGAGGAACAAGAGCACCGAAAGCGGGTGCTCAGGGAGCTTAACTCCCTCATCTTCAGAGGAATAGGAGCACCAGAAGCGGATGCTTGAGGAGCTTAACTTCCTCATCTTTGGAGGAACAGGAGCACCGGAAGCGGGTGCTCAAGGAGCTTAACTTCCTCATCTCTGGAGGAACAGGAGCACCGGAAGCGGGTGCTCAAGAAGCTTAACTTCCTCATCTCTGGAGGAACAGGAGCACCGGAAGCGGGTGCTCGAGGAGCTTAACTCCCTCATCTCTGAAGAAACATAAGCACCGGAAGCAGGTGCTCAGAGAGCTTAACTCTCTCAGATTGAGGCACCAGACTGCTCTTAGACCTTGTAGTAGATGCATGGTAGCATCCTGCGATGCGTGCTACTGCGTGAGTGCGAGGGCCTCTCTCGAACTGGCCCCATTGTTGCTCCAACGTGCCACTATAGCCCATGGACATACGGATGAGGCCTGGGGAGATGCCGGCCTGGGCGGCTGGGCCCTTTCCTCGGAACTCATCTCGCTGCTGGTGCTGCTACGAGAGCAGGACATGAGGATCTCATAGTAGTCGAGGCTGACGGCCATGAGATTCTGGAATTTGACGCGGGCCCAGTTGCTAAGGATCCGCGCGTCGGCCTTCAGCCCCGCGCACGCCAGCGCGATGTGGTTGTCCAGGCTCACGATCTTCCTCACCTATTTGGAGGCCTGGAGCTTGAGGTGGCCTTCTTCTCAACGCCGAGGGCGATGGTGTCGGTGTCGGTGTCGCCGAGGGCGACGGCAGCGTTGCCCTTGAGGACGGCCTCGAGGGCATATTCCACCTAGAACAGGTGGACATCGGGGGAGATCTCGCCTATCTGCTTGCCGTCGTCGGCGACGACGGCGATGGAGGTCTGGTCGGCGAGGGTGCAGCTGATGAGGGGAAGCGCAACGAGGGCGGGATCGTGGGGGCGGATGGCGAGTGCGGCCCCGAGGGAAGAGATGTTCTCCTTGGAGCAGAGGCACCAGAGGACATCCACCATGCAGACTTTGCCGACGCACACCTTCTCCGGCGACGCCCGATCAGCGACCCACATGCTAACAAAAGTCTCTCCACCTCTCTTAAGGGTGAGGAGGGCCTCTCTAATGGTGGCGGACGGCGGCAGAGACTTCATCGTCGGCTTCCCAATGCAGAGGTCAGACACCTCATGAAACTGCAGAAGGCTCACTGCCATGCACTCGCGGCGAAACCCTAGAAAAAATCTGGCCGGAGCCTTAGAAAAGGCTAGTTGAAAGACGATAAGAAGGGTTTTTTTTTTTCTTTTGGGGGGAGGGGAAGAGGGGAAGAAGATGAGGTCAAGAGGTAACTTACCGTCTTACGGAGAAGCGGGGTGGGTCGGGATTCGGGAGGCGTTAGATTTGACATGAGCGTGCCGGGTCAAGCGCTTGCACGGAAGCGCGTCTTGGCGCGCAGGTCGCCTCTCTCGGCTCTGTTGTCAGGCAACTTAGAGAGGCTTGGGCGGTTGTACTCGGAGGTAGAGGACAAGATAGAAGGAATTGGGAGGTGACAATCCTGAAGCTAGAAAGGCCGCTACAGCGCCTACGCAGGCTTGGAATGGCATCTCAAAAATGAAGAAAAAGAAAAACTAAATTTTTCTTAGATTTGAAGACGGGAGCTTTAGAAGTTGCCGAGCACAGAGCCTCGGCTATCCTCCAAACGAGATAGAAAAAATAGACGATCTGTGTAAACGATGATGACAACGACCACAGCAAAAGCGGAAGAAATGATGACAACAAATTATGTGATTGGTGACTCTCAAAGAATGGGAGAAGAAAATTGAATTTATGTTCGTCAATTACAATGTATAGAAGCAGCCTTTATATAGTATTAGGAGGTTGACGAAATTTAGTAAGATCAGCTAAGTTTGACACAATCAATCATAAATCAATCAAAGTGAAGTTTGGTAAGGCCGACTAAGTTTGGCACAATCAGCTTTTATGGAGACCAACTATGTTTGGCACAATCAATGGTCCTATAATGATTCTAAGAATAACATGGTACATAACATATTTAAAAAGATTTACTATTGTAATAATAACATGCAACCCATTTAACCAAGTATAAAATAGGTATTATAATCATATTTAATAAACTAATTATCATTTTACCAAAATTCGGAAAACACACATTGAAGCATTAGGTTATTTACCTCTTCTTGCTTCGAAATTCTACTTCCGATAGGCGAGTCAGGTTCACCTGTTTTAATATTATTAAAATCCAATTAATTTCATCATCACCTTAGAAGCCAAGTGAAGTCAAAAAAATAAAATATTATTGGGGATACAACTTAATACCCCTAAATCAGATTGGTCAAGTGATAGTGCTCGACTGCCTGGATCGATCCAACCAAGATAAACTCAATTGATCAGGTTTGGATATGATTTAGGTAACCCAATGAAGATCAATAGTGGCCAAATTTTAAAAAGATCCGATAGGAGAATGAGGTAATGGACTGGTCTACCACCCGAGTGCCGGAACGATTCAGGGCCTCCATACTGGGCAACTTGGATCCGAGCAACAGAAAAGCAAGACTTACACTAGGATCCATGAGCCTACCTAGAGAGAGAATGAGGGAGAAGAGAGAGAATCTCAATCTTGATTCAATCAAGGGTCTAGGTTTGGTTGTCAATGGCATGGGTCAACTTAAATCAATCAACATAAATGGCCCATGCATCAAGAGAGAGAGAAAAGAGGATTTGAGAAACTAATTCATAAGTAAATAAATAAGTAAAGTGAATAGAAATAAAGAATTAGAGGAGGAAGAAGAAAATAGAAGGGAGAGAAGGATGAGAGGAAAGAGAATGAAAAGAAGAGATGGAAGAAGATTCGACGGCGACCAGGCCTTGGTGGCAAGGGTCGATGGCTAGCCAACGGCATCAGCAAAAGAGGAAGAAGGCGAGGACATCTTCAGTTTGGCTTGGAACAAAGGAACGAGACTTAGTTTGGGAAGAAAAATGGAAAAGGAGTAGGAAGGAAGCTCACTGGAGTTGCAGTGGCAATGGCCTTCACGAAGGCGGCGGCTTCTAACAGAAAAAATGGATTTTGAAATAAGAAAAAAAACAGAGAAATGGGCTTTAGAAGAAATTAGAGAGAAGCGGAAAAAGTTTTAGCAGCGATGCTCGGCTGAGATGGTGCGGTGGCCATCGAAAAAAAAAGTACGAGGAGGGAGAAGAGCTTGTGATGAATCAAACGAAAAGGACTCGAGTATTTATAGAAGACTTTTGGAAGAGACAATAAGCTCCAACGACCACCGGCCGTTCAGACCAGCCCAACAAATCCCCACCAAATACAACTGCAGGCAATCTTATCCCAACAGAATGGAAATCCGGCAAAGTAAAAATGCATCCTCCTCAATTTCAATCCTAAAAAATTTCGAACATCTCGATTGAAGTCCGTGGGCAATGCTGGCTCCAATCTGAAATGGCCCAATTGGGCCAATTCTCACAACCACGTAGCAGTAACTTGCTATATTTCTTAAAAACTGTCTTGAGTCTAGTGTCTAAAAGTCTCCAAAGCAAATAATAAAGAAAGCAAAAATGTAAATAATAAAAATTTGTAAAGCAGAAGACCAAGTAAAATCACAAAATTCAAATAAAAGGGAAAAGAAAAAGCATTAAGCAATACATAGCGTCCGCTTGGCGCAGCCAGTCACGGATAGCCACGTCCGGTAAAATTTACAGATTAATTGAGAAGTAAAATCCCATATGCAGCACAGAAAGATCAGTATAAATTGTGTTTTTTTCAAAGAAAAAAACATGAGACGCAACCATGAGATCTGTGTGTATTCAAGCCATCCACATACTTCGTGAAACGCAATCAAAATGTACAGATATAAATATACTAGATCTCCTATCAGTCCATGCCATTTACTCTCACTAATTGACAAACTTTTATAAACAGCAAAAGGCCAGCAGGAAGCCTATCAAAAGCCAACCAATCATCAGTACTACTCATGTTAAAGATAAATATCCAGAGCATGAGTCCAGCTTCAAGAATAATCTTATATACACTTTCTTCCTTAAACATGGAGTTCTCAAGCATTTTGCATACTTCAGTTAGAGTGCAACACTGATTAACATGATCAGGTTAAAATGAAGGGTAACAAATGAAACAACATGCAATTACAAGGCATATTCTTATAGATCTGCCATCCTCGAAAACCCTAAGTCAAGCCTCTTAGTAGATTGTTCCTAGGATACCAACAGCCGCCTACATTCTGAAATCCATTACACATACTGTGTTATTGGAGAAACAGGCTGCAATTTTGTCACCTTCCCTGTTCCAACAGACTTCGAAAATGCCACCACCTCCCCTATATGTCTTCAGAATCCTCCCTTCTCTCACTGACCATATATGCAGGCATTGATCCAAGGACCCACTTGCCAGATACTCTCCATTTGGACTAAATGCCACAGAGTATACCTGTTGCCTGGTATTTATATAATTAGAAATTGATGGTAAGAAAAACATTATCAACACCTTAATTAAAACATCAATGTAATGCATTGCGTCTGCAGTCATACCTGTGACCATCTAAGCTGTACAGAAGGCGTCCTAGCTCCACATCCCATAGCTTTATCGTCGAGTCAAAGGATGCACTGTACATTTGCCAAAATCACTGATTAATAGTGGCCAGGAGAGAGAGTGATATTGCTAGAAGCGATTGTGAATTTGCAATACATAGTAGATACGTAAGGCTCGTATCATGGCTCTGGAAAGGCTTATTGAGCATATCATTTGCACCTTAAGATTTCTTATGAACAATTTCTTGAAAGATCAAAGTATTTACCTCAGTGCAAAAAAAATCAGTTCAAGGATGCATTGTAGCCATTAGATGCAATAAAAGCACAATATATTCACCAGTATAACTATTCAATAAAAGCAATATAACCTAAACAACCTGAAACTAATGTGCAAGTTGTGTTGGTGGATGTGCTGGTATCCATGCTTTCATATTTTGTTCTGCACCTTCCTGCTGCTGAGGAGGGATGCCTTTCTACAGAGTCATGATCCCAGAAATGTTTTTACAGAAAAAATGCAACATGCTGGCAGTGTCATATGGATTTCGATGGTAGGAAACCAGGACAAAGGGAGGGAGGAGGGGGGACTCAGATCTGTTAAAAAGGATTCTCAAGCAAGGAAGTCTTCGATGACCACCTTGACTAAAGATTACCTTTCAATATGATGAAATAACAAAAACAATTATAAAGCGCCAAAAAGTACAGTGTTCTACACTAGTTCATTGGTCATGGTATAAGTTAATACCGAAACCTAAATCACAATTTGAAGCACTTGTTTCATGTGGCAGAAAGTCCATAGAGGTAAAGAACACATTAAGAAACAGAACTAGTTAACTGGTCAGGTTAGCACAGTGATATCTGTAGGTCATAAATAGTGCTCCCAAGTATCCCGCGACATTATTCACATATCTTATACTCTGAAATTCCTAAAGCAAACTAATTACTATTTGCCAGCATGCCAGACACTGTTCAAAGAATTGCAGTCTAAAAGCAGATGGTCAAAAACTAGCAAAAGAACATTGTGACCACCTAAGCTTGCCCCCAAAAACATTATTCTAGTTTACAGAATGATGTTTGGGTTTGACACTATTTGGACTATATACCATCAATTTACCAATTAAAGAAAACATACCACCAATACCTAAATTGATTTTGCTCTTCAACTCCATATAAAATTTAAGTAGTTACACAGGCTGTAAAGAAAGGAATAGCTGACAACCTCTCATTATATCATCCCTTCTACATATCTGGTTTTCCATGACAAAGCATAAGCATACTAGAAAGAGAGCCGAGAAAACGCCCACATAAGTGAAAAATAAAGCCCAAAATCAACAAACAAGGGAACAGTATTAACATGTCCCAGGTTCCAGCCATAGTAGAACTAATCCATAGCTTTGCAAAAACAAACTTTTCAATTCATGTTGAGGTCATTGATTAGGCAGGGACTGGAAGCTCGTTATTTTACGGGCAAATTAAAAAAAAAAAAAAAAGTGCCTCAACAAAAACAAGTCACACTTATAATTACACTTAACCAATAAGGAACAGGATAGAGATCTCAAATTAGTTGATTTGGGATAATAAACCAGGTTTAAAGAAAATACACAAATCATCTCTTTGATTTTTCTTTCTTTCTTTTTTCTTTTTTTTTTTGCCACCAAACATGACAAGGATGGATAATTAGGTCCTTCCTAGCTAATTGTGAAACCCATGGTGTATGACTATGCATAGTATTATGAGACACCAGTACACATTTAAGTTCTGAAGCTACAAACCAAAATATGCTAGCCTATTCATTAGGGGTCAAAATACACCTAGATCTAAAGCTATAATCCAAAATATGCTAGCCTATTCATTACGGGTCAAAATACTCCTAGTAACAAGTGCTTGAGACATATATAGTCAAACTCAGTATTAGAAATATTAAGAAAAAGATTACCTTGCCAGCACCAATTGCTGATTGGGGTTATTTGTACCCTGACCTGTGGGGCTCCATCTAATAGTATATATTTCCTGAAAAAAATATATTCAAGATCTGGAACAAAGTTGTCTAAAAGGTGTTATGTTAAGCAAAAGATCCAGAACCTTGCTATGCTCCTTGAAGTCGTGCAAACATTTGTCCTGCTTCAGACTCCAAATCTGTCAAAATTTTATACAAGACATCAGATTCAATCTCTAGTAAAAGTTTCCACTTATCAAATGGAACAAGGAGGCTGGTTCAAAGTAAATTTTCTTTTTAGGTTCTTGCACCAGACAGCTACTTATATTCCACGTCAAATATCAGGGACCATCGAGTAAATTCAAGGAGTTGGGCATAATGTCTAGGAACAAATAGTACAATACCATATCGTGGCAGATGATGTCCCAAGCCAAGATAGAAAAAGTAAAATGGTTGAAGTAGGTTGAAAACCATTCACAAATTGAAGCAGAATTTTTAGAAAAAAATTGAATTGTCTATTGAAAACAGCATTGTATTAGCTACTTATAGATAGCTAGGACAACATTTGATAGTTGAGATTATGTTTATGGTTATCCTCAAACAATAAGAAAATATGGCTCTACACAAAATAAAAGTGACACCTTAAATTGACTAAAAGAATATAACTTAAGAGAAGGATGTACAAATGTTGACTATAATATATTTTAAATCTGGTAACATATGGATATGATGGACATGGAAAGACATCCAAATGACACGTAAAGCTAAGCCATACAGAAACAGTTCTTGCTTCAGGGATGTTCAGTTACCTTAGCAGTTCCATCATCAGAACATGAAGCCAACAGTGAACCAGTTGGATCCCATTTGATGGCATTAACTTCACCCTGAAATGAATAACTGATGAATTATTCTCTCATGCCAACTGAATTTCACAATCTCTATTTCAACCAGCAGTAAATATTTTCAATTATAGCTGATTATTTTGCACTAGCATGCGCTATAGTTTATAGAGGCTTGAACTCTGAAATGGAACTATAGTTACTCAAAGAGCATGGACATATGAAAAACCAGGTATCCAATCTTCAACTAAGGGCAAGCAGTAACTTTGCTGGTACAAGTGATCACTTTATCAAACTATTTCCCTAATTTGTAACCATCTAACCGTTTAAAAAAAATCATCATATCCAACATAATTATGTTGAGACAGGAGGCTATCAAATAGCACATCCCCTAAAGAAAGACTCAAAGAGAGGTGTTAAAAATTGTTGATTTATTTGTTATGCATATTATGCCGCAAACATCAGAATTGACACAAAAATGCAACATAGACAATAAGCATTTTCCATGTAACAAGTGATTTCATCCTAAGAAATTAAAATTTTTTGAGATCTATGGCCTTGTTAGCAAAGCATGAACCCTTCCTAGTTCCTACTTACTAGTGTATCACTTGATTTTAGTATTTTTAGGCTCTCATCTATTACATCCTTCTTTTCTTAATATATCAACGATTATATGCATAAGATATTTTTAACTTTATGGAAACTTTTCTATAACTTCTACTAGATTGGCAATACAATGTAGCAACCGCTGCTATATTTTCTTTTATAATTTCAAATTTTTGATATTTTTTCTGATTTTTCCACTTCTCCTTTTTTTTGAACTAAGTTTATTTTAAATAATTATAAATTTGGGCTGAAATGCTCAAATATGGATTTGTTGGTACTGAATGATGCTTCAAGTTTCTACCAGTCATAACAAGTGTATAGTGGCCATTCATCTCTTGTTTACAACATAAAAAAGATTACATTTTTCAAAAGAAACTAAAAGCTCCGGAGCCTTGGTATGCCACTGTAGAGAATAATCATGATTTTTTAGGATAGAGATGATAGTTTTCACTTCAAGCAGGAGTTGATCCACAAGACAGCCTGAAAAAAAAATACTTGCAGTGGCCCAATGAGGAATTTTTTTGTGTACAGGTTTTACCTATATTCTACAAGATCTTTCATTAATCAGTACTAAAGTGACAATAATTACAGCATTGGCCTTCCATCTTTTACCCAAAGCGCCTTTCATTTTTTAAACCAAAAAACTTTGCATCCCTAATTTTTTCCCCTCTGTAGTTTCAACAAATCATCTAGCGGGCTCTGCAGTATAAACAACCCTGTCTAGTTCAAACAGTTCTTCGATTATATTGCTTGTTTTGAATTGTTTTAATTAATATAATGAAGTCATCCTAGTCTAATCGGCAATGAATCTGATCAAACTGGCTAGTCAAATAGAGACTTGTCAACACTGCCCAAGAAGATACACTTTGACCAGACTACACAAGATTAAAAGAAACCTTAACTAGAATTACAAGAAGGCACGGATATGCCATGTTTTTAAATTGCATATATTTTAGTTTTTAAAAACCCAAAACTTAACAAGTTGATGATATATAGGAACTGATACTTCATTGCTTACATGCACCAGCAGACTATAAATCAATCTTGAAACTTTTTATCAAACTGACATAGCACGTCTGGTTAAGAGAAAAGGTTGACTTCAGAGCCACATGTTCCAGGGAAAAAATGCACAAGGATTAAGGAGAATACAGTTAGATAAAGCTATGAAATTAGCTTGTTGTTTTTGTAGTTACACATATAATGAAGGGAGATGCGCATCACATTGGCAGAATGACAATGGAACTCAAATGAGATTTAATCAAATTATTAGTTAAAGCACACCATGTTTATCAATAGATTAAAATGGACAAACCTGATGCCCAGAGAAACCCTTAATTGGACGATTCTCACCAATCTTACAAACATAAATCATATTGTCTGTTGAGCATGTTGCAAAAGAATTATTGTTTCTCCAATCAACATCAAGCGTTGGAGCTGAAAAGATAAACAGAAATCAAACACTTCAGTGCTGTCATATTTCACTAACGTTAGAAGCAACGCACAAAAACATATAAGTAATTATAGCAAGAACACAGTACCTGAGTGAAATTCAAATTGTTGCTTACACTCCCATGTTTTCGTATCCCACACAATAGCGGTTTTATCTACACTTCCACTAAGGAGAAAATCACCCTTCTTATTCCATTTCAGGGAAAAAATTGGTCCTTTATGTTTAATTAAAGTATTCCTCAATTCCCCTGTTTAACCCAAAGATGGCAAAAACAAAATTAACAGAAAGGATTAGATAATTTAACATTTTGGTGCCTTATAATACACATGATTCTAAAAAGAGTGTCAGAAATAGTCTCGAGATGAGGAAAAAAATCATTTTTTTTTATTCTCTATTCACCATTCACCATAAAACTGTCACTGAAATATGCCAAAAACAAAATATCCAAACAAAATTTATAGAAAGGATACAAGAATTTCATTTTTTTTGATTCTCTATTCACCATTCACCATAAAACAGTCACTGAAATGTGCCAAAAACAAAATATCCAAACACAATTTATAGAAATGATACAAGAATTTAACATTGTGGAATCAATAATAAAGTACTAATTTTATGATCTTTACATAAAAAGGTACATGTCATAAATAAAATGCATGTATTATGCCTTAATGATTTGGTTATATCGTACAAATTACTTTATTATACATAATTGTTGATGGGAAGCTTAACCTCCAAAAGAAACCCTAAAGTTTGAGCTAAGACCTTTAGGCTAGAGACTAAAATTAGGTTACCAAAGTTACTTGGTTATAGGCGATTATAGTATGAAGCATCTCCACAATGTTGCTCATCAAAGAAAAATGTAAGTTAACCAAGAAGATGTACTAAATTAAGTCTGAGAGTTCAATGATGATGTTAACTTAATTAAATCTTAAGATATGAATAGCATTAAAGCTTTTCTTGGTAAATACTAGGCCTGCAATTGATAATCTTATGATATTGTTCTCGGAGTTTCAATTGGTAAGGTGGCAAAGAG
Organism: Phoenix roebelenii; assembly: GCA_025769935.1. Lineage (NCBI taxonomy): Eukaryota > Viridiplantae > Streptophyta > Magnoliopsida > Arecales > Arecaceae > Phoenix > Phoenix roebelenii. The sequence goes on along the minus strand of JAOXJJ010000359.1, from coordinate 6,989,782 downwards.
GCAAACAAGTTTCCGGCAAACATGGGGCACCAAACAACCTACTTCTTTATGGCAAAACATGAAAAGTACTATAGTCCATGTATTCTGTTTCACTTCAAGAAAAAAAAAAGAGCATGTAGAAGGTACTTTAACACTCTAGATGTCACATGTTTTTGTCATTTTCTATAAACCCTCCTTTTACCTAATACTTTTTAATCCTATAGTTGTTCTTAATAATTTAAGTGTTTCTAGTAGGAGACCAAATATTTTAATCCAAACCCTTGGTTAAGGATTTGTCCAAAGCTGAAACAAGATTTTTTCTAAGATGCAAACAAAGTGCAACATCGAAACAAAATTGTCAAATAGCCCAAGGAACCCAAGGTGATATACCTAGCTTATTGCCCAGGCAGTCCGTCAAAAAAAATAATTGATTTTGTACAAGATCAGTTCCCAGCTACCGACTTAGTGCAAAATTAATCAATTCTTAGTTCAGCCATATACTAATTTCAAAAGATTAATGTTGAACATGCCTTACATGTGATTGTTATATTGCAAGATTCATTGACGATTTAAAACAATTCTATCATTGTTGTCATAGCTCGGTGTAAATTGCTGAAAATGACTGGAACAGCAATTAGGGTCACTTGTTTAACATTTCTATTAAGTTATATTTGTTCTTTTCAAAACAATTTGATCCCTCTTTGATTTCAAATATACTAGACAAGTAGATATCATTCAACATGTCATGTGCATGCGCATCCACGTGTATACATATATGCAAATCTGTCAACAAATATGTCACATATGAATAAATATGTACGACCGTGGCAGTCTTGGTGATGGTGACCCCAGCATTTTCAGATCTTCTGCTAGTCAAAATCTCGGCAAAGTGCCTAGGAACCACTCATAACCGCAGCTCATCCAACAAACAAAGTTTAAAGAAGCCCACAAAACTGATATACCTTAGCAGGCAAATAATTATGGTCTCAGAAAGTGGAGAAAGACATCATTTGTAATCAATAGAAGGCGTATATGCTTGTCATGCACCCACGCATCATGATTAGATCTTAAAAGAAGAAATTGACCTGAGAAAATGTTCTTCTGATACAACTTTCATCTAGAAGGGGGAAAAATCAAACCTTACTGTGTAGTAATACAGACAATAGTGACAATATATAAAAAGTGGAAAGAAGCACATAAAAATATTGAATTAAAACTGATATTGCTCAAGTTATCTCTCCATCCACATGTCATCATCATGCAAATAAAGTAGGAAAGGAAGTACAAGGATCTGATCTAACTATATGGTGCCTTGCCCTACAGCCCAAACAACTGCCATAAATTTTAAACTTCAGAAGGCATAGGAAATAGCATAAGGAAAACTTTAAACATCAAAAGCATAGACAATATCATAACGAGTTGAGGAAAATGAAATATTAAAGAAAACATACAACAGGAGCAAAACAAACAATTATCATGCTATAACAACTTACCATCCCTACTCCATATTCTTGCCTGCCCATCATAGGAACCTGTTGCAAGTAGTGTACCTTCTCCCTATACAGATACAGGTGAAGAGGGACAAATCAACAAAAGTTCCTAAAAGGATATCTAGAACACAACCAGACTTACAACTGCAGCAACCAGCTTTTCTAGAGTTTGAATTCGAAAATTTGCATTAGAAAATATTTATTTCAGAGTTTAATATATCAGCCACACAATTACAGTACGAGAGGAACTCACATTCCAATCTAGGGTTGTAACATCCTTGCTCTTTTCATTAGTTCTACCCTTGAAATGTTTCAGAACATATACATTTGGAGGTGAAACTTGCATACTGGAACCACAAGGGCCATTTGGAATCGTCCAAATTCTTGCTGTCGAGTCTCCAGAACTACCAATTGAGAATGCAGAAAGTAAGAGAAAAATAAATAAGTGAAGAATAAAAGATCCTATACAAGATAAACAACAAAGCAACATAGAAAAACTCTTGTATAAAAACCAAATAAGAAAACCTCTTAATCAAAACTCTTATGTAGACATGTCCTGCCATGCGAAAACAAAGAAACAGAAAATAGTAAAATGACTATTGAAGTTCTGCAAATGTTTGCGATTAGCAAATCTTGATCCCTAAAAGGAATTATTGATATCCTATGAACTCCTTTTAGGTCATGCTAGTGCTAAAACTTGAGCTTAGATAAATTACTTAGAAGCCCATCATTCTCCCTAAGATCAAAGTCTTTACCTGACTAGTTCTTTTAATTAATACTTTAACATCTGACAATTCAAAGCAACTTGGTGTTTCATAATGCAGACACTTATGAAGAATGGTGAGTCTGCCTACTACAAGTGACTAATAAGGGTGCAATTAGAACTAGTTTTTATGATGAGTCAGTACTTCTCAGTTCCCAGGTTCCGCCACTAAGATGTATTTCTGAAAATGCATAATATTCTTTTTACAAGAAAGATACAACTGCATGGACTTGGATATGTTCTTTTATCAGCCAACAACTTATGGCTACAAACAGTGGGATAAAATTAGTGGCTTCAATGTCCTGCAACTGCTACAATAGCACTGTACAAGCCTTTCTTAGATACAACCTTTTCAAATTTCAAGACTACATTACAATATGAATATACGTTTTCATAATGAGAATTTCTTTAACATATCTATCATTATATTGTTCAAGTAGAAACTTCATATAAAACCAAGTAATGTGGAACCGTCCTGAACCCGCCCGGTTCGGGGCATACCGAGCCATACCGGCGGCGGACCAGGATGGTTCCAACATTCAAAATGAGAAGCCAACGAAGGAGGGGGAGAGGGAGAAAAAGAGAGAGAGAAAGGGGGAGGAAGGGAGGGGGAAAGAGAAGGAGGGGCCTCCAGAGGCTGCCAGAGGAGGGTCTCTGCCATCCAGGCCCTATTTCGTTTAAAACAAAACCCACCATCCATGTGACTGGATGATAGAAATTCACATCCATCGAGCAATAACATTATGCCTAAAAATTATAGAAATTTGGGCCATGCATCAGTCGGATACAAAGTTTCATGTTAAGGCCCATATTAAGGATATATTTGCAGTTCTATTCTTGAAAAAGAGTAGAAAACACTTTTTCTATATTAAAGTGTCAAAAAAAGTACTTTGTGATAAAGATGGAACAGATATTGGGTGAGACTAAAGTTGCATATCGAATCCATCATGTCCAGGTCTAGCATGATCCATGAGTGACTTGAATTCATTTAGATTGTAGACTCAACATCTTGTAAGATGTAATATGAATTCTAAGAGATGTTAACATAGCAAACTTAACATTCTAAGTCAACAAAAGATATGTCAGAACAGGTTTAGTGGTAGTTTAGCATTCAAAACTCATTGTCTGAACTTCTGAGGTTAATGCATGTCTGAAGAAGACAGATAAGTGGCAATCTCAACAGCTATAATTCTTAGGAAAGAAATAATATGCTGAAACATTCAAAAATACAACTCAAATCAACCATATTAATAACAGTTTTTTTATTTTTTAAATGCTCTGCTAAGTCGTATGAATAAGCTAATACTATACCCACCCAGATGCTAGAAGAGAACCTGCTGGGCTCCATGCACAAGCAAAGACCTAAAAGCAAAAGAAAAGCAAAGGGAAGAGGCAAGTAGGACAGGTTAACAAATGAAAAAAAAGATGTGTCTTGTGTCAAAAAAATATTATATATAACTATAAGCCCAAACCTCAGAACTGTGTCCTTCCAAAGTGGTTACATCAGAACTACAAATCTCATGAGGTACTGATTGTGAGCTAGGGGTGACATCCATTGGTTCAGGCCCTAAAACGGAACAAGCAAGTTATACATCAGTGGTAGCCGATAACAATGCGGATGACACATTTTGATATGCAAATCACAAAAGTGGAAAACTAAATGACATTGCTAAACATTAAACAGTTCTGCAGAGGGGGAAAAAAGGAGAGAGAAATCACTTAAAATAGAAACAAAAGGATTGTGCTGAGAAGATAAAAATATATCGCAATTAATAATATCAATCATTCCAAATTGCATGTTTTGTCTTGAGGATAGCACTAGAGATGCAAGTCAGGTCTCTAAATAACAGGGTGAATATTGTAGTTTAGTTTTGTACATGGAATCAATAAATCACTGAGCGGTTCATAACATCAATGCACAGAAAAATGAAGATGCAGTGAAGCAACAGTGCCTACAAATGGTTACTTAGATATTTACTAAAGGTGAAGAATTCTTTGCTCTAATTAATAAGCTGGAAATGGCACAGAGCATTGTTACCATTATCAGTTTAGGTCCTCATATGAAGCTATGGCAAATATGTTTGGCTCCTTTATGCACATAATAACTATTTCATCAAACCCATACTTTTAATATGGCTAAATTTGAAACCTGAGGCTGGAAATTTTGTTAAAATTGAAAGTGGGAACTGTAGTTGCAGCATGAGGGAAGTGAGCATTCTTATGCTCAAAAGGTTTAGTTTAAAGTAATATAAATGTGAGGCTTGATGTTTTGGTCTTAATATCCACCCTATGTAACACAGTTCAATTCTATCCCTCCTAGTTCAACCATGTATCCATCTAGACATCCTTCAGTGCTAATGACCCCTCCACAGTGCCTAATAATATAATCTATGTCATGAAGTTGGTTTTATAATTTTTGGTCCCTCTCATATCCAACATTCTCAACTTCACCAAGGTTATGGGATGGAGAGATAGATGAAGATATTACTGAATCAAAGTGCAGCTTTAACCTTATAGCATTAAAAAGTAAATTAAAAGAAAGGAGCAAATGTTGCTAACGTTGATATTACAAAAAAATCCAATGTACTTAACTAAATTCCTTAGAATTTAAAAACACGATTATGACTAAAAGGATACGCATAAGATTGAAAGGAAGAAAGACACTCAAAAATTCTACCTCCACAACCCCCATTTTCATCAAGTCTGGCCTTATCTTTGCGCTCCGCATGTTGCTTTTCCTTTTCTCTCTCTTGTTCTTTATCCCTTTCCATCTTTTCTTTATTCCTCTCCTGATCTTTGTCTCTATCCTGTCTTTCTCTATCCCTCTCACCTCCAGGTTGCCGTTCATGTTCTTGAACATGTTCCTTATCCTTTTCTTTCTCTTTATCACGTTCCTTTAGAAGTTTTTCCTTCTTCTTCTCTCTTATAATTTGTTGCAACTCATCGACATCTTTTGTGATAAGATCCAAAGGTTGTAACAGAGAAAAGTCATCATCAACATCCAACTCACTCTGGCAAGTTTCAAGAAGTACAAAGAAACATAGAAATTTATTACTCCCCAATATACATCCTGTGATGCCTTAAATAAGTTTCCAATACTTAAACATAACATGGTGATGGTCCAAATACTTACAGAGTCTAAGTTTGCTTCCAACTCTATATATTGAAGGCCTTTTTGTACAATTGTCACAAGAGCACCTGGTGGAACAATGTTTCCATCAATATCGCATTTGTTAATCCCTGCCTCGTATCCTAAAGCAAATGATGAGTGTGTGAAACCTGGAATAATTCATTTAGTGGGAGTTAGTATATCATACCACAACAACCTTTTCTTACAAAAGACATTTTCCTTCATAATATTGGAAAAGAATTGAAGGAATTCATATTAACTAGACAAGATTGGGTCAAAGGAAACAAACTCATACAAAGAACACGATGAAGGAATATAAACAAACATATTGGCAAAACAAATAAACATTTAACATACGACATCTAAAAGAAAAGGCAAGCCATCGAATAGCAAGAGAACAATTAAAACTACCCAACAAAATAATTACTTGCTTATCATCAATAAAAGCACCAATCACAAGCACAAAAAATTCCTTTTTTCAGCCACAGCGTTCCCGGAGCACAAGCTCAAATTACAAAGATGCAGCTAAGATTCGCCAACATGAACTCTGAGGACGGAAACCTTTTCAATATGAAACAAGAAAACAAAACTTCTAAACATTCAATTTTTCTCTGCAACATGAACTCTACCATAAGAAAATATCTAGTCACGGAATGCCAAGTTATTCATCTCGAAATCCTACTTTGGTATGATATGCAGCTCAAAAAGGTAAAACATCTTGGGGCAGTTCGTGCAGCAAACCCTAAGGGAAAAAAAGAAAAAAGAAAAAAAGAAACCCTAGAAATCGTACAAATTTGTCCTGAAATCCTAGGGCACGAACAAACCCTAGAAAGACAACAAAAAGACTAACAAAAATCAGCTGAATAGCCATCAAAAAGATAACATTAACAAAAAATTGAAAAGAAAAAGATAAAACACCGAATTCTTGAAAGAGGGATGGGAAATTGAAATTGAGAGAATGACCTGATTCCTGGAGGTACCGGAAGACGAGGTAATTGAGCTCGGTGGAAGTAATCGTGGATTTCGTCATCGAACCCCTCGCTCTCGCAAGACCACTGCCCAAGAGAGCTATCGAGGGGCGAGGCTTGAAAGTTCCAGCCTCTCAAAGTTTTGATGATTGGGGTTTGGGCACAAGAAGAAAGCGACAAAATAAAGGTGAGGGCCGGGGGAACGGCACGGCCGAGGTTTGGCGCTGCCAACGGCCGTAACGGGGCCGGCGCACCCGGTTTGGGGAACGAGTTATCGTTCGGGTGGAGACTTCTTGCGCCGCGTGTGAGGATGGCGTGGGGAAACCCGTGTCATATCGTTGGCTCACGTCACGGGACCGAGCCAGGTGCTCTAAATTCGGCACGTTAGGTTCTTGAGTCGGGGACGAGCGTTGCTGGGCGTCGGATTCGGATCCTCCCCCGTTGATTATGTCACAGTCTGCCTGGTGCGGTTCTGTTCAAAAGGGGTTCATCTTGGGGACATGGATGGGTGATTCATTCAACATGACCTGACCGGATGCTAGCAAAATTTTAATTACATGTTTAGCGTTGAGTCTGAAAAAAAATTGCAATTTTCAACTCAAAAATATTTTTTTAGAAATAAATTATAATAATATTATCTTACAGAATTAGTGAAAGTTGTCGGAAGATGTTTTTTTATAATATTAGTGACAACATTAGACATGCCCCTAAAACATTTGCTATCTTGATAAATAATGGAAATGCTTTTCGAAGAATGCTACTAGCATGTGACCGGCCTCTATCGAGCCTGCTGCAAATGAATTCCAAGTTCCAACACTATAATTACAAAATTTTGGATTAGCATTTGTATTTTCTTGGCCATCATTGCTATTGTCGACTGTTATTGCTCGAAATCGATCCGATCGAAACGTTGCACTAGCTGAGCTACTGGAAAGTTCAAATGGTTGGCTCCTCAGATCATGAAGATCAACCGAAGATCCTTAGTTGTCTCCGTAACAATCATTTGGCGGCTACTACGCTCGGGCAGTGACGGCTCTAATGCTAGTTGCTCTCGAGATAGTGTTGAGTGATGTAGATCTTACTCAGACCTTCACTCCAACATAGGACCTAACTTGAAACAGCAAAGATAGAAAAGTTCTTTTGCTAGAAAGTGGTTGCTGGGGCACCTACCGATGCCTAAGTGAGACAAACTCTTAGTGGAGATCTTCTAAGAGCGACAAAGTAATAGCTTAAGAAACTAATAAAACTCAAGAGCATATATATCATGCCCTGAATTTACAGCATAACAAATGACGCATACCTGCATGGCGAATTATGCAAGCATTCAAGGCTACAAATCATATCAGGATCTCAAAGTAATAATAATTCTTCGATTTTTTGTAAATTAATTTAATCATGATCTAAAACAATCATTCTAGTTACTCCAAAGTGACATAAGTCAAAATATTTAAATCAAATAGAGATGTTTTAACAAAACTAATCTAAATAGTTTAGACCAGAACTCCAATAATTACGAATATCTTCAGAAGATCTAGCACACTTTTTCAAGTTCCGAGCAATCATGATTCAGAATCTGAAAAATAGAGAACGAAGAAATAATATGCTACATTAGCTCAATAAGCAACATAACACCCCAAAGTGAGGTCTAAGCATGCCAAATAAATAATTAGTTAAAGAGCATGATACTGACTGGAAATAAATCAATTTTCGAATAATACATATATTGCTTTTGAAGTTTATTATTATTTTCATAAATTGATACTAGAAACCCAACATCAGGCTATGGCCACGTAACCAAGTGACATGAGTCAAAAATAGAATTCGCAAAGTGCAAAATACCACTATTCTAATGATTAGTAGTTTGGTGTCAAAACCAATTTCTTAGCTTACAAGTCGATAGGGCCAATAAATAATCCCTATTGGCAGAGCCAGATCATAGCCATGCTGAGAATACATACACACACATATATATATATGAAATAAATTTTATAATTTATCCAATCATATTTTCTAAATTTTATAATTTAGCACCTAACATATTTTTAAAAAAAGGATTTACTATTGTAACAATAAGATGCCCAACCCTTTTGACAAAATATAAAACAGAGATTGTATTCAAAGTTAATAAACTCATCATAACTTTACCAAAAGTCAGAAAACATACTTTGAAGTATTAGGTTATTTACATCTTTTTGCTTTAAAATACTACTTTAGTTAGGTGGGTCAAGTTCATCTATTTTAATATCATTAAAACACCACAATTATTTTATCATTATTTTAAAAACTAAGCAACGTGAAAATTAAAATACTATTGGGAATATGACCTTATGCCCCCAAATCAGATTGATCAAGTGGCAGTGTCTGACTGCTCGGGTCGCTTCAAGCAAGGGAACACAACTAATCAAGATGAGCTATGATTTAAGTAACTTAATGAAGGACAAGCGTAACCAAATTCTAAGGGTACTTGACAAGGCTGGGGGTACTGGTCTAGTATGCTACCCAGGATTTGATCCGGTGCAAGGCATCCACCCTGAGGGTCAACTTGGATCCGAGCAAAGGAAGACAGAATTTTATACCAAGATCTCTTAGGTTGGCTTCGAGAGAGAAAGAGAAAGGAGAGAGAGAGTCTTAGTCCGGGTTCAATTAGGGATCTGGGTTTGGTCAGTCATAGTGGCATAACTCATCTCTTTATCAGGTCCATGAGCTAGAAAAGAGAAATTAACAACTAGAAAAGAAGAACAGAATTATATATATACATATATGAATTAATTATTAAATAAAGGAACTAAAATGGGAAGAAAAATGAGAACTAGAAGAAGAAGAAGAAGAAGATGGGAAGGAAGAGAGGGAAAAGAAAGAGGAGAGGGGAGGAGAGGAAAGAAGATCCGGCGGCGATCGACCCTTGGTGGTAGAAGGCCGACAGCTAGCGGTGTGGTGGCGCAGCCGTGGCGGGATGACGTGGGGTTCAGATGTGCACAAAGGGAAACAGAGGAAGGGAAAGGGAAGCATCCCAAGCTGCCCAAGGTGGCAGCAGCTCAACCAAGAGAAGCAATGGGAGGATGAGGACTCATCGGCGAGCTGCAACGGCGATGGACTTCTCGGTGGCGGCAGTAGCTTCCGACGAAGAGAGGTGGAACTTAGACAGGGGAAGCAGGGCAACCAAAAATTTAGAGAAAAAGAAGAGGATTCAAGGGTGGTGGAACTTGGTTGTGGCGGTATGTCGCAAGCAGAGGTAGGAAAGAAGAAGAGGGAGCTCGGTGGTTGATCAAGTGAAGAGGAAAGAGGAAATTTATAAAAGGTATGGGTGAGGCGATAGGCTCAAATTGTGTCGGCCATTTGTTGGTTGCAGCGGCCCCAAACGGTCGCCGGTCGTTCCCACTGGCCCGACGAGTCCGCACTAGCCACGGCTAGGGGCAACCTTATAACAATGACCCGGGGATCGGGCATAGGAGGAACTCATCCTCCTTTTTTGTAGTTTTCCAATTGAAGTCAGTGGGCAATGTCGACTTCAATAGGAAATGGGCCCAATTGGACCAATCCTCACATTCTCCCTCAAAGAAAAATCGTTCTCAAAATTTATCATACCTTAGTTTGCAAAAGGTCTGGATATTTTTCTTTTATCTCATCCTTCAATCCTCAAATAGCCTCACATTCTGTGTGATTACTTTATTGGATCTTGATATAGGGAATTGTGTACCTTCTTAATACTTGCTCCTTCATGTCAACAATATGTACCGGCTACTCATCAAATGATAAGTTTTCTCCAAGTTGTCAAAGTGCAAACTCTACCATATGACCTGCATCTGAAACATACTTTCTTAATATGGAAACATAGAATACATCATAACCTCCAGATAGTGAAGGTAAAAGTGCCAGTCTATATGCTACAGCTCCAACTCTTTCTAGAATTTCAAAAGGTCCTACATAACGCGGATTGAATTTCCCATAAATTCCAAATTGCATTATCCCTTTAGTAGAAGATACTTTCAAAAAAACATGTTCTCCGACCTGAAATTCTAATTCTTGTATTCTATTGTCTGCATAACTTTTTTGTCTCCTCTGAACTATACAAAGGCATTTTCTGATTAGCTAGATCTTCTTTATGATTTGCTGAACAATCTCAAGACTCATAAGTCTTCTTTCACCGACAATATCCCAACAAATAGGAGATCTATATTTTTTTCCATAAAGAGCCTCATAAGGGGCATCTAAATACTTACTCGATAATTATTATTATATGAAAACTCGACCAATGGCAAGTGATAGTCCCAAGAGCTTTTTATATCAATCGCATAAGCTCTCAACATATCTTCCAAAATTTGAATGGTCCTTTTGGACATGCCATCGGTCTGAGAGTGAAAAGCGGTGTTGAAACTAAGAGTGGTCCCTAAAGTTTTATGTAGACTACCCTAAAAATGAGCCACAAGAGTCTCTATCAAATACAATGGATACAAGAACTTCATACAACCTCACTATCTGCTTAATATAAAGCTACTCAAACTTTTTCAGTATCATTCCTATTTTAAATGCCAAAAAGTGAGCTGATTTTGTAAATTTATCTATAGTTACCTATATAGCATCATAACCCTTAGGAATACAAGGTAACCTACAGATGAAGTTCATTGTGATGTGTTCCCACTTCCATTCAGAAATTGAAAGAGGATGCAACAATCCTGCCGGTCTCTGATGTTCCACTTTAACCCTCTGACAAGTCAAACATTATGCTACAAATTGTGCAATCTCTCTTCATGTTATTCCACCAAAATATATTATTCAAATTTTTGTATATCTTTGTACCCGATGCTATGAGCTTCATACATGACCAGACCCATCCTCATCTCCTCTCCGCTCCTCTCCAAAAGATTGAGGAAATTACCAGCGCAATAGAGAGAAGGTCAACGTGATTCGTGGTTTCACGATGGTGGACGTGGCAACAAGGCAGTGGTGCGGTGGCAGAAGGAGAGAGAAAATAAAATAGTTGACAATAGAGAAGGATTATCAGAGGACAACAAGAGTGTTGAGAAGGGTGGCGGGGAGAAGGATTGGTGGTGGTGCGGCCTCTTCGAAGTGATTGAGGACGAAGAGGCAAGCTGAAGGGAGGATGCAGGCCAAAATGAAATCTTTGTTTGAAGAGCTCATGTCGATGTCTATGGTGGCTAAGGCTGTAAATAGGTCGAGTTGACCCATGATCGACTCATTTTGGAGGACCCATGGGGTCGGGTTAGGTTCTAAAATTAAATCCATTCTATTTTTCGGATCGGATCTGGATTTACTAAATTCAGACCCAACCCGAGCCATTTGAATTTTAGACAATTTTGGGTTTCCAACCCTAGAGGTTAGCACTAAGTTGATTGACCGTATGCATTCAAATTTCAACTATCCAAATAGTACTAAGTTGATTGACCGTATGCATTCAAATTTGAACTATCCAAGTTAAAGTGTGAATTAGTTAAATGGGTTGGTTAAGACTGATCATGTTGGATGCTATATATTCTTTTATGGTGAGTTTACATATCTACTTTAGCAGCAGGAAGTGGTACTTAAAATGCCTTAGTGGCACCAACGCACTGTAAATACCGGTATCACTGGTGCCATGCCATCACTCGAAACCCATGACATAAGGCGTCTGGTCGTCAGATAGATAAAAATCTAGAATGCAAATTAATAAGAAAATTGGACATAAGAAAGGTCTACAAGAATAAAAATATCTAATTCCACTATATTAGAAACTTTTGGATCTGACTACAAAACCAAACATATAAATTTGTAAAATCATAATTTGTTGTTTCAAAATTTAAAAATACATCACAATCAACCTATCTTTGTTCGTTTATAAAAGATGTTAACTAGCATAAGTTTTATTAATTAACCTGTTAGCTTTGAACATCATCAGCAAATCAGCAACCGAAGTATAAAAGTTCTTAGATAGCTTCTATTAGTATCTCCAAGATAGAAAAAGAGCTTTCTAATGCTACCAAGTATGAAATTCCATATCTTCTTAGATTTCTATTCGCAAGAGTCCGAACATCGGCTGTTCTCTTCGCAAGAGAAAGTGCAAACTGTGTTTAGAAAAAAAGATGAACAGTAAATTTACATCTTTTCTGGGGTAAATGAGTTTAAATCAGGAACTACTTGCTTACCAATTAAGACAGAAAGTACCAACATCTCCTATTCAGACTTATACATGGAAAGAAATATAGATTGAAGAATTTGCATAGATAGAATATTGGACGAAATCATCTTGATAATAT
>JAOXJJ010000359.1:6966968-6977101 GCA_025769935.1 Phoenix roebelenii | reverse complement strand
AGACTTATACATGGAAAGAAATATAGATTGAAGAATTTGCATAGATAGAATATTGGACGAAATCATCTTGATAATATCGAATAACAAACTTGGCTGTTAAATAGCCTTACAGAGAACTGAAAATAAAACTGAAAGCAATAACATAGCCTACGTTTCATAACTGCTATAACGTGGTAGGAAGACTAAATCAACAAGTAACAGACATCCCAACAAAAGAAAGAAAAACACATACGTGGTAATAACTGACCACTTAAAACAATACACTAACATAAATCAACATTTCCTTAAACTGAATGCTGCAAGCTACAATTTACATCAGTTTCAGAACAAATTCCCAGATGTTCTCGCAGCTTGACAAAAGTGTTTCGCTTGAGTGGCTTCAACATTATGTTAGCTAACTGATCTTGTGTATCACAATGTACCAATTCTACAGTTCCATCCTTGGTAAGATCTCGAAGAAAATGGAAACGTACATCAATGTGTTTGCTTCGATTATGCATCACTGAATTCTTTGAGAGCTTGATAGCAGAGCTGCTATCACACTGAATAATACATGTCTTGCCTTGATTTTGATCCAGCTTTCTTAACACCCTTTTTAACCAAACTGCTTGACATGCACATGAGGTTGCAGCAATGAATTCTGCTTCTGTGGTAGGTAAACTCACGACATGTTGTTTTTTGATGACCAAGAAATTGCCCCTGAACTTAATAAAAACACATAACCTGAAGTGCTCTTTCAATCTTCTAAATCTCTAGCATAATCAATGTCAGTATAAGCAATAAGTTCAAAAGTTCCTTTCAGATATCGCATCACCCTTTTTGCTTGTCTTCCTCGAATACAACATCCCTACTAATTATGATCTTTTGTGAAATATGATCATACAATCTATAAGCCTTTGATTCTTCACAACTGAAACTCTTATCATCGAGTTTAGTTCTTTTATTGTCAGGCACATGGACATGAGAAATACATCCAAATACTCTAAAATAATCAACTAATGGCTTAATTTTACTCCAAGCTTCTTCTGGAGTCTTGTTTAACACTGCAAAAGCGGGACTTCGATTCAAAACATATACAATCCACTTAACTGCTTCAGGCCAGAAGGACTTCGGAATTCTCTTTGCTGCAAGCATACTTCGAACCATGTTCATAATTATTCTACTCTTTCGTTCCACAACTCCATTCTGTTGTGGCGTATATGCAGCCGTTAATTGTCACTGTATACCATTTTTATCACAGAAATTGACAAATCCCTAGGATGTAAACTCGCCTCCTCGATCAGTGCATAGACTTCTCAGAAAATAGTTTGTTTCCTTCTCAACATGAGTCTTAAAACTTTTGAAAAAACAAAAGCTTTTGATTTTTCCACCAAAAAATAAACCCATGTTTTTTGCTAAAATCATCAATAAAAGTGAGCAGGTACCTTTTTTTGCTGTTAGAGATGGGCTTAATTTGTCCACAAATGTCTGCATGCACCAATTGAAGAATTTCTGCAGCTCTCCATGTGATCTTCTTAGGAAATGAGTTCCTGTGTTGTTTTCCTGTCAAACAATCTTTGCACAGCTTCAAAGGAGGTTTGAGATTCGGCAAGCCATTCACCATTTCTTTTTGTTGAAGAGTCTTCAATCCTGTAAAACTTAAGTGTCCATATCGACAGCGCTAAAGCTGTTCAATGCCTTCAGCATTTGTATTAAAACAAGTAGATGCTATAGGCTAGGATATAACATGCAGAACAACCATTCTATTGGAAGTCATTTTCGTATCCATAATCAAACCTTTCTAAGAATGAAATACTATACATTTGCCATGCTGAGACAAAATATTACGTCCCTTTTCTTGCAACTGTCCAATACTTAGCAAATTTTTCTTCAATTCAGGTACATAAAACACACCTGTAAATGATCTGTATCAGACCATTTACTTGCAACCTGACATTTCTCTTTCCCAACACAGCCATGCTTGTGTTGCTTCCAAGCTTCACAGAGTCTCGAAAAATACCATCAAAATCTGAGAAATTATTTTTGTTGCCACACATGTGATTGCTGCAACTAGAATCAAGAAACCATATGTCTTCTCGACTGACTTTGTTGGTATCCACATATGCCATCAGCAACATTTCTTCCTGATTCTCTGCATAATTTGCTTCTGTGTTCTTGTTTGGACATTCCCATGCAAAGTGTCCTAGCTTGTGATAGTTGTAACACACGATTGTAGCCTTATCAAAGGACCTATTCTTGCGTCCTCTTCCTCTGTAGCTTCCACGACCACGACCTCTTCCTTCCGAGGAATCTTTATGAGTGATCTTCAGAGCCTGCTCTTCTTTAACATGTGAACTCATGCATTGTTCATGAACAATCAGACTGCTCTGCAACTCATCAATAGTTAAAGTATCGATATCTTTAGACTTCTCAATAGAGCAGACAACATAATCAAATTTTGAAGTCATGGATCTTAAAATTGTTCAATAATAGCAGTACTTCCCTTATCTTCTCCATTTGCTTCATCTTGTTGGCTATGGTAAGAGTGCGAGCAAAATAGTCATTCTCAGTTTCTCCATCCTTCATGTGAAGAACTTCAAATTTCTTTCTAAGAACTTGCAAGTTTCCATGTTTCACTCGTGTGGTGCCTTGATATTTCTGCTTCATGGAGTCCCAGATATCCTTTGCAGATTTCTTGTTGAGAATTGTCTCCAGAATAGAATGATCTAATGCCTGAAATAAATAGTTCTCAGCTTTCAAATCTTTCAACTGTTGGTCATCAATATGCTTCCTCTGTGCATCAGTGAGAACAACACCTTCTGCTGCTGCATGAACTCCATGTTCCACCAGCCCCCAATACTCCTTTGATCGCAAGAAGTTCTCCATGAGCATCCCCCAATGATCATAATACCCATCAAACTTTGGAACGACTGGCTGTATAAACGAACTCTCTGTCGTCATCCTTCAACTAAAAAACACATGTAGAAGACTGCTGCTTCTAACAACTAGGCCCCTTGTGTTGAGGCTCTGATACCAATTGTAAGGAAATATAGATTGACGAATTTGCATAGATAAAATATTGGAGGAAATCATCTTAATAATATTGAATAACAAACTTGGCTGTTAAATAGCCTTACAGAGAACTGAAAATAAAACTGAAAGCAATAACATAGCCCATATTTTATAACTGCTATAACGTGGTATGAAGAATAAAACAAAAGGTAACAGACATCCCAACAAAAAAAGGAAAAACACATACGTGGTAATAACTGACCACTTAAAACAATACACTAAACATAAATCAACAATACATAATCACTATCAAATTACTTATCTAAAAGATTTCAGTCGAACTGTCAACTAGTATTTATAGCTAATCCTTGATTAAATCATGCAGAAATGATTCAAAGTTTCTTGAGAGTATCCAGCATGCTTTGGTGTGGCCGATACATGGCCTCTAGAGGAATAGCCTTGGGCAGAGTTAGACCCGAGCCTTCTGTCATGTCCACCTCTTCCTTTCCAGTTCTTTCCCACTCAAAGCACTGTATCAAGGCTCCCAATGCTAGGCCAACCACCCTCACAGCAAGGCCTTCACCCGGGCACCTTCTCCTTCCCATCCCAAAGGGGATCATCAACTTCCCTTCCCCTTTCCCACCCTCAAATCTTTCCGGCATGAACCTTGTAGGCTCCTCCCATACCTTGGGGTCCCTGTGAACTGAGTATGCATTGACCAGCAGCATCATTCCGCGTGGAATATGAAAGCCTCCCACACTGCACTCTTGGGATGATTCATGAGGCAGCAGGAGTGGGGTCACTGGGTACAACCGAAGAGTTTCAGTGATGACGCACTGGAGGTATGGAAGGTTAGAAAAATCTGCCTCATCTAGCAGGCGACCTTTTCCCACACGAGCATCTATCTCTTCCCTGGCCTTTTTCAGTGTCTGTGGGTTGTCGAGTAGGAGAGACATGGCCCATTCAACCGTATCAGATGATGTATCTGTGCCTGCTGCTAATAAACTCTGTCAAAGAAAAGTGCTGCATTGTGAATTTGAGTGACAATTTTTAGCATGAGAGTTTAGATGTAAAATAAACTACCATATTATTGGGTCGAATTTAACTTGGCTGCAATATTAATGGACATTCGTTGTAGATAAAGAGAAACTAAAAGCCAATGTAGGTTTGGCACCTTCTCACAGTTGATATATACGAGATATTATAGAGTGACCAATTTCATTATCTAAGATTTATTATAAAAAATAATAGGAAGATGGATGAAAATATATCTAATAGAATTAGAGCAAATTGGATAGCATGAAAAGATATCTTTGGAATATTATATGTAATATGCCCATACTTTGGAAATTTAAGAAAGAAATCAATAGAATCGTGACAAGGCTTGTAATATTGTATGGCTCAAAGTATTAGGTAATAACAAAAAGTACATGAAAGGAAACTAAGTGGGGCCGAGAAGTACATGAAAGCAAATAAGAAATGAAGATATTAAGAGGCTTAATTTGTCTCGCAGAATGTGAGAAAGGAAAAGGGTTGCGGGGAAGAAAACGAAAAAAATCGTAAACAACATCAAAGGTGGTCCTCGGCAAAAATACTTGATAAATATGTATCAATAAATAGATCCAAGATAGTTTGTGGAGAACTAGACAATTATAATTAGAAAAAATTACGACGACACTTTTTCAAATTTGGTCCAATTATAATTAGATCAAAAAAATTTTAAAAGTTTCAACTAGCCAGCAAAATTTTATTTTCATTGCAATATAGCCAAGCTATCTATCTTGATACTCGCACCATTAATATAGTGAGAAGAAAGATAAAAATATTCTCGATTTAGAGAGATAAGATCGTGGCCTTCATGCAATCTTGAAGCACTTTATCCTCTATCATTTACCTACATGCACATATCTCAAAGTGTTCCATCCTTTATCATCCATCTCTGCACAGATCTCTAAGCACTCCATCCTTCATCATCCATCTGCTTGCACAAATTTCAAAGCGCTCCATCTTCTGTCATCCATCCACTCGCATAGATCTCAAAACACTCAATGTATCATCCATTCACCTGTATAGATCTCAAAACGCTTCATCCTCTATCATCCATCCTTTTGCACAGATCTTAAAGCGCTATATCCTCTATCATTCATCAGCCTGCATAGATCTTAAAATGCTTCACCTCTTATCATGCATCTGTCTACATAGATCCTAAAACACTCCATCCTCTATCATCCATTCACATGTTCAGATTTTAAAACACTATATTCTCTATCATTCATCCTCCTGCACAGATCTTAAAGTGCTTCATCCTCTATCATCCATCTGCTTGTATAGATTTCAAAGCACTCCATTTTTTATCATTTATCTACCTGCACAAATCTCAATTCATTTTATCCTCTGTCATTCATCCGTTTGCATAGATCTCAAAGCATTATGTCCTTTATCATTCATCTTCATGCATAGATCTTAAAGCATTCTATCCTCTATCATTTGTCTGACTGCATGGATCTCAAAGCAATTAGCCTTTTATCATCCACCTACCTCCAAAGATCTTAAGCGCTTTATCCATATGACTCTTCTTCCTCTTCCTTTCAATTTGCGCCCAAAACAAAAGTTTTTGGCTAAATTAGTGGGAACGATAATTTTAAAATTTTACAAAAAATTAGTTATTAGGAGATCCCAATATGATAATATTTTATAATGGAGATAATGGATCCTTGCATCATGTGGGATCATGTGCCACGTCAACTCATGCTAGTAAGTGGGAGCCACAGCCACCCGCGATAATGGACCCTTGCATCACACTTCTGAAGTGGAAAAACGACAAGGAACCGTTCCTTATCCCACAATTGCAGCAAATGGTGACATCTAAATCGGACTGGACTTATTTTATAGATTTGGATCCACAAAGACCAAAAAAATGGATGGATATCTGGACAAGGCAGGAAAACTTACCACGCCAAGAGATTTGATCATCTGGTCGGTGTAGTACTCGGGATCCGTCTTCTGTAGCGATAGCAATACACCCATCATGGTCTTATTCTCCACCCCTTCATCCTTGCTTTTGCTCCTGTGCTCATCTATCAGTCTCTGCATGAACTCATCCCTTCCTTTCTGCACCGTCACCAACCTCTTGTTAACCCCCTGGTAATCAACCCACCTCAGCACAGGAAAGAAGTCGCCAAGATTTGATGCTCCGATCAAGGAGGCACCTTCCTCGACTAACTCCCTGAAACGTCTCGCCTCCTCGGAGACCCCACCCTCCCCTTCCTCCTCCCCGTAGTACCTCTTCCCTGTGATCATCCTCATGAGCACGTTCAGGGAAAGTGCGAACAGCCTTGACCTGAGCTCCACCTTCGAAAAGCCCTCCGCCGAGGAGGCCTTCCAGTCTCGAAAGAGCTGTCTAACCGTAGCCTGGACCTCGTCGGCTCGGATGTCGGACAAGGATTGGAGGCGGTGGGTGGAGAGGAGCTCGACGGTGGTGATGCGGCGAAGGTTGCGCCAGTGGGGCCCATAGCTAGCGCCGCCGAGGGAGGTGTAGTTGTAGCTTATCGGCTTCAAGGACGGGAGGCGAGGACGGTTGGCGAATGTGATGTCGTTCTTAGTGAGGCACTCGTCGACGGCGGAAGGGGAGGAGACGACGAGGACTAGGCGGGAGCCGAAGTGGAGGCGGAGGATGGGACCGTGGAGGTCGGAGAGCCGGGCGAGGGTGAGGTGGAGGGGTTTCTTGAATAGATGAAGGTGACCGAGGAAGGGGAGGGAGGGAGGGCTTGGCGGGAGGTTCTTCTTCTTCTCGGGGAAGAAGAGGAGTTTGATGACGAAGAGGATGAGAAGAGAAAGGAAGAGGGAGGTGTAGGAGATTGTTTCCATGGTGGAGATTACAATGGCTTGCAGTGGGTGAGGAAGAGCTCCAGCCATTGACGGGATATATGTACATACACCGGCCCATAAGCAATGTACAAAAAATAAATTAAAAAAAAAGACGAGAGAGAGATCGGGTTACACTTGAGTGAATTTGGTTACTGTCTTAAATTTAACAAAAATCATATGATGATCTATGTCGTTTGGTGCAATATATTATTTTTAAATTATTTGATTATCAAAAATTATATGCATCGACATTCTGTGGGGATATTGTCAAGGGAGTATGGGACAATTTGTATGTGCGAACGTCAGCGCTGGTTCTAGCAAAAAAACGTTAGCGCTGACGAGGACTCATGCGTTACCTACTTGATTGTGTAGTAGATTAATGTTGTAATTATTTCAACATAAATGGCTCTCATTGTCGAAAGTTGGATGTGGTTTTTGGTAAAGGGTTGTTAAGGTTGTTGACAGGAACTAGTTTTCTCTGTTTATTCTATGTAATTTGGTCTGATGTGTTCTTTTTGTGTGCGTGTGCGGCATCAGCCTAATTAACGGCGAAACACTGCAGAGTGGATCATAGCATATTAACGGATAACAAATCAGATATAATAACATAAGCAAATTTTCATTCTTATTAAATATTAAAGATTAATATTTTTTTTTCAAAGTATACTTTTCAAACTGGTACTAGGTCCAACATTTGGTATGGCTATATAATTTAGGGGTATGGATCTTATAGCAAATTATAAATAATAGATGTCGCCTGAATACTACTATTTTAATCACTAATAGTGCATGCCAAAATTATCTTTTCAGATTACAAATTGATGGGGCTAACGTATAAGCCCTATTGGCGGGGCAGATTAGATTATAGCTATGATGAATATATAGATACAAAATTATTTTTGTAAGCTACTGAATCTTTTTGAAAATAGGTTGTATGTTCAAAATAACTTATTTTTCGAAATATAAAATACAGATTTAATTCTTAAAGATAAAACATAGCTTGCTTGACCATTTAATCAAGCAAAAATAGAAATTATAAAAACTGTTTATCAAACAATATAAACTACAAGTTTTTAAATTTTTTTAAAAAATATGTGAAGCGTTAGGTCATTTATCTCATAGATGCCACCAATAAGATAATCTAATCACCTCTCTAAGATTTCTCAGAACCAAATAATCCAAAAACCACATGCATGTATCGAGTCGTTGACATACTAATATTTCTAAAAAGCCCTTGGCCTGCGGCATGGCCGTCGATCGCGTTCTAGCGAATATATTACTTTTCTTTTATTGCAAACATAAGCAGGGATGCAAGTTGATAAGGACTGCTTACCTAAATTTTTGAAGTGGTGAGTTGCAAAGGAGGCAACCCAATCTGTTGCACCATTTGTCTTCATGTATACATGTGTGGCCTAATGGAAGCCACACTCCCCCAATAGTCTACGGATGTCATGGAGCAGCGGCCTCCCCCCAGCAGTGCATCTCCGATCCCAAACCCACTCGATCACGGTGGTCGAGTTCTGCTCGAGGAGAATGCAATACATGCCTAGCACCAGCCTCACATAGGTGATGCCCTCCTATGCATCTCTAAGCTCGGTGCAAACAATGGACTTGTCGAAGACCCGCCGACCCTTCGTCGCCACCAGTTGCGGTATCTGATAATGAATTCCATACCTTCGTAACTTCCTCTCTTACCCATGCTGCCATCAAAGTTCATCTTGAGAAAGTTAGGGGTGGGGCCACCCAGGAAACAAGTACACTCCTGGACACTGTAAGAGCATAATGAGCGCTCCAAATTTCTCTAGCCAACCCAACAAGCGATGTCTCAGTAGTGCCGAAAATCTTTGGTGCATGCAGTAGAGCTCTGTCCGCCACTATCCTCAGATGAGAGCTGCCATCCTCGAAGATTCAGGCATTCCTATTTAGCTAACAATGGTAGGTCAGGTAGGCAACATACGTCCCCCTCTCCTAAAGCTCGGGCCCCCGCACCAAAGCCTCCAGGAAGCATAGGAAGTCCTCAATGGACGCCCATCCGTGTCGCGGGTCGGGGTGGGCTGGGCACATCTCCAAATCTCACTAGCTTGCAGTCACCCAATGAGAACATGGTAGATAGACTTCTCCACCTCCGGGCAGACCGTACAATTTGAAGGGATCCTCACTACCCACCACACTAGCACACCACTAGTAAGCAAACACCTCCAAGCCACTTTTCAGAGGAACAGGGCTGCACAAAGATGCTCCTAACAAGGCGATGTCGTGCTTCGAGAGGCACTCTTCAGTGCAATAAGGGGAGGAGACAACGAGGACATGGCGGGAACCGAAGCGGAGGAGGAGGACGGGACCGTGGCGGTCGGAGAGACTGGCGAGGGTGCGGTGGAGGGGCTTCTTAAGTAGATGGAGGTGACCGATGAAGGGGAGGGAGGGAGGGCTTGGTGGGAGGTTCCTCGTGTTCTTGGAGAAGAAGAGGAGTTTGACGAAGAGGAGGAGAGCTAAGGATAGGGAGATGTAGGAGATGGTTTCCATGGCGGTGGTAGCAATGGTGGGGCTAAGAAAGAAGCTATTGAAGTCATAGATGAAGATGTTCATCGGCTATGTTTGTCGGCACTTTATGGTTGATGGAAATTGAATTATGCTCCCGCAGTTATAAAATATAGGATTTTTTGCATGGATACCCTTCTAAATATCGAATTTTGCGCAATTACCCTTTCAAAATTGATATTTGTATGTGTACCTTAGCAAAACTCTGTTATTGTACAAATATTCCTAATATAACGGTTGTTCTAACGGTGTTAAAAAAATCATATTTATATTAATTAAAAATAAAATAAAAATTTGAAATGATGTTATTATCCTTAGCTTTCCCTCCCCACCCCCCTGCTTTGGCTTCCCCAACGGTTCCTCACTCTTCCCTCCCCTCCTCTTCGCCCCCCTCGGGTGCCCGGCTTCAACAGCCCAACGGTGCCTTACTCTCCCCTCCGAGGCCCGGTTTCCCCCTCGCCCCCCTTGTATCGGGATCCCGATCGTAGGCGTTCGCCCGTGGGCGATTGCGATCACGATTGCGGGCGTTCCACACAGTTGGTCTTGTTCCAAAAGAAGAAGAAGAAGAAGAAGACAGGAGCTCCACATAGCTGTGCTCTCCTTCAGAATCTCTTGGTCCCAGAAGAGAGAGAGAGAGAAAGAGAGAGAGAGAGAGGACTACTGGTTTGAGTTGGAAAGAAGGTGGCTTGTCTAAGGACCAGAAATGATGCTAAGTAGGTGGCTTTAACAGCACTGAT
>JAOXJJ010000359.1:6944583-6958342 GCA_025769935.1 Phoenix roebelenii | reverse complement strand
ACCTGGATTAATTAATGTATCTGGTCCATAATGCACGAACTCGGCCCACAATGGATGAATAGAGCCCAACAAGGCCCAAAAGGAATACAACCAAAAATAGGTGAACAGGGCTCAAAATGAAGGATCACGACCCAAAATGAACATGGCCCATAATAGACTAACATGGCCCAAAATGAATACGGCTCACAATGGATGAATGGGCCCACAATAGGTGAACGGGCCCATAACGGATGAGCGGGCCCACAACGATTGAACACGGCCCAATAGGATGAACAAGATGAGCCCACAATGGGCATGGCCCAATAAGGCCCAAAGTGACTAAAGTTGGCCCAAGTTGGGCCCACAACTGGTACGGCCCAACTGGGCCCATATTTGAAGAGGGCCCCAAATGAATACTTACGGCCCATCACGGCCCAAGAGGTGATCTTCATCCTGAGAGTTAAGCAACAAGGAAAAAAAGGGGAGAGACTAACGAAAGAAGAAGGAGAAGAACGAAAAGGAAGAGGTGGCTGATGGCCTGATGGTGGCCCGGCCAGCAGCTCGCGAAGGCATGGCCGGTGGCGAGATGGCTGCGGCCAACGGCAAATTATCGTGGTGGCTCGGCCATGAGAAGGAAACGAGGGCATGCTTGGTCCGGTATAGAATAAAGAAAAACAAAGGGACAAGGACAAGAAGAATTTACTAGCGAGTGGCGGAGAGGCAGATCCCGACCACGGCTGTCCGATCTGGTGGTCAGGCGATGGCGGTGGCGGCGCTTGGAATCGAGGGGATGGATCTTGGAACAGGGGATGCGGAAGAAACCAAAGAAAAACTCCAAAGAAAGAAGAAGACTCAGGGTGGAGGAGCTTGATTGCGGTCACCGGAGGAGGAGAAGATGGAAGAAGGTGAGGAAGAAGGAGAAGGCTTGGAGGTAGGTTGTTTTCTGAGGAGAAAGAGGGATTTAATAGCGTTATTTTGAATGGCTCACTGTCACGATTCCTGCAGCGGTTTGGCGTAATCGGAGGCCGTGGGGCGAACGCAAAACAGCCGCAGGATGCCCGCGGCGCCTCTACGCCCGGAGAAGCCGGAGGGCTTTGGCCCCTTCCAAAATGGGAATGGGGCTGAAGTTGGCTAGGGCTGCCGACTTTAGCCCCGTATCTCACAACACCGCCAAGCTTGCTCGAGCGAGGTCTAGATATATGCAGGGGCGTGTCTTAGGCGTTAAACTAGTAAGAAAGATGTTGATCAAAAAAAAAATATAGAGTAGCGTGGGTCCCAGTGACCTTCAATGACTTACACCATCGTCAAACCACTATTTGAAGGTGATAAATCTGGATAGGGGTATAGCGCTAAATTATGGTAAAAGATTGTATCGCCGGGTTAGAATTAAAATGCAGCACTAGACTACCATAAGGGTGTAGCTCTAGGCTACAGTAGAACATCTAAGTTATACCTACTTATAGGATAAATTATAAAGATAAAAATAAAATATGAAGTAATACTATTGGATTGATTGTCGAGGGATTCACATATAAAGTATAATTCTTCTATTTATACAAGTACATAATAATTGTTCCTAAAATAAAATAATTACCCACTCCGATGGTTGCTACCCATATTTGGCCTCCATCTTCGATGGTTCTGGAATCTAATGGTGGCTGTCTTTACCATTGCATGCCATATGGGCTACCATTACCAAGAGCGGTAGGCAGCACAACCACTCCACTTATTTTCTCTATAGTGGTAAGATGAGTGCAATTAATTAGTTCTGCAGGGTAGCTAGTGTTATCCCTCCTCTTACATCATGGATAGTGAAAAGATGGGTACCATTAGTTATTACGGATGCTTGTCCGTGCTACATAGGCCAGTAATTGCCATGCAAGACAGGTAGTTCGACCATTTATTCCTTGCATGGTAGTGGTACCTAATAGCCAACCACCATCCTTAGACATCGTTATGCTAAGGCCTCATCCTAGGCCAACAACTCTCTCCCTTTTCAGTTTATGTCACACGGCTTGCATCCTTGGTATTTTTGTCGGCACTTCTAGTGATTTTGCCACTATTCTTGGTATTTCAGCCTGCACTCTTCTTGTTATTTCAGTCAGAATCCTTGATGTTTCAATCAAAAATATTGGTGTTTCAACTACAAACCATAATATTTAGCAAGAAACCATAGTGTTTTAGCCAGTTTACTTGGTATTTCGGCTTGAAGCTTGGTATTTTACCCAACAACCTTGATATGTCGGTCTGCAACCTTCTTGGTGTATCGGTCAAAATTCTCGGTATGTATATCTCGGTGTTTTGACCTGATTCATTGGAGTTTTGGCCTGAAAACTTGGTATTTCATCTAGAAATATTGATGTTTCGGCATGAAACCTACTTGGTATATCGCTCAAAAACGTTGGTATTATGGCTAGAAATTATAGTGTTTGGGCCTGAAACTTTGGAATTTCGCCATGAAACCTTAGTGTTTCGACCTAGTTTGATACTTGGTAGGAAGCAACTTGACTTGGTGGCCAAGAACTTCAACTAATTAGCCAAGTGCTTCGTTCCATAATGTTCAGTTTGCACCTTGGTACTTGAAAGTTGATGTCTTTTTAAAATCTTCGATTCGGTTTGCCCAAATTTTTCTTTCACATACTTGCTAGTGCTTGATACATACTGAATGACCTTTTTAGATCTATTGTGGACTGGTCTTTAAGGCATAGATGTTAGTTTGGATGTAGTGTAAACAGCCACGAAACATCCCAAAAGTAGCCAAGAAGAAATCTTATTAGGATAAGTTTGAAAAATGGACTTACTCTGATACTTCTTATGAGGGCCAAGCAAGGCCTAAAGGCCTGCTTTACCTTTCCAAATAGGGTAGAGGCGTAGAGCCTTACTGAAACACAAATGAAGGAGGAAGAATCCTCCACCTCCTGAGACTTTACCAGAGGTTAGGAAACCCTAGCCTCCACTCAATTTATGAGACCCAAACCCAGTTCTTCCCCATCACCGAACCACCACCAGAAATCATTGCTAATAGCCCCCTTCTCCTCTCAAAATCCATTTATTGTGCTAGTCGAAGATCGCAGTCGTGCCCTCGCCGGAACATTAGGTAAGTCCTCCTAACCTCTTTTCCTTCTTTATTCTTGTATAAAGCCCTCATCGTCGACTGAGATTTCATCAGAATAATCTGAATACAAACATCCCCATGCATTTTAAACCCCGCTTTCAGGTTTGAATCAGGCTATTCTTTCTTTTTTTGGCCATCCCTATTGCTGGCTCTTGTCGGTGGAGTTCTCAGCCGATTGCCTATGTCAATGCAGGGTTATTGTTGGAGCCCCAGCCACATGCGAGCGGGCTGGAGCTTGAAATCAACCTCTCCTATTTTACCAACCTCTTTTGTTCTTTCTTCATTGTTTCCTGCTCGATCGTCGGCCGCCATCATGTTGGCCCGCTATCGTCCATCCTCCTGTTGTTGATCACCATCCTAGCCAGCATGTTGCGGTTCTTCTTCTTCTTCTTTCTTCTTTCTTCTTTTCACCTCTCCTTCTCCTTTCTTTTATCTTTCGTTCTCTCTCCCTCTCTCTCTTGCAACTCATATTGTCCTCGGTAAATGGGTCCTGAGCCTTGGCCGCCGGCAATGTGCCGGCCTCCATCCTAGTTCTTGACGGACACATTTAGATTTTCCTTGATCTACGCATATTCGAGCCTGAATCCACATGCTTGTTGTACCCTGAGTTGGGTTATTTCGCCTAATCTTGCCCTATTTGGGCTCTTTAGAATTTTCTATTTTGTTGGATTTTTAAGATTGTAATAATAACTTCCGGCTAGTCATTTTGGATGGATTTCTAGATTGTTGCAAATGGTATCAGAGCGGTCCTGTCCCATAACCTATGTGGACTAGAGGGCACTGCTGCACGGATCAATTGGGGATGACCACAGATCAATTGTGGTATTTATGATTAGATTTGAATGAATTTAAATATTTAGCCTGACCAAAACGTCAGGGCTTGAACGGGAGAGTATGTGAGGATCCGTGTGGGTGCGTATTTAGTTCCACATCGGTTATTTGCTAGGTAGATCTTGAGTACTTATACATGATTAAGAAATCCAAATAATACCTTTCGACTAGCTATTTTAGATTAAGTCCCGAGTTGTAACAAAATCTTACAGAAAATAAAGGTGTTCCAGATACCTTTAATATTTCCCTCGACCATATAACGGTGATTCAATGCCACATAGATGCGTATCCCAGCGACTCAAAGTCCTGAAAGAGCACGAACCATGGCACGGCGTGGACGATACATTCCTTCCAGTGGAACGGCCTTGGGCATGGTCAGCCCGGAGCCTTCGGTCATGTCCACCTGTTCTTCTCCCACCCTCTTCCACTCAAAAGCATTGGATCAAGGTCCCAAGTGTTAGGCCGACCTCTTTCATGCCCAGGCCTTCCCCTGGGCACCTCCTCCTTCCCATCCCAAATGGGATCATCAGCTTCCCTTCACCTTTCCCATCCTCAAATCTCTCAGGCTTGAACTTTGTAGGTTCCTCCCAAATCTTAGGGTCCCTGTGAATGTAGCGAGCATTAACCAGTAGCATGGTTCCGCGTGGAACATTGAAGCCCCCCACGATGCACTAATTGTAAAGCAAACTCGAAAGCGAACCCTCACTTCCTATGTATAGATATACCCTCAATTAGGTTGTCCCCTTTAGAGAGCTTTCTTGTAAATATGGATTTGCAAAATTATTTAAAACAATTATAAATTTCATTTTGTCTTTCCTCCTGGATTAATAATACCTACGCGAGATGGTCTTGATCACCATTCACCATCCACAAACAGACAGACGCAAATGCACGCACACAGAGGAAGAGAGATTAATTTATTTTCTTATGCCTTCTTACCGTGATAAGCCCTTTGATTGCCTGGTCGGTATGGTTCTCGGGATCCGTCTTTTGCAACGATAACAGATGAGCAATCATAGTTGTCTTTTTCTGTGTTTCACCTCCTTCCGCCTCGAACTCCTTTCTTTCCCCATCTATCAGTCTCTGCATGAACTCACTCCTCGCCCTCTCCAACCTCACCAACTTCTTCTTCATTTGGTAATCGAACCACCTTAACACGAACAAGAAATCCCGTAATGTCGTTGCACCACCAATTATTAAGGTTTCCTGCACTATCTCCTTAAACTGCCTCGCCTCCTGCGAGGCCTCCACTTCCTCAACGTAGTCCCTCTTCCCAGCAATCATCATCATCATCACGTTCAGCCCCAATTCGAAAAGCCTCGACTTCAACTCCACCTTCGCAAACCCCTCCGTTACGCAATATTGATGTTTAGTCATATTGTGTCCAAGTCTGACATTTTCTATTAGTTATACCTTTATCGAAAATGCCCTCTTTTAATGCTGACAAGGGGCTAATTGGGTCTTGTTCCAATGGTCATATCCCTTTGTTTAGCAATAAGAGGTTATTAATTTGAGTCTTAGATGGTATATTCTCAAGTATTTGGATCTAGATGTTACTGCAGATCAGTCTCCTTTTTCTTCTTAAAAAAAATAATAAAATAACTTACAACCCAATAAGAATTTTCACACATCCATACCAACACAATAATATAATTTCGAAAATAACAAGAAATCGTCACGCATATCGTAAAATCATAAACCGACTATCAATAATACTCAAATAAATAATATACAAATGTACATCAAATATCAATAGGAATCTAGCCTAAAGATTAATCTTGTATCCTTGTAATATAAACATAAGTACATATAAATATATAAAAAGTAAAAGTACATAATATGATAATTATAAACATGTTATATAAAGTGATTCAAAGTCCTGCAAGAACGTTGATCATAGCTTGGCGTGGAGAGTACATGGCCTCTAAGGGAACGGCCTTAGGTAAGGTCAATCCGGGGCCTTCACTCATGTCCACCTCTTCTTCGCCAACTCTCTTCCACTCAAAGCATTGGATCAATGTCCCAAGTGCTAGCCCAACCTCTCTTATTGCAAGCCCTTCCCCTGGGCACCTCCTCCTCCCCATTCCAAATGGGATCATCCACTTCCCTTCCCCTTTTCCATTCTCAAATCTTTCTGGCCTAAATTTTGCAGGCTCCTCCCACGTCTTGGCGTCTCTATGGATGTGGTACGCGTTCACCAGCAACATTGTTCCTTGCGGAATACTGTAACCTTCCACAGCACATTCGCTGGATGATTTATGGGGCAAAAGAAGCGGGCCGGCAGGGTACAAACGAAGTGTTTCAGCGATGACACACTGCAAGTATGGAAGATTAGAAAGATCTGCTTCCTCCACCAAGCGCTCGTTTCCCACACGCGCATCGATCTCTTCCCTGACCTTCGTCAATGCCTCTCCATTGTTAAGAAGAAGGGACATAGCCCACTCAATCGTATTAGATGAAGTATCTGTTCCAGCTTGTAATAGACTCTGCAGGAGAGAAGAAATCAACTACAGAAGTTCATCTCATGTACAAATGTTCGAGTGTACGTACTACCATACCATACCACAAGTCAGGTCAAGGAGGCAAGAGTTAATATGGTTGCAGAAAGGGCATAAAGTTGGACGCCCTTATCCACAGCGTAGGTGGGCTGTTTCTCGGTTGGTTGCACGTCAACCATCGTCGACCTAATCTGCATCTAACTACGGAAGAAAGAAACGGACAATAACTTACGAAGCAAAGAGCTTTGATGGTCTGGTCGGTGTAGTACTCCGGATCAGTCTTCTGCAGCAATAACAAATCACCAATCATATTCTTCTTCTTCTTCTTCTCCGCCGCCTCCTCTTGTTTTATCTCCAAACTAGCGTTCCTGTATTCGTCTATCAGCCGCTGCATGAACTCATCCCTTCTCTTCTGCAGCCTCACCAACCTCTTCCTGACTCCCTGGAAATCCACCCACCTTAGCATCGGCAAGAAGTCTCCGAGGTTCGATGTCCCACCCAATGAGAAGGCGGCCTCCACTATCTCCCTAAATTGTCTCGCCTCCTCGGACACCCCAGCGTCGTTGCCGTAGTACCTCTTCCCTGCGATCATCCGCATCATAATGTTAAGTGCCAACTCGAACAACCACGACTTGAGCTCCACCTTGACGAAGCCCTCGGACGTCCCTCCCTTCGAATTGAGGAAGAGACGGCCGGCCAGCTCATGAACCTCTTCGGCTCGGACGTCGGTGGAGGAGAGGAGGCGGGGGGAGGAGAGGAGCTCGATGGTGGCGATGCGGCGGAGGTTGCGCCAGTGGGGCCCGTAGTTGGAGGTGCCGAGGGTGGTGTAGTTGTTGGACAAGTGCTTCCCGGAAGGTAGGTTGGGGCGGTTGGCGAAGGTGACGTCATTTCTGGTGAAGCACTCCTCGGCGGCGGAAGCGGAGGAAACGACGAGGACGGGGACGGAGCCGAAACGGAGGAGGAGGACCGGGCCATGGCGGTCGGCAAGGCGGACGAGTGCGTGGTGGAGTGGCTTCTTGAATAGATAGAGATGGCCGATGAAAGGAAGGGCAGGAGGGCATGGTGGGAGCCTCCTCTTCTTATATGAGAGGAGGAATCTGATGAAGAGGAGGAGAGCGAGGGCGAGGGAGATAGATGATAATGAAACCATCGAGGAGAAGGCTAACTCAAAAACTAATGGATGGAGTGCGCTACGGTGACGAGCATTTGTGAATCCTATGGTGCCGACAAGGTCAACATAGCCGACAAAGTCTCGGCGTCATCCTTATCTAAATCTTGTGGCCTGCAATTAACCATGGTTAAGATGAAAGGACGCCGCCAACAAGAAGTTCGCAAGATTTTTAATAGGATCTAAGCCCACCGCTGAACTTATGCATGCACGTGTGTATATATATATTAATTTTTTAAAAAAATAATATTATGTATGGCGTGCTTTATATGGTTGTATATATATGGTGATATGATGTATGCGGTATAGAATATAATTTTTTATTTATTATCCATCTTTATATGTATTGGCTTATCGTTGGATTGATTGAGGCGGTGTATTTAGTCCTAATAAAAAATTTTCTACAGATTTTCATACTTTTTTTTTCTCACGTGCTGAGCTAACAAGATATTGGGGCACATGAGAGGAGCTGGTAAATGCTCTCATCTTCGAAGTGCTAGAAGAGTTTGTTGAACTGGAACATGTGGAGTGAATGATGCTTCAGTAACTCAAAGGTACAACTAAGAAGTCAGTCAGCTGCCCTACTACGTGTCTTATTTCGATTGCTCCTTTTGGATGGACATCCTGTGCTGCTTCACATAAACGCGAGAACATCAAGAATTAATTTGGCCGGGAGATCACGACGACGACAGCCTGGGAAGAAAGCAACTACTCTATCAGAGACGTGTTAAATACGTTTCTCATTTAATATTATTTTTTTATTTCAGTCAAAAAATATAATCTTTTTTATTAAAAAAATTAGGGATGTCAATTTAAGTTCTGATTCGTAAATTCAAATTGTGGACAAAGTAAATTTGGATGTGACATAAATAAATTTAAATTATAAATAAGTCAAGCCGTTTAAACTTATTTATTAAATAAGTCGAATTCAATTTTAAATTTTTGATCTGTTAGATCCATTGATCCTTTTAATAATTGAGTCGGGTTATGATCCAACTCGTTTAACCTGTTTAATTTGTTTGAAACTTGCATAATCTGTTTCTGACCAATTTAATCCAACCTGCTTAACCTACTTAAATCTATTTAACTCATTAAAAATCTGTCTAATCCATTTAACTTATTTAATAAATAGATTATGTGGGTCTGATCAGATTGTTTGTTTAATAAACAAATCAGATTAAGATTTGAAACTTTGAGTGTTTAATAAGCAGGTTGGATTTGGGTTAATAATTTTTTTACCCGACCTGCATTTTATCCAACTAGTATCTAATCCAATCTAACCCGGTTGCCATCCCTCCATGCATACCGTCCAGGTCAAACCAAATCATCCGATTCATGCCGAGCCAAGATGGGATCCGTCTGGATTTACTGGTGATTGAAACAAATCGCACCAAAATGAAGCGAGCCGCTGCAGAATCCAGCAGTTCATGTCGAACCGTGGGTAGATCCATTAAAACTAGTTGGTTTGAACCGTGTGGAGGAGTTCGGGAGACGGATCAAGCAACTGCAGCTTCACTGGGCAAAAGTAGACGGCGAGGTAGAGAAAGATTAATTGCAGCGGAAATTGAAAAGGTGCAGGTGCTCGGCGTCGGAGATCGAGCGTGAGAGAGAAACGATTTTGATTCAATTGATCCCATGAGAATACATCATGGAGGTGAGAAGAGGATATCATGATCAATTTCTAGTGGAAAATCTTGATTAAGGTATTTCCCACTCATAACTTTTGATTCTGATTAAATAAAGCAAGTTTTAGTGCATGTCCTGATACTTGAGAGTGAAGAGACGATTTACTGCACTCTGAGAATCTATAACAAAGTTATTATCTTTTAGAAAATGAAACTATAAAAGTATATTTTCTAGAATGGTTGCTTGCACACACTGCATTATTTTAGGTATTTAAAAGTAAATTATGTTTTAAATGTCTGTAAATTAATTTTCTGATCGCATCCACACTCAGGTTTCAATTTTCTGATTATTGTATTTATGATATTATATGTTTATAACTGAAATTCTGCAAAACAGAAACTTCTGCGCTTTAGCATTATAGAAATAAATATCTAAATATCAAATTCTATATGCTATATTCTGCTATCCAAATTCTTCAGATTAAAATTATAGGAGCATGTTTTCACTTATCGTCCTTGTTAATCATTTATGTGTGTATGAAAAGTTAAGTAAATTCTTAAATTGACTCATTGTTATTTGAAGTATGCTTTTAGAGAACGGAGGACTTTTGGATATTTAATGAATTATCTATAAATTTCTTATGCATACACATAAATTGGATCCAGCATGAAAAATAAAAGAGTCTAAAAATTATAAAATATATTTAGGAGAAAAGAGAGATTTGTAAGGATTTTGTGAAAGGAAATATATTTGCATGTCTGACCTATAATTTACAGTGGGGATTTAACTTGATTAAAGACCCCAAAGTTGTGGCTTGCAACCAGTTTTGAAGCTACGTGCAACATTATTATCTAATCTGAGAGTTATTCGAAAAGGAATTTAAGACAGGCCTTTCGAGTTGCATAAGTCGATGCCTCTTATTTCAGGAAAAACTAGGTATATATGACATGGTTCAAGTCTAACAACAGTACTATAAGCTTGGTCATCTATCGCTGAATCAAAGATTCATTCTTCTTGAGTTGTTTCTCATGAGTATGCTCATAAATTATATATTCGATAAGATATCAGGTGGCCATGGTCCTAAAATGTGGGAAGTAGTCTGGATATCAGAACTTGCAAAATGAGAGCTAGAAGGCAAAATGTGGATACAAGATCTGACGTACTTTGAATTTCCCAGGATATTAAGATGCCATGTCACCACACAGTTGAGTTGCAGAACTGGTGCTTTCTTTGACAAAGTTTTAGTTGACCTACGCTATACTTAAAATGTTTGATGGATCCAACAAATTTCATGTTATTTTGATCAGTTTTTCTTTTGGAACAAGTGGGTTAAGCTGAAACAAATTTACTAACCTAATTGCATTTAATTTGTATGACAATTTTTAAACATCTTGTACACTATATGTTGTCGATAAATCCCGAACCGAGGTCGGAGCACTGCTTGGCTTGCTTTGAGGTCGGTAAGAATCGAACTGAATAAGACGGCCGAGGTGTAAAATAACTGATCTCCTTCGGAGTTGATCTACAAGAAATCCACTTGCCGGAAAGATTTCGGCAAGGGACGCTCCGATGCCTAAGTCAGAATGTAAGGCAACATGATCGAAGGAAAAAATTTTATAGAGTAAAGTTTCTGAATGAGCTTACATGAGGAACCCCGAGCCACTCCTTTATTTAGGATAGTATACGAATTCGTTACCTAATTTGGCATGTCGTGTATTAATTGCAAAGTAATGGTCAGCTGCATGTTTACAATATGAAAACCATCCTGCATGTGCAGCACACGGCGATAATTATGCGATCGTGCATTGACTATGGTGTTGCCGTAACTACTAATCTTAGCACATACAGAGTGGCTCTTTGGTTTTTATTGAAGTTGTTCATCTCGATTAATACTGTAGCCAAAAAAATCGGTCTAATTTGAAATCAGTATTTCCAATATTTTTTATTATTAAGAATTAAAAATTTATAGTAATTTTTTATTTTAAGATTAAAAGCCAGTTCTCGAGCTCCTCGCCAAAAGAAAAAACTTTTCCTTTTGATTTCTTTGTATTAATTAATGTGACAATGCCTCTGAGGGTTTATAACTATTTGCATTGAAGCCTGCATTTGTTATCTATGAATTCATGAAAGGGATAGATGTTTTCGGTTAAGATTGATGTGATGCCTGTCAGGTAAAATTATGCTGACAAAAGGTAGGCGCCTCATAAAAGTTTGGGAGGAGGCGGCAACTTATGGTACTCATTTAATTTCAAAAAAAAAAAAAAAAAACATATTTAGTTAATTATGAAAAAATTGGACATTTCAAAGTCACTTGTGCTTAATTGTGCATCTAATTTTTTTACGGTGTAAATTTATTTTTTTTGGTACATCAGCGACACACAACGGGTGTGAGTGTAGCTAATGAAGTCAGAAAAAAGTAAAAAGTGCAAACGAGACGGAATAGAATTGTATCTATCCCAAATAATACCTTCAGAATGATAACCCATATAGGAAGCCATCCAGTCCACAGCACAGTTGGCCTCCTTGTATACAGGAGACGAGCATGATCCTAGATGCTATAAGAGCAGAGTGAGAGCCCCAAATTTCTTAGCCAACTCAAGGGATGACAACGCAATGATGTCAAGGACCTCCACCGCATGAAATAAGACCCTATCTACTACCACTCTCGGGTGCACACCTCTATCCTCAAAAACTCGATCGTTCTTATCCAGCCAGCAGTGGTAAGCTAGATAAGCCGCCCTAATCCCCTCCTCCAACCAATCAGACCGCCGAGAGGACTCCGCTAGGAAGACCAAAAAAATTTTGATCGACGCCCACACCCAGCACAAATCAGAAGAATCTGAGGTGCACTCCTAAATCAGAGCAGCTCGCTGGCAGCCGAACGGGACATGGAAGATAGACTCCTTCGCCTCCTGACAAACTCTGCAGCCTGGGGCGAGACTCATACCCCTCCGAACCAGCACTTCCCTGGTGGGCAGACAACCCCAGGCCACCTTCCAAAAAAATAAAGCTACTCAAGAGTGGATACACAGCCGCCAGATCCCCCCCTCAATCTATCATGCCGCAGATTTTCTGACCAGCCCAAGAAGATCTCAGATCCGCACCATTGACCTGCTAGTTTGGCCCCACAACCGCCGATCCTCCATCGCACATGTCGGGAGCGACACCGCAAACACCGACTCAGCCAGCTACTAGCCAAACACCCGCACAAGGTCCATATCCCATCCTCACTCGCTGGGGACCAGTAGATCACAGACCATGTGCCCCCTCCAACCCTCCAAGGTTGAAGCAGGTGGACCACCTGCTCAACGGTACGCCAGCCAGCCAGCAATCCCATAAAACATCCACTACACGCCCATCACCAATCTCCAACCGAATCTCCGGTATCACCAAAGGAGCGCGGGAGCATATATCTCGCCATAAAAAGGAACGGCATCGACCCACGCAGAAGACAGATGGATTCGTCAGGTCACCATACTTGGCCCTCATCAAGGAACCCCAAAGGCTCGCGGGCTCCAGAATAAACTGGGCTGCCAATCTGGTCTCAAAGACCTCCCACCGCTCAATCAAGGAGTGGATCCTCAGTCCCCTGTATCTGGTCGGCTGGCAGATCGTGTCCCATGCAAGTAAATGGACGCTACTGCTACCCTTGCCTCCGCTAAATGAAGTTCCTAAATCGACGCTTTAGACATCATAGTGTTGCAATGGGCACTAAGATGTTGGATAAAAGATAGATAGGGATCGAGCTAAGAACTGACTATACCAGTATGATCCTACCCATCATAGACATAATGCCCACCTGCCAGCCCTCAAGCTTCCTCCTGATGCTCTGCTCCAAGGAAGTGCACTCTCCCTTGCGTAAGCGTCGGCCAGTGATCGAGACCTCCAAATAGCACAAGGTGCCCTCCTGCTTGCCAATCTCCAAGATCCCCATATGGCCGCCTTCACTCCAGCCTAGGTCTTCGGACTGAAGTATATAGCGGATTTGGCCAAGTTGACCCGATCTGAAGAATTTGGGGATTGTGATCATAAGTTGAGAGATCCTCAATTTTTTCAAACTCCCCTACTCATTTCTTTCGTCCAATATAGTGTCATCGGATAGTCTTGTTTATAAGGTTTTTTGGATCTAAATTTTTCATCATACTTTCTAATGCCTCTGGTAATCATTCCAAAGTGTCGAGCCTGTTCACTAAATTAACCATTTAGAAACAAAAATTAAGAACCTATTTGGATGATTGAGCTGAAAATTTTATTGAATTCAAGGTAAATCCTTTTTTTCCCTCTTTATGAGATTCGGCCGACCCACTCTATAGCTATTCTAGGTATTTATGAATATAGGCCTATCCCAGGTTGTAATCCTAACGATTTTTGTTGGTCGTACTAGTCTAATTCACGAATCGAGTAGAATTTTCAGTCCAATCAATCAAATAAGCCCTAATTGTTGCCATGGTACCTAACCTTACAACTACCACAGGGCAGATGTGCCGAGAAAAAAAAAAAAAAATATATATATAGAGAGAGAGAGAGAGAGAGAGAGAGGGG
>JAOXJJ010000359.1:6928579-6942013 GCA_025769935.1 Phoenix roebelenii | reverse complement strand
ATAGTTAAAGGATTGTCCTTTCCTTTCTACCTTTTCTTCTAAAGTTCCAGCCCTCTACCCCTATTCCCCTCTATTCCTCTGTAAACTTTCTTTTCCTCTGTGAGTGTTCCCTTAACCCAAAAAAACGAGGAAGCAGTAGCAGCCCAAGGCCCGGGGTTGAACCCAAAAGGGCAACATAAAAAGCCAAAGAAAAAACACAAGCAACGAGACGCCGAACCCAAGAAGAAACGCTTGGAAGAGAGGAAAGGATGGCCTAGTGCTTCGTCGAGGAAGAGGAAGAGTTGGTGCTTCCCATCGCTGGGGACCAGAGATCAGCACCGTTGCTGCTTGCCACGTGTTCTGTGCAGGACACTGGGACGAGGCACAGCCCTCGGCTCCTTAGATCGTTCGTTCTCGTCTCCAGCTCTCTCCCCTCCTCCTCCTCCTCCTCCTCCTCCTCCTCCTCCATTGGAATTAAGTTCGAAAAAGAAAAGAAGATAATATAGAGACTGTTGATCAGTGAAAAAAAGAAAATAGACTCAGAGAGAGAGAGAGGGGGGAGAGAGAGAGGGGCTTGGCCTTACATGCAGGTGGCCAGAGGATGGCAGGCGTTGCAGGTACGGAGAGCTCAGAACCTGAGACAAAAGAACAGAAGGAAGAAAGAGAAGCATGTGAGAAGAATGGTAATTGATTGAGAGAGAGAAACAGAGAGAGAGAGAGAGAGAGAGAGAGAGGGTGTGATGAACACATACGCACCTGGACTTGGTCGTGGAGGAACCGGATGTAACCAAGGGCTTCGTGAAGAACCGAGGCCGTATCCGACTGCGTTCCCAACAGTCAAAGTCAATCAGACCAGAAAAATTTGTACCAACTAGTTCTCACCTAGCTAGCTGCCACCAGTATTCTAGTTATAATAAGAAATTACCATCTCTTGCATTCAATTTGAACTAAGAAGAAGAGAGAGGGATTCTACTAAGGATAATAGATTGACGATAGCATTCACCTTGCCAAATGGTGAAACCAATTGCTGCAATGCTATAATTCTCTCTCCTAGCTTCTCCTTCCTTACCTGATCACCTCTCACCACCATGAACATTTTATTAGTTAAAACAGATTTCACTATAGAATGAAACCCAAAAATCGTGAACAAAAAAAATCCACAGATAAAAAAATTGAAGAGCAGACCTTGATCGAACCATGGCTAGAGGAACCCTCGGTCTTAGGCTTCTTACTCGTAACAGAAGCGTGGGTAGTAGTGTTATTAGCTGTGGTTGTCCTCCTTCCCGCTCCACCTCTACCAGCCTCAACTTTTTTCTGACAGATAAAGAGTTATTTTGCCCACCATCAGCTATTCTTCACACTTCCAAAGCTAAAAAAACTAACAACCAAGGCAAAGAAGCAAAGCATACCTTTGATGACTTGAAGCTGGTGACGGTACCAGTGGTAGTGGTAGAAGGAGGAGAAGAGGAGAGCGAGGACAAAGAGGAATCACTCGATTTCTGGGCAATCCTATGAAGAGGAACGGCTTCCTCCTCATGCCCACCAAAATAGAGCATATAGGCCGTCGTAGAAGAAGAATAACAAGAAGAAGAAGACGATAGAGAAGAGGGTGGACCAAAAAGGTATCCCTCTTCCTCTCCTGAGCCCAACATCTCAATCAAACTCCCCTCCTCCATCTCCTCCCCCCTGATCTCTTCCCCCTTGATCTCTTCCATCAACTCCAGAAGAAAAAAGACCTCTAAAATATAAAAACAAAGGAGCCGTATGTTCTTTTAGCTCCCTCTCTCTCTCTCTCTCTCTGTCACACACACACACACACACACACACACACACACACACACAAACACACGCACAGAGAGACTTTTGCAGCACTGTGGACTCTGGAACAAACCGCTTTGGCCCCGGAAAGGGGGTGGGAGTTAGAAAGAGGAAAGGGAGGTGAGCTTTTTCCTTATCAATTATTCCTTCTTAATGCTTTGCT
This sequence comes from Phoenix roebelenii, assembly GCA_025769935.1. NCBI lineage: Eukaryota > Viridiplantae > Streptophyta > Magnoliopsida > Arecales > Arecaceae > Phoenix > Phoenix roebelenii. The sequence continues at coordinate 6,940,053 of JAOXJJ010000359.1, read as the reverse complement.
TAGCTCGTTGCTAGACTTCTTGGTCCCCGCATCGCCGCAGGTGGACGAAATGGACGGTGGGGATACGTTGCATGGCAATGGGCGGTTTCGAAGTTTTGTTGGCTAGTTGGTGAATTTATTATATAACAAAGCTTTGGGACCCAACTCTACTACCAAAAGGACTGGTGGCTCAAACGCCCCCGTTTGTTGAACCAATGGCATGGAGCTCTTCTATGGGCCCCATGGTAATGCTTGGTTTTACTCCGGGTTTAGCTTTGGATGCTTCAGAATCAGGGGTGGCGTTGGGGTTGGTGTTCCTCCTTCCCCCAAGTCAAAACCGCCACCCCAGTCCTATAGAATTAGAAACCGTGCCCCAGTGTCTCATCCAACTACATGCTCATAGATTTATTTCTTATTTATTTCCAACCTTGTCTCGTTGTGGGTGGGGAAGCAGGAGACTGGTCTTTGTCACCGTGGGTGAGTGATTCACCTCCATCACCTCCTTAATCAAATCATTCCTTCCCGGCCCGGGATTTGACGATAGGGGGCTAATGACCCATTAATTCACCGGATTATCAGCAACCATGATGATTAAGCATCATAATTGTAGGCCCCGATCTGTGATTTAGGACTTGTATATTATTCGATCCTCATCCATTCCATGGTCTTTTAAAAACCTAATGTGGACGAGACATAATTGGATTAGTCTCCAAATAGCATATATTATACTCTAATAGATTTGATCTAATATGGTTATCTCCAATTAATTATAGTTATCCCGTGACTTCCTACACAAATCACGGAGTTGCTTGTCCCAATCTTATTGTTGCTTATCACAACCATTAATTCATTTATTTGTAGTTTTAAAAATAAATATTACAACAGAATATATTGTGAGATGCATACTCTTAGTATGTTTCCAGTCATCCGCTTCATTAATATACATTCCTTGGTGTATTGATGAAGGTGATTTTGTAATGCTAATAAAATATGATAAATGCGCTTCTTGGAACCAATGCATTTATCTTGTTTTCTTACTGGAGATGTTGAATGATAGAAGTTATTTATTTAAACAAGTGTTTATAAAATTGTCGTTAGCAAATATTGTAGGGTAAATAAAAGAAGCTTCAAATCTAACAAGCAAAATTACTGATAAAATGCAATTAGATAGTGTCGTAGAATTGGTGCACATATTAGTTGTATTGCACTAGGATGGGGTGCATGCATAATAAATGAATAAAAATCGACACTAGAATGTAGGCTTGAGAGAAGTTACACACCCTATATAATTGTATTTATTTTTAATTTTTAAGTACTTGTTTGGTTCACAGAAAGAATTTTTTCTCACAAAAAGAATTTTTTCTTAGCGAAATATTTTTTTCTAAAAAGACGATTTCTGAAAATATGATACCTAAAAAAATAGTTTTGATATATTTGGTTGATCATGAAAAAGTGGCATATTTCAAAGTGGCTTATATTTTATTAAGCATTTACTTTCTAAAAAAATAAGTACCTATTATACCTATACTAAATAAAAAGACCTTATCAAAAGATTTTAATGGCTTAAAGTGCTTTTGGAAAAAGAAAGAGACCCTAATTTCTAACCGAAAGGAAAGAAGTTTTCCAATGTCCTTCATAAGTTTTTCTTTCTCATGAGACAGGATTTTTATTCTCAGAATGCTATTTTTTCATCTTTCACATGAGACATAGGATTTTCATCTTTATTTTTTTGTTGACCACAGTTACTTAGTTTTTTTTGTGCAAACCAAATGAGTTCTAAGTTTTTTTTTTTTTGAAAAATTCAGAGGGACTAATCCTCACGTTCTATCATCTACCCAATTTGTCCCTCAAGAGATGATATCGGCAAAAATCGAACCCTTACCTCTATATCCAGGTGGTAAGGGATGGTGCCATCATGCAAGCACTAGTAGTAATTTTTAAATATATGATTATTTATAAAAAAATACTAAAGTACGCAAAAGGCAATAAGGTACTCGACTTCTAGGTTTTACTGTCATATATATAATGGCAAGTAATCTTTAGCATATGCATCACATGTTAGATATATTTTAATTGATAAAATTGAGCAATTGAGGATAGATAAATAGTGATTTTTAATCTTTTTTAAGGCACAAAGCGGGACATTGCCAGAGCTAGCTTATAAAATATTAAACACTAGCGTAAAGTTTTTGTGATATATACTTCGAATTATTGACCTATCTTCAGAATGATTTGAAACCCCCCTAATTCATGAGGGCTTATAGCTTTACATTTTTTTTGGTAAATACATATGGCATGAAGTGATTCATTCACCATCATATTTGAGTGAAATGGGAGGCTAGTCTATTATGTATACTTAATTTGTATTAATGTATCTAATGAATGGTTTTCTCCTATTAATGAAAAACAATACTCATTACCATTTACCACTATATTACTAGACGTTGTTGGCTCTCTTGTAATCATACGTAGAGGGACAGATGAGTAATAAACAAATAGAAATTTAATAACAAATAATATTGAGTAATTAATTCCAACTACTCTTCACTAAAGTTGAGTAATTAATTAATCAGTAATTATATATTTGGTTTGAGAATATTCACACGGCGGGCATTTACGATCGTGCGGGAACTTCGGCACGTGTGAGTGGGTTGGATAGGTGGATACTCTGTGAATAACTTTCTCCTGATACCGCGGCCATGCCAACTGGCATTTATTGTTGGAAAGCGGATGTCCAATCACGTAGTGCCGCGTGGAATGCCATCAAAGGAAATAGTCTCGCGTCTTCATTAAGGCTACGAACGCTGGAAAGGCCTTGGCCTGCTCAAATTCTTCGCTTTCTCGGCAATCGCGAGCGGTAGCGGACAAAGGGAATTTATTCTTCCTTCGGCTCGGCATAAGACCGAGAAGAAAGGAAGGATGGAACGGTCGAAGAGGACCCACGTGCCCCGGTCGCGGTGAAAACGACGGCGGGCAGCTCCGGCACTGCCCGGCACCGGAACTCGTTCCGCCCCCGGGGAAAAAAGTGCTCTAAATGAAAGAAGAAAAAAAAAAAGAAGGGAAAGTCGCCGATTCCTCGTGTGGCAGTGCGTGTCGCGGCCGCATGCGGGCGGTGCTGCGTCGCCGAACGCTCCGTTTCGACACTTGTGTCAGGCCCTGTCCCTCTCGTGCGGCCCAAGGAGCCTCTGGGAGTGGGCCCCAGTTTGAATCTCAACTCTGGTGTATGGGGCCCACGTTTTCTGGCCATTAGTGGAGACTGGGGACTGTACCCTGTTTGAGATGTGATAGCTGAGGAGGAACGCGTGGTGCGACCACCCTGCGTACCTCCACCGTCACGGGAGGGGGGTTGGGTGGTTCGTACGCGTCTGCATTCTTTCTTCTCTTTTTTTTTTTTTTTGTTCGTCCAAATTCTTTCTTCTCTTCGCTCTTCGAGAAAATAAGGGCAGCGTGGGCACAGTTTGCATGCGACCGGCATGGCAGCGAGAGATGCTGTTATCCCACGATTAGGTGTGCCACCACTGGCTAGCATTTATTTTGGTTAGATCATAAGTTGTTAGAAACTTTAGAGCGGATATGAGACGTTACAGCACGAATTTATTTATATCGATTGATGGCAGGCAAAATGGATCGTCCTACTTAGTCTGAAATTACCTAATTTCTGTTGAACAGACATAGAGCCGAACAACCTCCGAGCAAGTAATGACATCTGGAGTCCGGCTCGGAACGTCCTACAGGATTGACTAAAAGTTGAAGAAGCCCCGTTGACCGTAGGTATCCATAATGACACCTCGGTTCGAGCTTGGAGCGCCCTATCGAGCTGATCTTCGAATCGAGGAGGCTAGGCTAACCTTAGAGTCCGCCAAGCCGACATCACCGAATATATGTCGCGGCCTCTAAGTAGGCCCGACCTCAGTGCTCACCAAGCTAACTTCGCCAAGTAAATGTTGCGACCTCCAAGCGAGCCTGACCTCGCCCACGGCCGCTTCCACGGGTGCACCTACGCGCACGCCTACGCCCGCAATGTGGCCGTACATTACTACCTCACCACGTCATGCTTTACCTGCTAGTTACTCAACAACATGTCAATCAGGGGCCATACCTTGCTGCCAAGGGTCATACCCTGCCACCTCTATCAAAGCTATGCCGTTCGCAAGAACGGCCTACACCGTGTGCCTCAAGCAAGCCCTGGATGCATACCACCTAGCCAAATGCTATCCCCTCTCATAATGAGGACGGGCCATACCTCCGCCACCTAGATATCTCTGCAGGGACTATAAATAGCCTACATCAGATAACGCCTAGAGACTTTTGGACCAACTAAAATCCACTCTAACTTAATTATCGGAGGGTCCTCACCGAAACCACCGATGAGGCCTTGTGTTGGGTCCCCAGAGCGCAGGAGGTGCCACCCTTTCTCCGTCCCGGCCGGTGGCTCTCCCAACTTCTCCGGCATGGTCACCCCCAGGCCAGATTTCAACCAAAACATCGATCATAAGTTAATCATAATATTTATAAATATATTTAAATAAATTTGCATCGAAAATGAAAAAAATCCATAAAGATTCGTATAGATAAGTGTTTCGTCATATAAATCATTTGCTAAAAAAATTGAATACTTACATAAAATTAAAAAATTTAAATAATACTTTTTCTAGCTAGCCATAGCGATTTTGGATGAGGCCCGAAATTGTTGCAAGTAACTGGCACTTGAAGCCATGGCAAAGAATGAAATAACTCTCTAGTTTTATTCGAAACTTGCAATGCATATGAACAAACGTGGAGATGATTGTAGTAATATGCGACGAGGCATTCTTGTTTGACAACTATAATCCAACTTTTGAATTGGTGTGCTTCTATTTTCTGAATCTTTAGCAAAAAATTTGAACTATATTTGAATTAATAAATAAATCTAGCATTCATGGACAGACAAAAGGAATATTTGGATCTTATATAGATGACGGCTTGATACATTTCAAGATAAGGTATCTACCATGCCCTTGACCATGTAGATCAATGTGCCTTTTGCTTCCCATCACAGTGAGCTTCAATGTAGTGCAATGATGGCTTGATATTGCTGAAAATGTTCATTCTAGGTGTGTTAGGTATACTTCATAGGACCCGGTTGCTTAAATAAATTATAAAGTGGTAGGTTTAAGTGTATTTCTCTGTTTCTTTTTCTTTATTATATTGCCTTGTCTCCTATCGATTAGCTTTTGTTATCCTAATGTTTGTTTTCGAGGTAATGGCTATTAAATTAACAACAAAGGAAATTATGCAGCGTCAAGGGTGATATGTTTTACTTCACAATTCACAAAGCTAAGTTAATCCCAATCAATTAGATTTGTTGATTCATTTGAAATTTGGGTTATGTAATAAATATTGTGTGTCTTCTGATGCTGAAATATCAATCACTGGCTGATTTGCCAAAGTACCATTACTTGTTCTTTCATTTTTTTTTTTTTTGAAGTATGCTCAACAAGAAGGGCAGTCAATATAATTGGCACCACTTATCATTCACTGCTACATCGAAACACAGTAGTTTGTAAATCCTGTCTTTGCTAATATCAATATGTTGTTCTCCATTCTGGTTATCAAATTGCTTCTTTTCAAAGAAATGCAATTATTGTGCAAGCAAATTATGAATTTATCTTATCCTGGGGGAAATTATTGTACTTCAGTGGGCGAAATAGATAATTAGGAACTAATCTATCCTTTCTATCCTGATCACAGATTTTTCTGAAGGTGTAAACAAATGGAGTAACAACTAGAGAAGTAGAGATGAAGAGGAAATTATGGGCACTTTGTCAAACATGCACTTCAGCATCCTTTCTTTGACCCATCAACCTAGACCTCATTATTCTCCTTATTGGCCCCACTGGAGCCTACAGTCAATTTCCAACCCAGCATTTTCATCCGTAGAATGTTCATGTTATGTTCACAGAACCACTTTTTTGACAAAGGCTTTCATTTATATAAATTTTCTGGATTGGGGCTCCTATTGCAACACTATATTGTAAGTTCTGAGAAGACAAGGACCATTGCAACACTATATTCTGCAGAGATCTAGCAGAAAAGTAAATTTTTCAGCATGAGTCTAGCTATATTGGAGCTCAAATCTTGCAGACATTTTTGTTATTGTGTGCCAGATTGCCATCAAACAGTAAAATGATTATTTACAAATGCACACTAAGCAGATTGTCTATAATGATCATTTAATTTTAAAAGGAAAAGATTTTTAACTTAAAAACTGTTGAGTTTGTGACCTAATACACAGTGGGTTGTCTTTTCTATTGCTTATATGCAAGAAACTGATGATTGGTATTATCACTCCTTTTATCCACCTCTCGATGTTCCAGAAACTAAACTTGTCTATTTAAACACAAAATTTTAGCAAGCACATGCCATATGATGTGTTGCTTCACCAAATTTTCTAGAGGGATAAGGCCTGAACCTTGAAATGGCATGAAGAAAATGTCTGAAGACTATGTTCATTTTATCCTTTCAAGATTGAAAGACCAAAATTTGTTCTCTTCTTTTCTCAAAGTAATTTAAAGGCAACTTGAAAAAATTTGAAAGAATTATCTGTATATTTACCATCTTTTTTAAATGTGTTAGATCAAATCCAAAGTTCTTAAAGTTCTACTTCTATATGTTGTTGAATATAATGATCATTGTAGAATGCAGATAGTTCTAACAGCATTAATTTTGATATTTATATTAATATGATTCTAGGCTGCTCTTTGGAGCGAATCTCTTATTTATCTGCTACATCCATTTAAGAGGTTTATCTTCAACGTTGTTTGGGCTTCATTAAGCTACAATTTTTCCCGATGTTTTTTCACTTGAGAGTAGATTGGATTGTGAATCAATATGACCTTATTCCCCTAAGTGTTTGGCATGGATTGGAACTGGAATGAAAATTAGGATGGAGTTTGACTATTAGAAAAGAGTTGGGACGGTGTTTTGGAGGATTGGGGTATTTCAATTCCTTCCTAGAATTGAAATGGAAATGTGACTCCTCTCGACCAAATAGTTGGATTGGAAATCACTCATTCCTGATTTTATTGCAAAATCCAAGTCTCTCCAACCAAACATGCATTTATTTGATTGCATATGATCAAACCGAAGTTGATCAATGTCTCTTTGGATAAAAGATTGCACAAAGGGGGAATCTTGGATTTGAGGAGAGTCTCCAAGGACTCTTGATCATCACCGGATAACATCGGAGGTTGGTTCAAAGACCTTTGAAGTGTTCTCCATAGGCTTTCATACTACCATGACTGCTCGGACAAGAAAAAAAGATTCTTCCCTTCCATCCATGAATGGAAGAGAGAGTATCTCGGATCAATTGGCAGTCTTTTTGAAGAGAAAAGTTTCACCATTTTTTTTTCGAGAATGCCTCTTTAAAGTGAAGCATCTTTGAAAAAGAGAAACCGAAGCTCGGAGGTTGTGAAGGAGCCAAAGAACAAAAAGAACTATAATGACCCATTGAGACTTTGGAAGTAGATGGGTCAGGATAAGGTTGTAAACCCTTATCAGCTAGACTATGAAGGAATGAAGAGAAATCTCAGCCCATTGAGAGTCTCATTATATTGGCCGAGCCGAGAAGGAGGATTCATAATCAGTCATCAGGTCTGGCCAGCTCTAGATGGAACTCAAGAGTAACAAAGTATTAAGCTCGGATCGCATCCAAATCTGCTTGGATAAGGACAAATTTTTCATTCTTCAGGCCAATGTAAACTTCAACCCAGCCTCACTTGGAGAGGGAAAACATTAAGCTCGAGGAGTCTAGTCGGTTGACAAGCTCCCAACCGAGACCTCGATCTCAGTTCTACTCATGATGGAAAACGATGAAAAAGAGCAAAAAGGCAAGAGAGAAAAGTTCCTAAATTTGAAGGAAAAGGAAAAAAGAAATTGAGCAGCCGCAGGCAGAGAACCAACTAGAGAACATCGCCGGAGAAGATACTAAAGGCAACACCTTGACCACCATCGGTGAAGGAGCCGAAAGGACTTCCGAAGAGGGGGGCTGCGCCAGAGAAGATGACAGACTCCAAGAACGCGCTGATCACTGCTGGAGAGGTGTCGGAAGAAGAACTTTGGTCGTTAGAGGGATTTGTGAAAAAGTTTCAGAGCTCGTTTGTTTGGTTCGCGGGAAAAGAAGAGGGAAAAATGGGGTCAACGAAAAAGTAATGAGATGCCTTTTATTTGGTTGGAGTTTTCAAAGAAGAGAGATGGAAAAATTGTATTTTCATGGAAATATGATTCTCACATTTCATGGGAAAGTCTTTCCTATGAGAAACATGGGAAAGTTACTTTCCCATGAGGCAGGAATCACTTTATTTTTTTTTTTCAAAAAGGCCATCCAGCATTAAAGACCTAATTTTTATTAAGGGCATAATAGGAATTATACATAACTTTCCCAAGAAAGTGGATAGCCAACCAAACATAAGCATTTTGAAAATTTGTCACTTTCCCATGGTCAACCAAACATGCCAAAAGTACTTTCCTAGGCATCCTCTTCCTAGGAATTTGTTTCCCAGGAATTATATTCCTAGGAAGGGAAAAGCTTCCCGCGAACCAAACGAGCCCTCAGAAGCAAGAAGTAAGAAAGGAAGGGGGCAACCTTATATAAGTACATGGACAACTCTAATTGGGGTGACGGTTCGGTTGCCTAAAATGATTCAGCCATGCGGCGATTTAAGATACAGCATGAGCAGCTCATCCACATCGCCACATTAAAGGGCCTCGAAACAGCCCCAAAGCAGTGACACTTCGAGAAAATCAATTGATGCATTAATACCTCCTTTAGATGCTTTGTCCTTAGTCAAGATGATGATATAACTTCCATCGCTTGAGCTAAACTTAAGTTCAAACTTGGAAGTGAGGGGCAAATGATGAGGAGAATATTGATCATCCTAGCCTTGGGTAGAGCTAACCTCCTTGACCTCGATATTGATCGAGGTGAATAACTTCGGTATATACAGATGTGGCGTTCTAGTCAGTACAATGTAGAAGTAACACTAGGAACCGATGGTTACACTTCTACGATAGTAAAGCATGATCGATGCTATTATCGCTGCATGCTAATCGTGTAGGGTCTTTACCATGCTGTTAATGCACAATAAATCGTTATCGTGCAGTCATGGCACGTTCTGATTAATCAAGTAACGGACACTAATATTATCCCATATAAGGGTTGACTGGAGGACCCTCAAGGGGATTCTAAAGTTCTCATTCTTTCTCTTTCTCATTGTTGCTCTAGATTTCCACTAATTTAATCATCGAAGGGTCTTCGAAAATCCTCCAGCAAGTGAACTTTTTTGCAGGTCACGTTGCCGCGACAAGCCTCTTAGTGGACATTCCTCACTTCGGCTCCCTCCAACTTCGGCGCACCTCAGGTGGCAATCGATCTCGGCTCTTACCTTGGTTCCCCCCAACCACCGTGCACCTTGAGCTACCGCCTCCCAGATTCTAGCAGCAACAAGTACTGTACACAATCATAGTCATGGAGCCAATGAATGAAAAACACAGATGGTGACCTTAAATAATAAATGCTGTGTTTTTCTGCCCATTTTTTATATATGTTCCCATTATCTATAACATAATAAGGAGCACATGTAATTGTTACCATGGCCTCATATTAAAGTATGAGCAACAGTAAGGAGGATAATGCCAAGGGTTGTCACACAGGGGGAGGGGAGACAGAGAGAGCGAGAAAAAAAAAGATGGTGGGATTGGTCCCCATGTCCTGTTTACATCAAGAGAGAGTAGGTTGGGTGGCCAATCCCTTTCTATATTAATGGCTTGAGTGAAGAATCTTTCATTTCTCTCCAAAATAGTTGGATAAATTGAGCTAGAATCCGAGCCTACAAACTCAGGCCGGTTTCATATATATATATGCTACCCTTTGTGGATCAAAATAGCAACGAGAGAGAGAGAGAGAGAGAGAGAGAGAGAGAGAGAGTCAAAATCCTCCGAGTTGTTGGAGGCAGCAAGGTCAGGGGACGCTTGCTCGCCTTCAACGAATAGCTGAGGGGAACAAAACCTTCCTCATCGCTGTCACGGCGGAGGGGAACGCTGTGCTCCACACATATAGCAGCCAAGATGGGACATGCGGAGCTCGCAAAGGCCATCTGCAGCCTGGAGCCCATACTGTTAACCAGACAGAACTCCAAAGGAGACACTCCGCGGCCAGGGCCGGGTATCATGCTGTAATGTCCGGCCCAATACAGACCGGGCCCAATACTATAGGGCCCAGTTGGAGAGTATTGGGCCAGGAAGGAGTTAGCGGGCCACACTAGCCCAAGAATGACTGTCGTCTCCTGCCTGAGGGCTGAAAGGACAGAACCACCAGATGGCCAACGGAGAGATTCCCACAGACATGCAAAACGGGAACCCACCACCTCCTCTCCCCCACGGCAGACGAGCTGTGAGCTGGCCTGAAGGGGAGGGGCATCTGGAGGCTCCCGGAACACTGAGGAAGGAGAGGATGCCACCTCTCATTCAGGGTCAAATCCTAAGCCAAGTTTTTATACCCCTAAAATCTGCTAACCCCTGGTTTTTTTATATACCCTCCTAAGCCTCTAACCCTCTGAAATTGCTATACCAGAGAGCCAAGCCTTGGAGTTGGAGGCAGAAGGAACCTCGCAGCCCTAGGAGAGGAAGGAGGGAGCTTGCTGTGGTGGTACTGCCCAACTACGACCAGCCAAAGCAAGGTGAGGGCCACTACGACTAGAGTATTAAGTAAGAAAAAAGGGTAGAGGAACCCCTCTATGGGGTATTCTCCTCCCTGTTTCATCAACGAAACAGAGAGGAGGAGACCGGCACAGTGAGGGTTAAGCTTGACAGGGGAAACCGGAGGAAGACCCACGGGCTGCGGGCTGGACCCACAGGCCGTGGGCCAGTCTGAGAAAGGCCCATGCCCAGGCCCAACTGCCACCCGGGCCGAGCCCAATCGGACTCGGCCTGCGGGTGATAGCCCGCGGCCGCCGTCGCCCTAGGGTTGAGGGGCAACCAAGGGGCCGCCGGGTCTACCTGTGCCGGCGACAGACGCGGCCCCAAGGCCGCCAGCCTCAGCCGAGCCCCCGCCTCTCCGCCGGCGAAGAGGTGGCGGCGCGGCTCCCACACAAAGAAACAGAGGAAAAAAAAGAGACCGGTGCTTACCTTGGACCACGACCTTACCTCGCCGTGGTCGGAGCCGGTAAGGACCCCCGGAGGAGGCCTGGCCTCGATCTCACCTCCCGGCCTTCCCCTCTTCTCCGGCATCACTTCGGAGAAGGGAAAAAGGGACCGGCCTTCTGCCGCCGCTGCCCAAGGGAGGAGCGCCACGCTGGCCGGTGGATCGGGGGACACTGCATCTCCCCGGTCGCCTGCGGAAGGAGAGGAAGGGCCTAAAGGCGGAGGGGAATCAGAGAAAGAGGGAGAGGGAAAGGCACGAACGAAGAGGCCGAAGCCTCTGGAAGCCCCCAGAAAGACCCTTAACGGGTCTGCCTAGC
>JAOXJJ010000359.1:6904766-6928479 GCA_025769935.1 Phoenix roebelenii | reverse complement strand
CCAATTTAACCCAATTCAGCTGGGTCCGAACTATGTTCATAACTTGTTGACTCCAGCAGGCCCAATTAGCCCTAAATCAGGCCTAGACCAGGCCCAATTAAGTTGGCAGAAGGCCAAATTGGCTAGAAAAGAGTGGACCTCACCACAAACCAAGCCCGACCCTTTCATTTGAGGCCCAATTAGGCCTTATAGACTCAAATTTACTTCCATTGGACTAAAATTTATGACTAATAGAGGATAATGTGAGTCTTATAATATGATTTTAGAAAACAAAGACTCGTCATCCGGGCTTAAGAAATTGATAACAACTTATTGTAAGTAACCTGTTCTAATCCTGTTATGAATCATGCCTTGTTTACTAACATTCTCTAAGCAAATCTTTTTTTAAGTATATATGATTCATGCATGATGTGTTATGATAAGTAACTTGCCTAATTTCATAGACTATGGCCATGTATGTACCATGATTATGCTGGTATGTTATTCATGTATGCAAGTTAGTATAGTAAAATACTATTAGCCAAGAGGCACTGTAATGGGCTCAAAGATGCTACTGTTCGAATGCAACTGAGCTGGCCTTACTAGTGACCGAGAATAACTAAGCTGTCCCCGCCAGTGGCTGAATGGACTTTGCAGTAGCATCCGAGAGAATGGACCACGGCATGCCGGGGGCACGGTTAGATATGCATATTATGTGAAAATTTTTGTGACTTGTAATACTGCTTTGTTTAAATTCGCATACATATTATGCCATGATAAATTGTTAGATAAATATGCATGTCAGCTTCTCCAACCCTGATAAACATGTTTAGCCTATTAGTTGATCCGATAGGATTATGCATGATTGCTTACTGAGCTGTGTAGCTCATGTCTGTCTATTTTTCATTTTCTTTCAGATCCTCACCAGTAATCGCCATCAGATATATATTTTTCTTTTGTTACGGAGCTTCATTATTTTTGAAGAAGCCTATATACTTTTGTACATTTAAACAGCATAAAAGTTCTGTATTTTTGTACCAATCTTGAAGGTTGTAATACAAATATTTTAGTATATGAAAGTTTGAAATCTATTGGCTACCTGTTATCCTTGTATGAGGCTGCGTGCCATTGTGGGCGAATGTCGGCAAAGCGAGTTCGGGGCGTGATGAGGAACTTGGAGAGGATCATGGCCGCCTCCGTAGGGCGAGGAATCGCGTCGGAAACACGGCACCTTCACGAGGCGGCCCAAAACCGCCACCTGGAGGAGGCCAAAGCGATCATGTCCGTGGATCCAGACTTGGCGGCTCCGGTAAACCCGGCCGGCGTGTCTCCGCTCGACGTGGCCGCGGAAAGGTGGTCATCGAAACTCGTGCAGTTATTGCAGCGGTCCCCAGCTTGCTCCTACCAGCGAACTGCATGCGGCTGTGCTCGGGACCCACGGTACGCTGCTCTAAAACTAGGTTTTAAATAATAATATTATAATAAGTATTAATTAGTGCAGTTGGTAAAGTTGTTGGATATAATAATTATTATCTTGCCTCATTTTTTTTCCCCGAAAAAAGTCATCCCTCTAATGCTAAAAAGTTATGATAGGTTATTTTGTTGTTCGAACGGTTTCAACCACGGCTGGAAAAAGTAATAGTCGTTATTTATAACAGTTTTGGCCACCTCCTGATAAAGCGACAATAACGGATGGAAAAGATAATGATCATAATAGTGATATAATAATGATCATAATGCATGAACAACACTGCCAAAAATATCATTAATTGCTTTCAGGAAACTTAGAACATCAATCTTGCAATTGATATGTCTTCTTTTTGCGAAAACATCATCTTCTTGCAAATATTTGCTTTGTAAAGCTTGAAGATGAAGCTAATTAACTACTAATTAATTAACTTCGAAAGGGATGATGGATGTGCAATACTGCAAGGTATTGCAGTAGCATCACATGCATAAATTTGTGCACAACAATATTTACCTCCGAGATTCTCCTCTTTATTGGAGAAAAAACACTAAATTAAATATTAATATGCAACAAAATTCTCTTGATGGTGCACTTGGAATAGGATGTAAATTGCATTAAAGAGGGCAGAGGCAGTGGCCTGCAGTGCAGCATTGGGAGTGATGAGCAACTTCAAGTTCATTGGTATATCCGGTTGGCTGTGGCCTCCCAACCATATTAGAAGAGCACCTGAATATTTTGCCACATGAAGATATGGGCAATGAATGAATAAGTGGAAGTTCTAGTATTTTTAGGAGAAACCGAAGAAGGTGATGAAGAGCAATGGTTTAGTGCTTACCATGAATGTAATACCTGAGGGAAATCCAGCAATAACCAAGTCAACTTTATTGAAGATATATAATTGCAACATTATGACTCCATGATCACTATTTCAAAAACTAGCTCAAAAATTTAGCACTAACGTACATCACCTAGACCAGCTTTCAACACTGTCCAGGGCTAGTCATCTTTCCTTTTGGTGTCCTTGAAATGATTGGTTTAACATGATTAGAAGGCTTGTTGATGTGAATGGCAACTAAAACTTGAAAGGATTCAAGTGGCTAACTTGCATTAATACCATATCTACACACAAAAGAACACCAAGATGCAAAATGCAGAAGGCTTCAATAGTAGTATAAGCCAAGATGCAAAATGTCAAGGAAACTTTGCAGAAATAGCCCATTTTATTTTTATTTTTCTTGTAGAAGTGGTACAACTGTGATTTTTTTTTTTTTGACGTTTTCCCCCTTAGACCCAAAGATAGAATACATGCTTGCAAAACTCAACAAATATGACCCTTTATCTTAAAAATATGTTCATTCGTATAAAAGGTGATTAGACTTAGCCTCCTCTTCACTTTAAAGAAAAAAATTCAATAACCATTTAAAGCAAATCTAGCTAAATTTGTGCCTAAAATGTAAAGTGACAATTCATGTCTTATATGTACGTGAGTCATGCATTAGAATTGTATCCAAAGATTCAAAGATAAATATTTTGGCAAGATCCATTAGAAACTGCCATGTAGATCCCTCGTGATGTTTCAAGCAATTGTCATTGATACCTTTAATCAACTTTAGTAAATCTTGATATTATCACATACTTAAATTAATTAAAAGAAAAGAACTCAGAAGAAAGTGACATGTTTTGATAAAGACTTGTCATCGAGCAGATTGATATGAACTACAAAAAAAACTTAGTTGTACTTATGCTTCAAGTCGGGGTGGCAACGTATTAAAGTGAAATATATTCAAATTAAAGAAATAATAAATGCGATTGACCAAAATAAATATAATCTATTGATGGTTATGATTCTTCAACCCATGCTTGTGAATCGCATGAATTAATTTGACTTTGCATAGTTATAATGTAAATATAATCCACATGACCCAATCAATTCAACCTATCAGATCTTACATAGCTTTTACACATTTGATGCAATCACACATTATCAACAGAAATGCTAGGTCTCTATCTACACATGATGCACGCCAGGTGCTAGCAATTTGTAATTAGCTCAAAAATTCTTAGTTTGACATCATTAACTGTTTTGAGACTAACTATTATTCTTTAAAAATAGAGACTAAGCATTCTTACAAGTATTAAGCATGTATTTTTAAATTAAACTAAACATGCATATATTTTTGAAATTATAATAAACCCACATTTATTGATAACACAACCCACCCTAGATTTGACTATTTTTGTAAGTTGAAACTTGATTTGGATCTTTTATCTGTAGCCATCAATTGTTAGACACCAATAATATGGTTGCCCCTTAATCCTTTTAAGATAATGCTTTGCAAAAAAATATTTATACAAGCCAACAACTCTTAAAATGGAATTTATGATTTTTATTTTTTAAAATATTTTGCTCATCACTATAAACATTTCCATTAAGTTTTCCAAATATATCTATATTTACCAAATTTATAAAGCCAAATCACCTTTTGTATTATCATCTTTCATAACTATGGTAAAGACCATAAAAGGGGTTCAGTAGTTAGAGTTCTTGAATTATAATTAAGTTAGATTGGTACGTATTCTGAGCAATATTGAATGCATCAGATTGAATCCTTATATTAGTAAGATCTAAAGTTTGATTTTTGCCATGATTTTTTTATATATTTGATCAAGATATAGAGTCATTAATCTAGAAAGTACCAAGATTTAATTATCTTTAAGGGATTATTTATATTTATTTGGTGTAGCTTTAGATTACCTAAAGGAAGAAAGATGAATCAGGGAACTTGTTTTACCCAAATAAAATATAAAATTTTGAACCCAATTTTGTATTGATTAAAGTATAATATATATATATATATATATGTACATATTTATAACCTTTTACAAATCTACCGAGTCCTTTTCCTTGTGACATCCCCGGATATGATTAATGCATGGAAACTAATTAAGCTTCTTCGGCCCAAGGTGCAATCATTTGGACTTCATCCGAATATGGGACCTTTACTTTTATACGGCTTGGCTCTAGAAAATTTTCTTGGGCAAAAAGAAAAAAAAAAAAAAAGGGAAAAGCTTCTTCCAGGCGGAACTCGAATAAAAAAAAGAACTAATATTAATTTGCATCTCAGTAAGTTGTAACTTTTTATTAGCCATTGCATATCCAGTTTTTTTGTAGACTACGAAAATATGGGACCGTGGATTTCTCATTGATGGTGATGAAAAAAGAAAGCAACAAAATATTTTTAGTCAACTAATGAATAGAAAAATAATACTCTTTGGCACGACATTATAAAATGCAAAAAAATTCATGTGGTAATATTTATTTACTACATCAATTTCCACCAATATCTTGATTTTATTTTTAATATTACATGCAAATTATTTTGAAAATAAATAAATCTTTTTGAGAAACATCTTTAGAATTATTATTTATAGGATGAAAACTTTATTAGAAGAATCAACCTTCACAAATTTTACACTTTAAGTTCTTGTCATGTAGGTAATGATCTATATTTCACACATAATTTACTACTTTTCAAAGATTCACACAAACTTCATGTTTTATTTGTATCAGTTTTGGGCTATCATATTTTATTCATTGTCATTGTTATATTTAATTCCACCCAAATTAGCTTAACTTTATGATTTAAGCTATTTTGAGCCAATCTAACTTAACATCAAGCCAAATAGTTATATAGGTTGACAAACCTTTTGACTGGGTTCCACTCATACTTTAGACCAACTCAAGCTCAACTAACTACATCCAATCTAGTGATAAATATCATGTGAACGTCACCACAAAGCACTCACTGGAATGATGTCGCCCATTTGGCCATTTGCCAAGGGTGGAGAGGATTTGATTCCGATTGGAGCCAGGCCTTAAGAGTGGGGTGGGTAGAAAAGGTAGGGATTAGTTTATCCCAATCTAAAAAAAAAAAAAAAAAAGCTAGAGATCCAAGAAGTTGATTCAATTGATTTAACAACTCACATTCATTTTGTGGAATAATGCATGAACACATGATCCACGAAAACTATATAGGCAATAAATTAGCTTGGGCCTTGCCATCATATTTTTTAGGTCTTTCATGCTTGATATTTGCAATTCATCCAAAAAAAATAGCCACTCAACAAATCAGGACCATTTATTTCCCATCTTGATATATACTAGTTGCTCATAGATGGTTTTTTCAAACAATACTACTTAGAAGACTTCTGATTGCACAATTAGTTATAATTTAATTGATTTAACTTGCGATCAACATGTGTCAAGATGGACCGTTTTGCAAGCAAAAGCTCTCGACAATGCTCCGATCTTTGCTTTTGGTAATAGAGTAGATTGAAATAAATGTTGAAAGAAATATATGATATTTCAAAATAATATTTTTTATCCTCATGAGCATCTAAACACATGATGAGCATACCTAAACCATTGCTTGCCATAACACCATGTCTTCCATGGTATAACATAAGGTTGTACCATCCCAAGTATAATTAATGTTTCTACCTATAAAACTGGTATAAATTAGAACATCTAGTCTAACTTTTTATTCTTATGCCTGAAGAACCCATACCCGATCCAAAAAAACCCTTTCGAGACGGAGAAGCTTTTTTTTTTCCATGTGAAGAGTTGATTTGGATGGGTGGCAACTAGAGTTGATCATGGGCCGGATTTTGGCCCTAAACTCGATTCATTTTTAATTGGGCTTCGGACTGGGCCTATATAAAATTTGTATTTTCTGGGTCCAAGCCCGACCCATAATCACTTATAGCGGCAACCCAATGGCTTGAAACCAAAGGACTTGTCGGAGTCATTTAGGCCACGATGCATCCATCATAATGTGTCTCAAATCGGTAACATTCTTCGAAATTATTTCAATATATATGATATATTATATTTGTATATAATAGCAAATATGAATATTCTCCAAATAGACCTTAAGTGAAATGCTTCCCGTCTTTTTGTCTCATGTTATCCTACCTTCTTCCCAGTATTGCGAATCTAAAAATTGTAGTAACTATCGAGATGGACCGAACTGCTTCCCTGGAGAAATGCAGAACTTTAAAAAATTGTTTAGTTTGTGGGAAGAATTTTTTTTACTGAAGTATTTTTTGGATGTTTGGTTGACTATGCAGATTCTGCCTTTTTTTTGGCCCGCGTATGCTTCTTTTGACGCTCTTGTTATCCTTTTTGGGTGGCCCACAAACCTATATAAAAAGCTCTAGAGATCATTTCAAATATACGAAAAATTTCTCTTCTTCCTCTTATTCTTATTCACTTCTCCTCATAAATTTAATTATTTTTCTGAGTTTCTTTTGAGCTATCTGCAAGCGTTAACGTGCTTTTCTTTCTTCCCTGGAGGAACACTGATGGGGAAGACGTGATTCTGTACCGGATCGTCGTATCTCTAGAAGATATGTACCAGCAGACCCATACGTGGGAGGCATAAACTTTTATAGGACAACACATTAGCGTGCTTCGATCCACAGACCCTCTTCTTTTTCTTTTTTTTATTATTATTTTATTGCCAAGTAAATAATTTGCTAGTTTATTCTTCTTATTTACTATTTATAAATATTAAAAATATTAAATTATTAATTTACTAATTATATTTGTGTATCTAGGCTAACAACAAGAACTATGGCTCTGCACTAACTTGTCTCAACCTCACTGTTTAAACAATTCAATCAGCTAAAACTTCTCTCTACGGGCTCGTTTGGTTCGTGGGAAAAGAAAGGGGGAAAATGTGGTCAACACAAAATTAATGAGATGACTCTTGTTTGGTTGGAGTTTTCAAAGTAAAAGAAGAGAAATTTGTATTCCCATGGGAATATGATTCCCACATTTCATGGGAAAGTCTTTCTCATGAGAAACATGGAAAAGTTACTTTTCCATGAGGTGGGAATCACTCCATTTTTGTTTTTTTCCAAAAAGTCCCTTTAGCATTAAAGAAACATTAAAGAGGCATTAAAACCTAATTTTTATTAAGGGCATAATATGAATTATACATAACTTTTTTAGGAAAGTAGATGGCCAACCAAACATAAGCACTTTTGAAATTTGTCACTTTTCATGGTCAACCAAACATGCCAAAAGTACTTTTCTAGGCATCCTGTTTCTAGAAATTTATTTTTTAGAAATCATACTCTTACGAGAAAAAATGCTTTCTGCGAACCAAACGAGCCCTATGATATAGTCTAAGTCTTTGGATATGCCGGATTCCATCCCTGAATTAGATTTCATGGCAGACACGTGTGAACGCCTTGCGGCATTGGAAGAAAAGATATCAACGGCTAGCTCACAGCTTAGAAGATCGGACAACAAGGCCCCCCCACGTCCACCAATAGGACATCGCCAAACTTTATAATAGCAGGCACCACGGAAAGGCCAGACCCCTCATCTTTAGACCGTTTGACTCCATCCAGCCACCCGCAAGTCTTCTCCATCGAAATCCGACACGTATGAGCCCATATAGCATGCATGATGACGTTTCATGTGCCTATTTGTCCAATCAGCTTATGCGTGCTCTATACAAAACAGACATAATACCAAGTTCTTGTTCCACAACCTAATTAATAACTCTTGGAGGAACAAAAATCATAGGGGCATGCACCATAGTCCATTGCACAAGATGAGACCCTTTTTTTTGTGTGTGTCATATTTTCTCTTGCACCTAGAGCAAAAACTCAAAAGTTAAATAAAAATAAATTTTTTCTTACTAACAAAATTTATTAATTTTATAATTTTAAAAAAAGTGCTAATAAAAATCATACACAAAAAAAGATCGTCGTATCCTCTTTTTTTCTTATCAAGTGATACGCATTCATCGACTTTCTGATACATATTGTAAGCTTCTTTGATATACACATAGTAGCAACCCAATACATACTTTCAGATAAATCTTTTATCGATGCACAATTTTCAAAATATAATGCTTACTAGTATATAGTATATGACTAGTTGATATATACTTAGCAACAATATCTCAATACACACCTTCAGATAAATCGATATATAGTTTCGAAAAATGATGGTTCACTAGTACACACTACATGATCAAGTAATACATCATCGTTGGTTTTTTGATACATACTATAAACTTTTATGACATACTTCTAGCAGCAACTCAATACATACCTTTATATAAATCGGCACATAGCTTCTAGAATATAGTATTCATCAGTATATACTATACGGTGAGATGACATACATCTAGCAAAAAAGTCATACAATATTCCAATACATATCTTTAGATAAATCAATGCACAATTTTTAAAAAAAATTGGAGAGGAGAAAAAAGATCTCAGAGATGGAAGAGACAACTAGATGGGGAAGAGGATAGAAGGAGGGGTTTGACGAAGAAGAAAAAGGATGCAGATGGTCTTTCTTCATACATAATCTTTTTTTACATGTGCAAATTTTTTTCCTTCGATTTTTTTAAGTTAGAAAATTGATAGATTCCATTAGTAGAAATTTTTTTTATCTCCATTTGATTTTTAGATTTTCTTTTTAAGATAAATATAAGAGAAAATATGCCAAAAAAAAAAAAAGTTTGGTCCCATATTTTCTTCTATGGTGCTCAGCCCATATGAATTTTGTTCCCCATGGAGCTCCCTTCGACCCATTTTCCTCTTCCCACCATCAATCGCCTGAGTTAATGCATCTTGAAGTAGGTCAACAAGGTCGGAGGCCCTCTTACTGTGCTTGGCGCTCAAATACCCATTGCCAGGATTTCTTCTACGGAGCAGCAACTAATTTGAGTACCCGAAGGCCTTGTTTCAACTGCCTTGAACCCATGCTGCCCTGCGAGGCCGAATGCAGGGTTTCACACGCTGCCATCCTTTTCCTCTCACAGATATCTGTTTTCATAATATCTTCCATAATTACTTAATAAAACCCTTAATTTCTTTGATTTCAGAAATTTTGAGCCAAATTTACAGCCAATTGGAAGATCGCAACACGCCCGTCCCTCTCACCCCATTTCGCTACTGTAATCTCGTGTACATCACACGTGCCATACACATAAGTATTGGTGTTGCTGTTGAAATCTGGCCTGAGGTTGGCCACGCTAGAGGGAGCCGAGGGGACGCCGGCCGGAACGGAGAAGAGAGCCACCTCTGGTACTCCGGGGTACCTCTGAGAAGATACTGGCCGGGATAGAGAAGAAGGGCCACCTCCTGCGCTTCAGGATACCAACACAAAACCTTGGCCGAGGGTTCCGATGAAAGCCTTCCAATGGCTAAGTTAGCCGGGCCTTTTGAGAGGAGAGTTTTCTAAGTACTTTTGATGGCCTTTTGTAGCTTAAAATAGGTTGTAATAGCTTGTAGAAGCTTATAATAGTTTATAAAAGCTTACCAACAGCTTTTTCCTACCCCTTTTTATAGGGTGAGAATTTCGGCCGTTACTTGAAATTTTGGGTCGATTCGTGATCAGCTGGCCATCAATTAGAGGCGGCGGATAGCACGTAAATCAATCCCGCGAGCGGAGAATTCGAGAGATATCTTTCCGGATTTGTTCTGAGGATCCGCCACGTCATTTCAAATGGAAGTGGTCGAGGGAGCTCTTTAATGCGTTGTGTGCGCACTAACTCCGAGGCGTTACCTGGTGGTATGCAAGGGGTCAATCATTAATGCCTCGCCCCCAAGGCGGCAATTATGATGACCGGCCTTTAACACCGCAATCTAGAAAGATCTGTCGAGGGAGCTTCTGGGTCTGCCATGTGGCAGAATCTGGCCGCTCCGCCGCCCAGGCATGGGATTCATGGGATCTTTAATGGGATCAAGGTTGATAGGGCCGATGTCGGCTCGACCTTCAGCAGGCTAAGGTCGGCTTGGCCTATGGTTGAGGTCGGCTCGGCCATCAGCAAGGCTGAGGTCTGCCTGGCTTTTGATAGGGCTGAGGTCTGTCTGACTCTTGACAGGGTCGAGGTTTGCTCTGCCAAAATTGGGTGACTCCATGTCGGAACATGACGATCCATTTTGCCTCCCATCAATTGGCATCCAAGATTACATCACACGTGCCACTACAACATCACCGCGGCATCCAAGATCAGGTATTATATGCCGTAGGGAGAGCAAAATTCGTCCCCTTTTCCCAATCCCTCTTTCCCTTGCTTTCCATCGCGCTCATGTGCCACGCCATCACCCACGTGGCTTTCTTCGGAAGCGATGGTATTGTAAACGGGCCCCACAGGTCCCACCTATCTCGGATCCTGTACCCCACCGCAGCAGGCATCCTTTTCCCTTTTTTTTTTTTTTTTTTGTACCACCCTAAACCGACTCGCCCTCGCTTCCCCTTCTTGCTCCCTCTCCACCCAAGCGATCCCTTAACCCGTTATTCTCACTATTCTCTTCAAGATATTCTAGCTGTCTCCAGTTCCCAACGATCCCAAACCCTCCTTCTATTCCTTGCGGAATAAAGGGATTCGTCCCGTTCTTTCTTGGAGTGATGATCGTCTCGGCTCTGCTGACCTCGGTGGGGATAAACCTCGGCCTCTGCGTGCTATTCTTCGTCCTTTACTCCATCCTCCGGAAGCAGCCGGGGAACATCAAGTTCTACGCCCCGCGCCTCGTCGCCGAGGGGCGAGCCCGCCGGCGGAGCGAATTCAACATCGAGAGCCTCCTGCCCTCGCCCGGATGGGTCCGCAAGGCACTGGAGCCCTCCGAGGAGGACCTCCTCGCTTCTTGCGGCCTCGATGCCGTCGTCTTCATGAGAATCTTAATTTTCAGGTACATCTATGGTTTTTTTTTTCTCACGATTTTTTTTCCTTAAAAGGGCCTTTCTGGGAGTTCTTTGTTTCAACAATCGAAGCTTTGCCTTGATGTTGGTTCTTTTCTTGATTCTGGTTTTTGGAAACTAAGGGATATAATTTTATTTTTCCAGAACTAATGTTTTAACTAATCATACTGCACTGCACATCTTTTTCTGATTAACGGATGCTTCTTGGAACTCATTCGATCAAAAAGGTCGAAACGTTATTTCGATGCTGGATTCCTTTCTTGATACTGATTTCAAGAAATCGTGGAAAAGTTTTTCTTTAATTTTTTTTGAGCCCTAATTTTTCTTAAGCGCACTATCCTTCTGTTATTCTATCAGATATTTGTTGAGTGTTATTCTTTTCTAAATTAAATCTCCTTGTTATGCATGATTGAAGAATATTCTTTTGCTCCTTGTAAAATTGATTTTCCCCGTCTTCTTGTCTGCTCTCTTATTGTTGATGATTTTCAGGAAAACATGGAAAAGGAAATTTTGCACTCATGTTTTCTAAAAAATAGCCTAAACTCTGCCTCTGCTATGCATTATATGCGATCTTGTTTCTCATGTATCCAGTCTTTATCTCTGGATTTTGCACTCATGTTTAGAATTGGAAGATTTATTTATTTATTTATTGCATTATGTAGTCTTTATCTCTGGATTGATATCTTGTTTGCCTTTTTTAAGGAGATTTATTCTTGCTGAGCTTTCGTTCTTAATCTTCGATGCAGTTTGAGAGTGTTTTCCGTTGCTGCGGTTGTAGGGATATGTATTCTTCTTCCCGTAAATTATTTGGGGGATCAGCTTCGTGATATTGACTTTTCCGATCTTCCAAACAAGTCCTTGGATTTATTCAGCATTTCGAATGTAAAGGATGGCTCGAATAGGTATCCTGCTTGTATAGTTTTTACGGCTATTTCTTACTCAATGGACTAATAAAGCATATTGTTGGAAAATTTATAAGATGAGCCATTCTTTTTAGCCTAATAAAGAACTGGCTAAGGTATCAATTGGATGTAGAACTGACCATGACCCTTAAATTCATACACGACTTATATTAATGTTTTTAAATACAGCATGTTGCAGTCTTGGGCCTGAACTCAGAACTTGAGATATTTTTACCACTATAATTTTCATTTGATACATGCAAATCTAAAAGCATGCTGCTAATGGTAATCTGTCTATATGCATATAAAGTATAGACTTTAGAATTATGCCAAAATTGAGAAATCAAAAGAAAGAGCACGTTACTTTCTTGACTGATGGAGGACAGCGTAAAGTCAATGGAGATTTGAAAGAAAGTAATTTGTACTATTGCATAATTTTACAAAATTCACTGGATTATTGAAGTATTCCTTATACTGCAAATTTTAATTGTGATAATTGTTGAAAAGGACAAAAAAGGAAATAAGGTTACCTAAGAGAGCAACTGCAGAAGATTGTCGATCTCTTCTGATCATACACCTTGTAATTATATTACGATGTATCAAATTTGGACAAGTGCTTGACAAAGTTGCTCATATGCAACATAGATATCTGATGTTAATAAAACATGGTACCCTAATTTCAAATTTTAGGATCCATGGAAATTAATCGAAATTCAAATTGGAAATATGATTAGAAATAATAATGAAAAAGAGGAAAACTAAGAGATTATAAGTAGGTAAGAACAAAAGGAAAAAAATATTTATTGCTTAGTTTAAAGTTTTGGCTGAAACGAAAGAACATTTTATTTTTCAGACAATTAAGTGGGTATGTACCCATTTCATCTCGCTTCTAAGGAAGTCTCTTTGATTCACCTGAAATATAAAAAAAAGGTAATGAAGTCAAGAAGTGCTTTTTTAGTTGTTTTTCATAATTCCTTGTCTTTTCATATTTAAAGCATCCAAGTTATAAAACTTCCTAAATATGACCTAACAGTCATTCTCAATTACTTAAAATAATTCTGTATCTATATACTTATAGTAACAAAATTTTGGTATCAATTTGACAAGCGATGCATGAATTTTTAACAATTTTAGTTTTATCCTTCATTTATATTGATAATACCAATTGATATAGTAAATAAATTGATATAGTAAATATCATAACTTTGATAGTTAGCACGTTGATGATGCCCCATTCTAACATCACTTCATTAACTTTGCCATAATTGTGATGCTTGATTTCATGATTTTCTTTTTTAATTTATTAAACCTTGAGTTATTATTTTTCATGTTTTTTCATCCTTTGGTCCTAAATAATTTGAAGCAAAATAAAATGCTGAGATGAGATTGGGACTTTGATTAGTGGATTATCTAGGTTGTGCAAATTAGGATAAACTTTAATTCGAGGTTGAGCCTGGCTTTGTTCGAGCTTAAATGAGGGCATGTTTGGTATTGCTTATGCTTCATGAGAAAGGAGAAGTCAAAAGCTACGTTTTCTAGCTTCTCCAAAATGCGGGACTTTTCTTCTTGTAGAAGCACTTTTTAGACAATATTACCAGATACTTGTTTTAAGTATTTCTTGCTTTAAAAGTTACTAAAGAGGGTTTTTTTATTATTTTTTTAAAGTAGTGCCAAATACACCTTGAGCTTGGATGAACATTGATATAAGCTTAATTGATTTTGACTCAATTTTAAGGTTATGAAGCTGATTGAATAGGCTTGTGGTTGGCTTTATTTGAAATTATGCTTGATCAAGCTCAACAAATAACAAATGAACCAAGCTTGATCAAATCCAGGCTTGATCATGCTCAGCACAATTACAACCCTTGAAGCAACCCTGATGTACCTCATTCAGTTTAGAGAACCTTGAGAACAATTTTTGCCTTACATTTTTCATTTGTTGTTGATGGAAAGTTACACCTAAAGTTTCCTTTCCTATCTTAATGCCATGTTTGGTTAGAGCAAGATAAAAAACCATGTACTCTGAGTAACTTATTATGCAACCAAACACGGCCTACTTTATCCTCTAAAATATTGTCCTGCATGCACATCTAACTGAAGTTTTGACCCTAACAACTTCAAGATTTGAAGTGCCACTGTGTGCAGGGATGTGCCCTCATCGGGCAAGCATATGTGCTGCAGTGCCCTACATTTTGTAGGGTATCAACTTGTGTTGGCTCATATCAACCTGTGGCCAGTTCAACATGGATTGCTATGGCTCAAGAACACTTGTCTTTTTTGTTTTTTTTTTTTGTGGTGCGGTGTCAGCATATGTTGTGCCATGCTGTGACAGCCATTGTCTGGCAGGTCCCATGTCTGCGGTGCCTAAATCCTTGGATGACAACAGAAAAACTACCTCTTATTTTAATGGCAGAGTGAGCACTATGTTAGCCTTTAGCTAAGGTTGGGGAGAATACTCAATAGCTTCTATCTTTAGGTTTTATTGGAAATATTCACCTATCAATAAAGTGCTGTTTGATATGGTTTACTTGCATATTGTCTCAGATAAGTTTGTGATAAATTGCATTTTTTTAAATTGTAGTAGTTGATATTAACTCATTTGTTAACATGTTGATGTATTTATAACAGCTGATCTATAGTAAACTGTAGTCATAATTAAAAAATTAATCATTTATTGACAGGTTGTGGTTTCACTTTTCTGCTGCATATCTCATCACTGGAGTTGTATGCTTCCTGCTATATTTTGTAAGTTGATTTTGCTTTTTGTTGTTCATTGTTCCTTCATTTTGATTTTATATTAGTTGAGCTAGCTGCGTCATCAGCAATGGGATTTGCTTTCTGGTACTTACACATCAAGCTTTATTAGGTGCCTTTTATCAACACTTTCTACCAAGTTTGATCACCATTTCCTGAGGTTGGCTGTAACATGGATATTCTTTGATCATAGTCCATATGACATGCTTGTGTTGGTTGATCCGTATTTGAACTTATACTGTTTTGACAATGAACATTGGTTCTTATTTTGTCTACGTAATATTTAGTCATTTATTAGCAAAAAAGGGAAAAAGATGAATGCTTATTGCTTCTTTTTGCAGGAGTATAAAAATATCTCTGAGAAGAGGCTAGCCTACTTTAATGCATCCAAACCACAAGCACATCACTTTACTGTTCTTGTTCGCGATATCCCTAAACATGAAGGGGGTTCCCTCAGTGATACTGTTGAGAGATTTTTCATGGAGTATTATTCATCAACCTACTTGTCTCATGTTGTGGTTCATCGAACAAACAAGCTACGAGGTCTTATTGTAAGAATAATTTGTAATTTTACTGCATTTATTTGTTCTGCACAAGTTAACCTATTATTGTACTTTTTTGAACTAAATACTACCGAATTCAAGCATAGTCATTCGTGTGAGGATGGGTATGGTCATGTAACACAATTTAATAGATATTCTTATTTTTTTAGCATTAAATAGGAAACCTCAGAACAATTTCTGCGTATAGTATGGAACCAGATCTTTTATTCCCTTGTATGAGGATCATCTGTTTTATTGACAGGAAATCAAAAGATAAAGAAGGAAAAATAATTACAGGAGTATTCAGAGTTTTAGACTATTGCTTTTGGGTGTAAACTTTAATCCAATCAAATTGATGGTCACTCTTTTTCCTAATTAGGCATTAATATTATAAGTGGAGGATAAATATTTTAAATATAGATATAGAAGAGAATAGGTATATCCAAAAGGAGGAAGGTGATAAGCAAGGTTGGTTGTACCAGTATTGAACTTGTATTGGTTGGCCGGTGGTACAGTACAATATAGTACCATGTCGTGCCGTTGTGGCATGTATTGACAAAGAAAAATCAAAGAGGGATGGGGAGAGGGAGAAGGAGAGAGAGGGAGAGGGAGGGAGGAAGAGAGAGGGAGAAGGTGGGTGGGTGGGGGGGAGGCTGAGAGAGGTGGAGGGAAGGTCAGAACCCTTGGTTCCCTTGTTTCATTGGTTCCCTTGTTTCAAATGAAACAAGGTTCGGGGCCCCTTTTTTTATTTTGCCGATTCAAAATGAAGTATAAAAGAGGGGCCTCTGGTGAATCGGCAAAATATAAAAAAGGGGCCTTGACCCCTGTTTTGTTCGAAATAGGAGAACGGAGGGCTTCCAGCCCTTCCTCCACCCCTCTCAGCCTCTCTCCCCCTCACTTCCTCACTCTCCCTTTCTCTCCTTCCCCCTCCCTCCCTCTCTCTTCATCTCTCTCCCCTTCTCCCTCTTCCCCTCCCTCACTGGATTTTTTAAATCGAGGGGCGGAATCGTGGCGGTCCATCCTTGGTATGGTTTAGCATACCCGGAGTCGGGCGATTCGAGATGGTACCGCCTTTCTCGGTGGTAAGCTTTGTGGAATTTATAGGCCCTTTGGTCTTGCTTGTTGATGCTTGTGCAAGTTTCAGTGTGGTTGTTTATGCCTCCCCTCCTATAAAGAATGAAGGGCCTAATTAGTTTGTGGCCTCATGAAACAAAGTATAGAGGGGGATGTAGTAAGGGTAACAACCCATGCTTGTGTAGAATGGTGAGGAAAAAGGAGAAAATTTAGGAAAGTTGGATAAAGATTTTGAAAAAAGTTTTAGAAAACCTTGTATTGGGGGTTGTGGATTATGTTGGCTATTTGCTTGGGAATTTTTTAGAGTCTGCTAGATGGCAACAGTACCTTTTTTTAGGACTCTTGTTTATTGTATTATTTGGGAGTCATACAATATAACAGATGCATCAAAATGGTTAGACATTAGCATCTTAAGAATTCCTTTCAATATTTAACCAAGTTACCAATCATGAGCATGCCTCTGTACCTTTATGAGTTGCAACATGTGAGGAATTTGCTATATGTGATATGTCATGAAAGACATATTAATGTTTTTCTTCTTTGTGCTTCCTCGATATGTGCATGATGTACGATATTTTCATCTCATTCATTTAGATATACTATTTGTCCTTACTTTCAACATATAAAATAATGACAGTTTTTTAAATTCCTGTCCAGACTGATGCCGAGAATCTGTATAGGAGACTCGCCCACCTAAAGTCAAGACCAGCTACTTCACAAAATAATCGTTGTGGTAGCTTCCTAGGATTGTTTCAGAAAAATGTTGATCTTGCAGGTCATTATGCAAAGAAATTGGAGGATCTAGAAGAGAATGTGAGAACAGAGCAGTTGGCAAGAGAGGTACATGCCTTTTTCTTCCCATTACAGTGAGCTTTAATGTAGTACAATGATGGCTTGATATTGCTGAAAATGTTCTTTCTAGGTGCGCTAGGTATACTTCTTAGGACCCTGTTGCTTAAATAAATTATAGAGGGGTAGGCTTAAGTGTATTTCTCTGTTTCTTTTCTTTATTATATTAACTTGTCTCCTATCGGTTAGTTTTTGCTATCCTAATGTTTGTTTTCAAGGTAATGGCTATTAAATTAACAATAAAGGAATTTATGCAGTGTCAAGTGTGATATGTTTTACCTGACAAAACTAAGTTAATTCCAATCAATCAGAGTTATTGATTTATTTGATATTTGGATTATGTAATAAATATTGTGTGTCTTCTGATGCTGAAATATCAATCACTGGCTGATTTGTCAAAGTATTATTGCTTGTTCTTTCATTTTTTTTAGACTAAGATCAAGTGCTCAACAAGAAGGGCAGTCAATGTAAATTGCACCACTTATCATTCACTGCTATATTGAACCTCTATTTAGTGTTAGGCCGGGCACAGTAGTTTGTAAATCCTATCTTATCTTTACTAATATCATCAAATTGCATTTCCTGGCTATATGCTGCTCTCCATTCTGTTTGTCAAATTGCTTCTTTGTAAAGAAATGCAATTATTGAGGAAGCAAATTATGAATTTATCTTATCCTAGGGAAAATTATTGTACTTCTGTGAGCGAAATAGATAATTAAGAACTAATCTATCCTTTCTATACTGATCAGAGATTTTTCCAAAGGAGTGTAAAGCAATGAAGTAACAACTAGTGATGAAGAAATTATGATCACTTTGTCGACAAACATGCACTTCAGCATCCTTTCTTTGACCCATCAACCTAGACCTGATGATGCTTCTTATTGGCCCATTGGAGCCTACAGTAAATAGATCCAAACCATCTTTAAATGTTTTTTGCTCACTGCCCTTTATCAGTGTTACTGTCATCTCAAAAACTCAGCTGCATGTCCAACTCAGCATTTTCATCTGTAGAATGTTCATGTTATCTTCACAGGACCTCTTCTTTTGACCAAGACTTTAATTTATATAATAAAGAGGATCTTATTAAATTGTCTGGTCTTACCATGGACGGTGGCATATTATTCTGGAGGTGCATCTGCATTTTACAATACCTAATTTTTTATCCTACCATGGACATTAATTTCCTTTTTAATTATTTTGTGTAAATAGCACTGATCTATACTCCTGCAGAAGTTGCAGCTTTGCACTCTGGGTTTTTGGCAAAAACATTCTTGTACTAATCCACCTCCTGCTATTTTTCTAATTCATTGTAAACTACACAGAAAAATTCAAGATTCTGTGCGTTTTATAAAAATGTTAATCACATAGTAATGGATTGGGGCTCCTATTGGAAACACTGCAAATTTTGTATACCTTAATGTGAGATAGAACTTTGATATTTCTAGAAATGTGTTGTCATTATGGAAATCTTGTCCTCTATTTAGTTTATCGACAAACATTTCGCAATAATGGCTCACAATTTTGTCCAGAAATTCCAGAACCAAAACATTGCATCTAGAGCCAACCTGAAAATGGGGTCAGTTTTAGATTTTGTCCAAAACTGACCTGTGGAACTAAATTTCTTCTACATATGACTGCTTATGCTATTTTTTGCTATTTCCTCGGACATTTAAATTTCGAGATGCATTTCCACTAGATTAAACCTAGATGTTGTGAGTTTTGAGAGGACAAGAACCATTGCAACACTGTATTCTGCAGAAATCTAGAAGAAAAGTAATTTTTTCAGCATATGTCTAGCTGTCTTGGAGCTCAAATCTTGGGGACATATTTGTTATTGTATGCCAGATTGCCATCTAACAGTAAAATGATTATTTACAAATGCACACTATGCATGATATTCGAACACTTTATTTTTTGTTAAAAAACAGTTTAAGTGCAAAACCATTGAAGCAATACATCCAAAGTACCTAAGAAACATTTTATTACTTTTAGATAATGTCTGATTATTTTTTTTTGACTTATTTGATTTTTCTTTATTGCCTCATTTTACCTAATTTTAGTTGATGGGTTTTGGATTTCT
This sequence comes from Phoenix roebelenii, assembly GCA_025769935.1. Taxonomy (NCBI): domain Eukaryota; kingdom Viridiplantae; phylum Streptophyta; class Magnoliopsida; order Arecales; family Arecaceae; genus Phoenix; species Phoenix roebelenii. The sequence goes on along the minus strand of JAOXJJ010000359.1, from coordinate 6,909,098 downwards.
TTATAATTTTCAATCAGAGTTGCGGAAGCTAGAGTTGGAACTACGGAAGTTGCAGAAATCATCAAAACCAAAATTTGTTAGGACCAGACAAAACCTAGATTGAGTTTTCCAGCATCTAGGTTTGCATGAAATGCTGGGATCAAGTCCAACTTGTACATTTATTTTTTCTTCTTTTTTTTTTAAAAAAAGAAGTTTAAACTCTTTATCTGAAACAAAAGAAAGCACAATCTTCATTATGAACATTAGAGGTGAAACCACCATCAAATACATTCTCACTATGGGTTTTCTAAAGCAATTTAATTTTAAATGGAACACATTTTTGAATTTTGTGACCTAATACAGAGTCTATTGTCTTTTCTATTGCTTATATGCAAGAAATTGAACATTGGTATTATCACTCCTTTTATCCACTTCTTGGTGTTCCAAAAACTAAACTTATCTATTCAAATACAAACTTTTAGCAAGCACATGCCATATGATGTATTGCTTCACCAAATTTTCTAGAGTGACAAGGCCTCAACCTTGAAATGACATTGAAGACTATGTTTATTTTATCCTTTCAAGATTGAAAGACCAAAATATGTTCTTTTCTTTTTTCAAAGTAATTTAAAGGAAACCTGAAAAAATTTGAAACAATTATCTGTATATTTAATATCTTCTTTAAATATGTTAGATCAAATCCAAAGTTCTTAAAGTTCCACTCCTACATGTTATTGAATATAACAATCATTGTAGAATGTGGATAGTTCTAGACAGCATTTTGATATTTATATTAATATGATTCTAGGCTGTTCTTAGGATCCAATTTCCTATTTATCTGCTACTATCCATTTAAAAGGTTTATCTTCAAAGATGTTTGAGCTTCATTAAGCTATTATTTTCCCTATGTTTGTCTCTCGAGAGAAGTATGTTTTTCACTAGTGGCTACTTTGCCTTCAACTTCTATCATGTAGGACTGCTATTTGTTGCATTTTGCTTCTTCATTTGCAAAGACAGTGATATCTAGTAAGTTTGACCAGATATTTGCTGCCTACTTTTTTTTCTTTGGAAAAAAAGGCGAAGCTTTTAGTTGATATAAACTACTAATCTTCTTAAGATTTGTGTGCAAAACCAGCACCGAATCTTTTTGCTTTTACTAGAAATTAATTGATCTGGAATATAGGTTATTTGATAGCTATGTTTTAAGCCTCAATATCAGGCCCCTATCGGTACGTTTCTAGTATGGTATTGCATGGTTCTTTATGCCCTTCTACTGACACATGGTACATTATTGGAGTCGGCAACAAATCAATACATGTGTTTTTTATGCGGAGCCCTGGTATCAATATCGATACTGCATTGATTGCGTAGTGCCTGTACAGTTCAGTATTTTATTAGAAATTGACCAGTAGGGCAATGTTGCATGTATAAATAGGCATCTTTTGTTTTTATTAGGTTGTTTATTTGTACATTTTAAATTTGAAAGTCACAAGAGAGATTTTCCCCAAACTTTGTGAGACTTAGGAGAAAAAGGAGCAGGAATTTTTGCAGTAACCTGGGCCTCCTGAAAAATGTATCTAGGACATCTTGATTTGTGAGATTTGTTTGGAATCTTCTCAAAAGGGTCCAAAATCCAAGACATTCTAGGTTTGTTTCCTCTCCACCAGGATATTACGAACCGGTACTGGTAGGCGTACCGGTGGTCTACCGGACCGGTTCATTGTTCTCGGTACCGTTTCGGTACCGCGCCCGTATCGAGAGCCGAAGCCGAAGAAGACGAGGTGAAAGAGAGAGCGAGCGGGGAGAGGCCTCTGCTGCCGGCGGAGGCCGTGCAGTGGGGGGGTTGGGGTGGGGTGGGGGCGGCAGGCCGAGACCGCAGCCGCGTCTCCTGTTTCTTTCGAAACAGGGGACATGGCTGTGGAAAAAAAATTGAAATTTTTTAAGTGAAGTCGGTGGCTCGCTTGTCGACTTCACTTAGAAATCCCCAATTAAAAAAAAAAAACAGGGGACGCAACCGCGACCTCGGCCTCCGCCGGCCCCCGAGGCTCTCTGATGGTGGTAGAGGCCTCTCCTTCTCCCTTTGTTCCCCGCTTGCTCTCTCCTCTTCTTCTTCTCCGGCTCCGGCTGGGTTCTGTTGATATGAGCTGCATACCGTTTTCCACGGCTGAATCGTACCGGTCAGGGCCTGGACCGGTACGGTACGTGCTGAACTGGCCGGTACGGGCCAGTTCAGCATATCATGCTCTCCACTAGATTATGGAAATCAATCATCCCTTTGTTTTAATCTGGTGGATATGCCTTTTGAAACTTTAAAGTTATCAAGAGAAAGCCCTGCTATATTTATTGATTTCATTAATTTTTCTTGTTTGTTTATACTATCATGTTTTATAAAAGAATTGAGTGCTAAATTACACTTAAAATGATTTGCAGCTTATGTTTTACTTTTTTTTATTTTAATTTATTGATAGTCTCATCCTGCAACAATGACTGTAACACCCACACATCCCAAATAACACAATATGTTAAAAGTGAAGTCAATTATATTTTTCTGAATTGTTTACTTTTGCATCCAATATAATATTTTATTTTTATATTTTGATTTTTTGTACACTTTTTTTTGGTTTTGTTCAAAGCAAAACTGCCAAAACTACTAAAAACAAAAATCAGTTGTCCTAGTTAAAATCGAAATGAAAACTGAGTTTTGGAACCTTGGGGTTGCTTCAATGGCTTGCATAGAAGATTCTAACTGAAAAGTCATTAGTCTTCACATCCAGGTCATTGGATCTGGATGGTTGTTTGTAGTTTGAATATACTATCGAACAAACATTTGTACTTTTTGTTTACTTTGATGTAGCATTTCGTTCATTCCTCCTACTGCCAGTTTCATTAAGGAGAGAATAATACGTCTGGCACGCACTATATGCTTATGAATTTGCATAGTGTTAGATTTTTCTACCAGTACTTGTTACCTGCTAGCAGAGGCCTTTCCTGGGGCCTTTTTTCCTTTGTGTCCTCCTAATTTTCATTTGCCATGGCTTCACTCTTTTCCTCCTAATTTAGTAGTTGCTTGCTCATGAGATGTTTTTTTGAAATTGTGCTTAATGCATGGCATTTTCATTCTAAGATCTTTTTGTTGTCAATACTTTAGGAAGTCCCTGCTGCTTTTGTATGCTTCAAATCTCGGTATGGTGCTGCAACAGCTCTCCACATCCGACAATCACTCAAACCTACAGAGTGGGTAACAGAGGAAGCTCCTGAACCTCATGATGTATACTGGCCTTTCTTCTCTACATCATTCATGCAGAGATGGATGTCTAAGGTGGTGGTCCTTGTAGCATCTGTTCTCCTGATAGTTGTCTTCCTCATTATCGTTGCTTTTGTTCAAGGATTGACATATTTGGATCAGTTAGAGATATGGTTGCCTTTCCTGAAGAAAGTACTGACAATGTAAGTAGTTGAAGGTTGAAGCAAGCAATTATGTTCTCAAGATGATTCTGTTATTTTTCTATCTTACAAGGTTCACTTGGTTGGCCTAGTCTAGTTTATGTGTTGTTTCTGTGTTTTTGCTGCATCAAATCAGTCATCCATGTCAATTACTTGCATTTGCAGAACTGTCGTAAGCCAAGTAATTACTGGATATCTTCCCAGTCTTATTCTTCATTTTGTTTCATCTTATGTGCCTTCCATCATGAAGCTTTTCTCCACCATGCAAGGATACATTGCCCACAGTGAGATTGAGAAAAGTGCATGTTATAAAATGCTTTTGTTTACCATATGGATCCTCTTCTTTGCAAATGTGCTTACTGGTTCAGTTACAAGTCAACTCCAGATAATACTTGATCCAAAGAATATTCCTTCAAGGCTAGCTGTCGTTGTACCAGCTCAGGCAAGTTTGTATGTCTCTTTTATTTTCTGATTGAGAGGTGTTTATTATTCTATACTATAGTTGTGTCTTTGGGAATGAGGGTGAGCCTTGGTGCAATGCTAAGGTTGCTCCATCATGATGTGGAGATCACGGATCTGAAACATAGAAACAGCCTTTCTGCATATGTGGTTAAGGCTGCATTAATTTAACCCTCCCTAGACCTTGCAATGGTGAGAGCCTCATGCATTAGGCTGCCTTTAGTTGTGTCCTTGGGAAGGCATATTCTTTTTTGATGTATGCGGATTGCATGGGTATTATGTATAAGTACATATGCAGTAGGCTGCCCTTAGTTATGTATAATTACATGTCCCTAGCTACTACATGGTTCTGATGTTTTGTGCAATTGATTACAAAGAGTGGTGCATGTATATGCATATTTACTTATTGTGAGTTCTAAAAGATTGGAGGCATAGCAGCACAGACAGGGA
>JAOXJJ010000359.1:6799837-6904700 GCA_025769935.1 Phoenix roebelenii | reverse complement strand
AAAAAAAAAAAAAAAAAAAGATTTGAAAAATTTAAAAATATAAGGAGAAACTTTAAAGAAATCTATAATTAACTTTTTTTTAAAAAAGAAATGTAACATCCAAGTAAGATATACTTGTAACTGGGCAAAATATTAAAATATTAAAGTGGGGATGTAGGTGGCTCTTTCATGGTATCGCAATTTACTGGTTATAATGGGTTTCCTATAATGTTTGCGACTATCTTACTGATTCTGTATTACAAATGCTGATAGACACAGACTCTATTGAAGACATGCAATATTGTCTTACTATGGTATTCAAATTTATATCTTAGAATCAAGTATAGTTGCAAGAAATCTAGTTGCACTTAAAATTAGGCAACTTAAAACAAACCCTAAATTCCAGCCCAAGAACAATATTACTAAAAAGAAGATGCAATAATAATCTGTTAGTCAAACTCTGACTCAAGTGCAGAAAGAGTTTCTGAGAAGTTATACAGGAAAATACCTGGGGCTGGCGGGCTTAGATTTAACAACTAAGTGACATGTGCACAGTAGAAACTTGGCACATCATGATTGCTAATAGGGCATGGTGGGGATAGATGAGCTCAAAAAGGGAGACCCAAAGTTGCGAGGCAAAGGCAACGAAGGAGAGGAAGGAGCAGGGTTGGGAGGTAGTATGGAATAAAAAGGGCCTTGGTTTCTCCCTTGCTATATTGAAGATTAAGCGGCTTAACCACATTAGCAATTCCATACACAGCCATCCAACTAAATTGCTGAAAGCACACCTGCAGTTTTCTTTTTTTTTTTTTTTTTAATGGATCTTTGGAAGTGTGATGGAAGGGTGCCCATTTCTGCAGAAATTTAACAAGAAAATATGAAGGGGGCTGGCAAGCTTAAGGGAGAACGGAGAAGTGTGTGCAACAGCAGCAAATCAATACTTCATGATTGGAAATGAGGCAAAGCAGAGATGGGTGGGAATGAAAAATGGAGATCCAAGCCTATTTACCAAGAGAGAATGGAGAGGAAGGAGGGGTATTGGTTTAATATATATGCATATTATAATTTTGAAATTATTTTAATTAAAAAAGTTTGATATGCTAAAATAGAAATAAAAGACCAGGCCAATCAGTCATCTCATGGTATTTTATATGAATTCAAATGCATTATATAGCAGTCGGATGCTAATTAAGTCCTGTTGTCAGTAATGATACCCTTGATGAGCTAAAGTCTAATTTGAGACCTTTGGTTATATTTTTTGTTGGGACAGTTAGATATATGTGTCTAGGGTATTATGACTTCTTGTTACATTTTCAAATCAGTACTTTTAACACCACATATAAGTTATTGCCTTTGAGTATCATTTGTTTGTGCAGTCATCAAGCTTGGTTACTTCTATTTTGTAACCTTTATATGAGAGATAATTTGCCCATAAGAATTTGTTTTTACATGTTGCTAAATATCATTTTGCTTTTCAGGCCTCTTTCTTCATTGCCTATGTGGTGACATCATGGACTAGTCTATCATCAGAACTCACTCGCATGATCCCTCTAATTGTTGATTTGATAACCAGGAATTGTTCGAGATGCAAGTCTGATGAATTGCAGATACCATCTATCCGATACCATAGTGAAATACCTAGACTTCTCGCATTTGGGCTTCTTGGACTAGTGTATTTTATATTAGCACCATTAATTCTACTATTCTTATTGGTTTTCTTCTGCATTGGATACATAATCTATCGTAATCAGGTGAATTGGCAATACTTAAATTTGATTTATGTTATTTGAATGTGTTTTATCATATTATTGTAAAACATAAGTTGGCTTCAGTATTGTAGTTTTCCTTGAAATTTTTGTTTCTTGTTATATTTACGTGAAAGAAAGATGCTCTTCTTTTGAATAATATGCAGTAATATGCCCTTTACATTTAGGATGTGTATTGAACTTTTTTTATGTTTGAGTTGGCCTTCCTATTAACTCAAAAGTTGTAGTTCTAGGCCGATGAGTTCAACGGATTTATATATCTGTACTTGTGTAAATTAACCTAGAACTTTGTTTAATTCTTAACATAGATGATGGAGCAACAGTTGCTTGTGTTTGTGAAAAGCACCTATTGGTACTATGTACCTCAACTTTCAATTTACCAGCCTGTCCCTTGGGAGAGCACCCACAGTGGCAGAGCTAGTGGTGCATGGTGAGAGGTTGGGTGCCCTTGACACGTATAAAAATGATGGATAAGCTATTTGTCACGTAAGATCCATATTGAAGTATTCTTTTTTTTTTTTGGAGATGTTAGTACTGCTGATAAACAATATAGTGCCAAAAACTGGAGAAACACATTACTTTATAAAAAAACAAAACAGTGATGTAGCATTCAAGTTATATGGTGAGAAATATGCGGTGCGGAAAAGAGGGAGAAGAAGAGAAAAGGAGAGAAAAACAGGAAGATAATGAGGATAACTCAGACTGTCTCAGATCTTTACTAAACTCCAGCTCACTGAAACACTTTCAACTTATATCCAGCAGAAGACTCAATATGAAACTATTTATTGAGAAAACAAGAAAAAATTTACATGTGGAAGCAAATATTGACTTCTTAATATCCTTCCATTATTCTATTATTGCTGGCCTTTGCTAAGTGTACACATTATAATACTAAATAATGTAATGGCCATCAGGCTATGGTACCAAATGACATAAGAGAAGTGTATGCTGTGAAGAGGGAGGTTGGGGGGGGAGAAAGCAGGAGGTAAGTAAAAAAGATAAGAATATGAAAAACTCCACTCCCAAAAGCTTCCATGCTTACAATTGTTTCTACCATGAGAAAGTAAACAGAAATCTACTATAGAGAAATAAGCAACATCCATATAACCAAAAACCAATCCTATCTGTGGATAATTAAGGGTTTATGGAAACCACAAATCAAAATTAGCCCTAAACCATGTCCATCAACTCCAGAGACCAGGCATGACTCAAAATTTACCAAAGCAAGCCAAAACTGACTTGATGCTCGGATATCCGTGAAACTTTAATTTTTACTCAATCTAATCTAAGATATGTGTAATTTTTTAGCTGGCAAAACTAACCCAATCCTGAATCTGATAGTGCTGGTATACGCTTCAGACTCCTCACAGCTTACCTTCACAAAAATTTTCTTTCACATGCTATGACATCTAAGGACAAAATGCTTGGTGGTTGTCCCTGGCGACATTTTCCCTTGTAACAAGACATTGCACCAAATGCTTTTAAATCATATACTTCCCCAGTGCTCCTTTGTAACAAGACATTGCCTCAAATGTTTTTAAATCATATACTTCCCCAATGCAAAAGCTTGTAGCCAACTTACTCTAGATTCAAAACCCTAGACTTAAACTAGGGACCCAGTACAAAAGATTGCATGACTTTCATAACAAATAAAATTCCCTGTGCCATAAATGAGTAAGGAAAGTCCGTACATTTCTAGCACACTATTTCTTTGATAGCCATGTGTGAAAAACATCCTGATGGTGAAGCTAGTGGTCCATGATTTTTGGCATTCAATTTTCTTCCGGAACTAATTTGCACCCAATAGCTTTACATCAAAGTATCCATGATACAATAATTAACAACTACCTTGTCTAGGTTTTGTTATAATTTGAGATATAAGAGAAGTGTAAACATTTTCTTCCAAAATAGAGGAGTATTTGAAGTCCTTAAGGACTACTGACTGGCTAGATAGTTTCTTTACTAATCAATTGTCTCAACTTTCATCCTAGACTCTTATGTATTTATATATTGTTTTATACATACAGGCCACAGTTAATGTGTTTTGTTATTTTATGCTGTATTCTTCACAACTTAGCATGAAGTATGCTGTAATTCTATATCTGGAAATAGTTTGGTGTTTTTTGTAGATGCACCAGCTTAAAACTTCCATAAGCAGATATAAGAAACTTTTCAGTTGACTGTTGAGGCAATGTCTGGGGCAAAAGCCCGAGTTATATAGGAAGAAAAAACAATACACAACTCTTCTTTTCCTTTTCTGTGCCGGTGGTGGTGGTAGGGTTGAAGGATGCAAAACAATAATTCATCATTTCTTCTGGTGGATATCGCAAAAACTCAGGTTTAAATGAATTAACTCCATTGAATTCTTGTAAATAATATAAATGACATGATATGTTCTTTGATCCAATGTATACACATATGTATACCTTTTTTCTTGGCTACATCAGAGTGGATCTCCACTTAGATTTGGTCAGATCTATATTAAATAATGGGCGTCTCACATCAATGATATGAGGCATTGCATATAATCTACTACCTCTAAATTGCTTGCACACAAAAAATCATATGATTGGAGACCCCTAGCCTATGCATCAAGTAGTCAGAAAAAAATATACTGCTTCATGTTATTTAAACTGTCCAATTTTTTGATCACTTGATATATAGGTTGGGAGTCTTTAAATCATATTTTTGGTGTGTAAGACATTTAGAGGTAGTAGATCATATTCAACAACTTGGATCATCAATGTGGGACCCCATCATCCTATCTCGACCTGATTGGATTGGAATGAAGATCCACTCGAGTATAGCCAAGTCTCTCTCTCTCTCTCTATATATATATATTTATATATATATATATTATATTGCTATACTCTCATATCTCATATGCAGATCCAATCCTTTTATTATACTCTACCGACCTGCTTTTGCTTGTTCTCACCCTGTTGTTTTTTTTTATTGCACTTGTGCAAAGATAGAAATCTGAAGCCTTGCTAGCTGCAAAAGTCAAAAGGGATTCCAAATTAAGAATTGGATTTTTTTAAAAAAAAAATGATATGAAAACTGTTCCTTCCCACTAGTTAGCAAGTTTGGATCATTTTGGCTTGGTTTATCTTTGCAGCAACCATAGAAGGTATATACAGATTGCAGTTGGAAACTTGGGATTTATAATTTGTGATCATCTTATGCAGCTATTAAATGTTTACTTGCCTAAGTATGAAACTGGGGGAAGGTTTTGGCCTATTGTGCACAATTCAACAATATTCTCTCTTATACTTATGCACATAATTGCCATTGGAATCTTTGGACTTAAGCAGCTTCCTCTTGCATCGAGCTTAATTCTGCCACTTCCTGTGCTTACACTTTTGTTCAATGACTATTGTCGGAAACGCTTTCTACCCATTTTCGAAGCTTATTCTGCTGAGGTATCTATCTATATCAAGTTATAGCTAGTTAGTTATCTCACTCTATGTTTGTATTAACTGTATCTGTAGCTGTTGAGATAAATGCTTACACTTAATATTTAACAAATTTTGCCAAAATGCATTCTATCCATCTTCTATGATTTTCTGCTGAGTTTTTTGTCAACTGATAGTTATTTCCTTTTCTCACATTTGCATTCCCATTTCCCTATGAATGTATGCTCCAAAGCTTTTGTGAATAATGTGATATATTTAAACAAGTTCATGATGTATTTCAAATAACTGGGAAACTTTACATCTATGAAGAACTGAATATATGTGAATGCTTTAACTTACTATGTGATGAATTTTTCCAAACATGCACTCCTTGATTACTCTGCTGAGATACTTGCCAACTGATAGTTATTTTCTTTTTCTTACTCATTTTGCATGAATATTTGCTAAAAGCCTTTGTTGAAGAATATGATGTTTCTAAAAAAGTGCATGATGCATTCTAAATAAATGAGAATCTTTACATCTGCGAACAACTGAATAATTGATTTTTTTTTGCTTTATTTGAATTACCATTGATATTTGTCTTATTTGTAAAGAGCATAGGGAATCCATGCAACATCGGTTTGTTAAGTTGGTCCAAAAATAGTGATAGGAATAATAGGACCAAACTTTTCCATTTATGATGGAAGAGGATGACACTCTAGCATTATAGAAGCATTAGCTTTACAAAATGCTTATAATGTGCATTGACTTATAATTCCGCACTCATGCATGTTCTCACACACATGCATACTTTTGAGTTGGGACAATTAGTTAATTTGTTGTTTTGTTGGTGTTGAGCATTTATTGGATATATATATATAAATAGATCAATCGGCAGAACCGTCCCGAACCGGACGGTTTCGACCGTTCCGCATTATACCGATGGTTCACCGGTACGGTTCCAGCAATGGAAACGAAATCTATTGTCGGAGGCGGAGAAGGAGAAGGAAAAGAGAAAGAGAGAGAGAGCGGGAGAGAGAGGGAGGTCGGCGGAGGGTGGCGGAGGCGCGACGGAGGCTGGTGGAAGCCGGCGTCAAGCCCTTTCGCGATTTACGTGGCCATTCTCCTGTTTCGTTCGAAACAGGGGTCGACCGCTTTTTAATTTGATTCTTAAGTGAAGTCGACAAATCACTTGCCCGCTTCACTTAAGAATCGCGAAAGCGGCCGATCCCTGTTTCAAACGAAATAGAGGGACGGCTGCGTAGATCGCGAAAGATCCCAACGCCGACCTCCGCCGGCCTCCTTCTCTCCTCCGCTTTCTCTCTCTTTTCCTCTCTCGTTCTCCCTCTCCCCCGTTTGCTCAACTATGTCGGTACAAGCCCAGCCCGGCACGGCACGGCACGACGCAGATCCGTACCGACTTGTCCCGCGAGAAAACCACATACATACATATATTCGACATCTAGATTTGGGAATACGATTACCAAAGTTCAATTTGTTAGAACTCTGTGTTTATATAAAAGATTAATACCAGATTGTACTTTGGCACTACTAAATGGTGATGGTTATTTTGAATTGGCATTCCCTTTCTTCATTACCATCTTATTTTATGGATAGAGAATAAAAATGTTCAAGGAGATTGAATGATTTGTAGAGGTGGCAGATGATTGATTTGACTATCAAACTTGTTGATTTAAAGCAAGTATTTAAATATCAAGCTATGAAACTATGGTGATCATGGGTTGGTAAGGTATAGTATGGGATATGAGGGAGCTACAAGGCTGATATGCCTTGATATGGCATAATATGCGGCAATACATGCCATGTTTCCAAAAATCAGGGCAGGTTTGGGGTTCCTTCTACTGGTCCTTGGCTAGTATATTATGGTACAACTGGTTTGGGATTGGTGAACTTGATTTTGACATCCTTGATTCTAAATCTAGGATTTTGTATCCAACAAAGCTTAGGAGATTATCATTTGCCGGCTAACATGGTGCATCTGACCAAATCATCATAGCTCTTGAGATGCCTTGAAGATTGTCTTTAAAGCATCAAAGATAAACTTTGAGGAGGGGTGCGAATGAGTCAAGCTGCTCGCAAGCTGCTCGAGCTCGACTCGGGTCCAAGCTTGACTCGACTCAGCTACTATTGAGCTTGAGTAGTTTTTCGAGCCGAGCTCGAGTAGCAAGATATTTGGCTCGAAGGCTCACAAGCCTATTCAAGTTTATATATATTTTTAATAATATTATATATATATATATATTATATGAGTAGGCCAAGGCTCAAATTTGACTCGAACTCGAGCTCGAGTATGACTTGGTTGTCAGTTGATCCCGAATATTTGTCTTTTATTCTCATTGAGTCGAGCTCGAGCTTAGAATATTAAGGTTCAATTGATCTTGAGTCGAGTTTCGAGCTGAGTATTTTGAATTGAGTTGAGTTCGAGCCTTTAGCTACTCGACTCAGCTCTACTCGATTGCCCTCCTATTAAGAAGGTCATGCCGTTGGAGTGGTGTAATGTGTCCCATGTACCAGCAATTTATGAGCATTATTCCGGGTCATTGTGTCCAATAAAGTTGGAAACTAAGATTTGCTTTACCGATCGGTACCAGTACATACTGATTGTACCGGTACCAAATTAGTATGCGGCATGGAAGGCGAACCAGCTCTTGTACCAGGTATATCGGCATTGTAATATGATGGTACCAGTATGGGGTCTGGTATGGAGACGACGAACCTTGCTGGAAACTATGTCAGTACCATGGTTGACAGAAGCAATTTATAAAGAAACATCTTGATATTGAGCTGATCTTCAAACCCTTCAATTAACCTATCTACAGAGATTGGTTAAGTTTGGCCATGAAATAGTCTATGGACCAACCCTTCCACTTGCTTGACTATAATCAGATCTCATAGTTGGTTGCCTTGAAGGAAGTAAAGAGCTTCAAGGTTAAGAAATCATGTGTTCATTGTCTTGTTATGATAGTCTTCCTGAGAAGATCAAGCTGTGCATGGTATTTGGTTATCTGAATGGAGTGCCAAGAGGCATCTGAGTCAAATGGAAAAAATGGGCTCCTTATCTTTCAAGTTCAAAAAGACAGACAAACGAGAACGATTTAATTTGTACATATGCATGAATTTTATCTTGCTTGAAGTCTTGTTGCCAGAAAAAAGTTCCAGTTAAAAATGTCGAGGAAAGGTTAACATAATTTAAGGAAGCAGATTTTTATCTTTCTTGATGTACTATTGGCACAAAAACATAACCATTTATAAGTATCAAGGTTAACATAATTTAGGGAAGAGGACAATAGAGAATACTTAATTGTTTTCTTCTTCCTCTTCTTATTTGTGTTAGACGCCGAGGAAAACCAAGCATGTTTTTTTTCCACCGGGCCCTACAATAACCATCAGCAATACAGATCTAAAGGAACCCTTCTAAGGTAACATTTTCTTTCCACAAAAAAGAAAAAGTTTCAGTTTGGTACCTGCACACAAGCATACCAAGTGTTGACTACTGTACCAACCCAGCTCCCAGCTGGTACTGGTAATTAAAACATTACGTTCAACTGCTTGGTTATAGTCCGCTTTGCTACTTATTATTGATGACTATCTTGCTTGGTACGAGATAACAAAATCCATAATTGTTCAATGTATTACTTGAGCATTGGAGGTAACACTGCTTGATTAAGCAATTCCTGTAACTTGTTTCTGTGAAGCTTCACCATCTATGCACAAAAAAATAAATTGTCATGAGCTGGAAAATCAACCTAACAATAGAAGAGTTTACTACCAAAACTAATCACCTCTCTTAAGTTAATACCAGCAGTAGTATCAGATGGTAGCCTTTGAGGAAATTTTCCAATGCATGCTAAATCACACTAATTCAGATTTCAGACATGGAAATAGGTCCATTTTACAGGTGTTTTTGCTAAAATATAGCACAAGAGATTGACACAGAGTTATCGTGCATCAGATATAAGTAGGGTTTCTTTAAGGCATCTACCCGACATTGATTAATTGAGTCAAAATGAGCCCTATTTGTTTTTGAAACACTGCTGGGAATAGGGTTGTTTGGGTTTCTCGGTCCATGCATAATGTTAATTAACTAGCCTTATTCTATTTGTAAAGAGCCGAGTTTATAAATTGACTATTGTTCTATCACAATTTAATAATGTGCTAGACCTGGCTTTCCAACCTGACGACAAGCCTCTAACTATTGCTTCTAGGTTTTTGGGTAAAGCAACTCTATGTAGGAGAAGGGCTTCGCATGAAATCTGGCCATCTGGAAGATAGGTAACCTATCTTGTGGTCCCACAATTTGGTTACCAGAAGCCCAATGAGCAATCCTTTAAAATTCTCCTTGAAGGGGAAGTGATCTAGGTGATGAGGGATAAAATTTAGGTTTGGTATAGGGAATTGCATTCATCCAAGTTAAACCTTATAAAGCACCACATTAAAAAAGAATCTCTGCAAATTTTCATCTTGAGAGGCTGAATTGTCAACATTGGAAATTGTTTGTTATGGTCAAAGTCATTATAGCGTATTATAAGAAGTGAGATCATCCCCATTTAGTAATGGATGGTTTATCGATTAACTTATATAAAGGACTTCCTTGAGGTAGAGTCTTCAGAAGTCAGAATCCTTTATCAAAACACATACCAGCAAACCTTGGCTGACTGCTGAACCTTATCTTATTATTTTTTGTGTAGAAATCCTCAAATCACATGTCAATGTTGTAATGTTGTACTCATCAGGACTCTTGAGCTTTAATACTAATTGAAGCACAAATTTATTTTTTCCATAATTTAGCTCTAATAGTTCTTCCACAATATTAATTTTAAGTGAAAAATGCATACATGATGCCAGAGAAAACAGGTATTAAAATTGAAGATTTGGACGCATTGAAGTGTATATAGTCATGCTTGAAACTTCCTTCTAGAGCTTTTTGGTAACCTAATCATATGGAAGTCTTAAGTTTCAACTATAGTTTTTTTTTCCTGGAATATTCAAGGATGTAATTCATGATGCATCAATGTATAGCCAGTGGTGAAAAATCATGTATCCGTGCTAAGTAGGATGGCATGAAATTGGATGACTTCACCCAGCTAGATCAAATCCATATATCTTGGTGAGATTTTGATTCATGACTCCAGAGGGGTAGCGGTTGACAGCTAAATGAGGTTGTTAATTGCACCCAAAGGCCTGCAGTGGTCCAATTATCGCCACAACTGCCATGGGCCCTGTGGTTGGGTCCAGGGATTTAACATGTGGCCACCAAGTTGGGATGTTTTGACCCCAACTGTGCTAGTGTCTGATCCTCTCTTCAGCAGTATGTCAGTAGACAAGTTCAAATTAAGGGAGCAGCTGAAGCTGGCTGCCAATCCAACCTCGAAGTATCCAATCGTATCTGATGCCCAACTCTTAGGCATCCTGATGGATGATCTATGTCCATATCTACTAATTGATTTCTCAAATTGAGTCTGCTTTCCTTTTGTAAATTTTTGTATTTAAGTCAGGTTCTGAGGGCAACTATGCAAGGGGTCCTAAAACTTATGTATTCAATTATTCCTTAAGGAATCGAGTAATATTTGGCTGAGTGCACGTGTGTTTTTCTTGTGGAGGGATTCATGACCCTTGGTTGATTTTTGGGGACCTTAAATAGAAGTTGGTGGATTCCACAGAACCAATGAATAACCTTGAAAGTCCTTGGTGAATTCTAGGCTTGGTGAAGGCTTTCGTAGTGCTAACTTGCTGCTTGGCCTCGAAACTCTCAAATCCTTATTGTAAGTATTACTTTTTTATTTTGCAATTTGCTTTCTTGTGGGAGCTACTTTGTCATTTTCCAGGGCAAGATTTTTTCCGCAGAATGGGATGCCCTGCTCTCCCGCCCTGTCCTAGTGGTCGTCCTAGTAGGTTCTCTCTCCCCTTCTTCTTTCCCTTCCTTCTTTCTTTCCTCTTTGTTTGTATTTTCCTTTCCTTCTTTCTTTTTTCTTCTTCCTTCCTTTCTTTCCATTTTCTTATTCTTTCTTTTCCTACTTCTATCCTTTGGTTTTCCTCTCCCTTCCTTTCTTTCCTTCTTCTTCTTCTTCTTTCTTTCTTTTCTTCCTTCTTTCCTTCTTTTGATTTTCTTCTCCTTTCCTTCCTTTCTTTTTTTCCTTTTTCTTCTTCTTTCCTTCCTCTCTTTCTTTCCTCTTTCGTTTGCTTTCCCCTCGTGGATGGGTTTCAGAAACCACCCCGGTCCCGGTTCCCACTCTCACAGGAACGGGACGGGATGGCCAGAACAACCCCATCCCGCCAAGATTTATAATGTTGCTCCAGGATAGGAGATGGTTTTAGGATCTCATGTGCATTTAGTCCTAGTTGTCACTTTTTTAGGCACCCCAAAACGATGCACCTGCATTCCTTAAGCAGAATTGGTTCCGCAGAAGCACTTGATCTTGCATAATGCAATCAAGCCAAGGCAATGTCATAATAGTGTTTGTTGGTATTAGAATCACACTTCTTAAGGAATTTCCATAGTACTGCAGTCACAATTCAAACGTGAGACTCATGCCATCTGAAACTTCAAATGCCTATGTAGCTACATTCAGTTCAAACCAGAAAGCTGGTTTCGGTCAGATTCAACTTCCTGGTCAGGGAAAAGTCAGGCAGCAGTCTGGAACAGACTTCAGTGTGGAACACACTTGGACATAGGCTTCGGAGCTTCCAACACCAACCCTTAGCTCTTTGCATCTGAACACTTCTGATGTTGTATTTGTTTTCGATACTAGTTGGATATCAGGTCAATCATATGTCTCCTCTTTGGAATCTGATCGAATTGATGCCCATACTGGCAGTAATGAGTCCTGCAGAATGTTTAGCGGTCATCTCATGCTTCTTTGAAGCAGAGACTTCCAGATTTGTGTTACAGCCATGAGTGAGATGATGGTACCGATTTCCACGTTGATAGATGAAGGGTAAGCATCGAACCTTGCAGGCCATAGTCCAGGAGCTGATGGCCCAATTACTTCAGAGCACCATCGCTCTGGTGCCTCAATTATCTGGATCTGGGTCAAGAAAGCTGTAAGATTTAACTAATGATCCAAGATAGTGCATGTCACTATGGCCTATCTCAGATGACATGTATATCCAAATAATAATGATTTATTGATGAAAATTTTCTGCTCATTTTTATTTAATTTTCATCTTTTGTACTTCCATTTTTTCCTGTGAACTACTTTCTCCTTGCTCTAAACTTTCAATGCCCCACCAAACAACTTACAAGCTGATATTCAAACCAAACAACTTGCAAGCAGACACTGGTTTCAGTTTCTTCTCTATCTTTCTAAAATTAGAGATTACTCGGTTGGTGACATCTCTTTAACACCATATACACATGGGAAAGCCAACTAGATATTGCTTAAACTTGCTATATAGGGTGTTGGAAGATGGGATCGAGGTATAACTCTACAACACCTACATCTATTAGGGTCTGTTTGAACAGTCTATACTGTAATAGCTATGCACATTTTTCTCCTAAATATCTGAATGCATTAAACTGATCCCTGATGCTCTTGAAAACTTATTAAAATTGAGGCAACACCTGTTATCCTGTTTTGGTGGTTGGATATTCTGATGTGCAGGAATAAAGCTAGAGTTTGTATGCCATGTCAAGATACATTTGCAGCATTTTTTATTAAATGGATTTCCTGCTTAAAACTTGACCGACTTTTGTGCCGTTTGTTTTGTTTATAGACTTTGATAAGGAAAGACCGAGAAGATCAGAATGATCCAGCAAAAATGGCTGAGTTCTTCGACAAACTGGTCACTGCATATCGTGACCCTTCTCTTATGCCAATCAACCACTTTCTGAACTCAAATGAGCGCACCTCTCCCCTTCTTTTCTCTGCCGAAGGTTGACATTGGGACGTTTTTCTGCTAACAAATTATATTATCTCTGGTGGGATCGAAATGGTGCTGAAGCATAAAAGAGGTGAAATCAAACCATGAGGGAATGTAATCTTCTGAATACATTTTACATCCATTGCAGCTTTATATAGATATGGATCCCTGGACGTAAGTTACTTGATTGCCTCAGGGAGCAAGCCTTTTGTGAAATGTTGTAGTTGTATGGAGATGATTGTAGTGTATCTCTCATGCAAACGTTTAATGTACATATGCGCCTTGCTGTATATTCTGTCTCAAGATGCAACTTTGTCATTCAATTCGTTTCAGACACGACTGCGCTGTTGGTTTGATCAGTGGAGCTCCGTACTGTGCGATGTACTCATAATGGCTATCTGCTATTATTTTCCTTCTGGCATGCTTTGTGATTATGGATCTTGAAGATGTTTCATCTGTAGGGCCCACTCTGGTGGATCTGAAGTGGCCTGGTATTTACTAAATTCTGTTTGCGCCTCAGCTTGAGTTTCGAAACAAGCTCTTGGGAGGATGAAAATTAAACGTTTAAGAGACATGGCTGGTGCGGTGCAAGTTGAAACATCTTAGAAGGCACTGAAGGGAAATTCAGTAAGCTGCTTCTTTTATTCTGTAATGCTTCCATACAAACATCATAAGGGGGTGCACCTATTAGGTTGGTTCATGTAAGTTGCATGTGCTAAGTTAAAGAACATATCACTGGTTAGATCGGTTTAAGTATTTATGACTATAAGATATGCCTGCTGCTGCTGCTGCTGCTGCTGCTGAAGGTAATCAAGTGAGATGTTGAGAACAAATCAGAAGGATGCAATTGATTAATTATAATAGTACTTCAGAAACTTCAAGCATTATTATTTGCAGGTAAATTGGTTTCATGGCCGAAAGCTGGGAGTGCAGTGTTTAGGAAAGCAATCAAATATTAGTAGCCTCTGCCAGATGGAAGCAAGTCAGGAGAAGAAGCTACTCATTTCACTATTTCCAACCAATTGGTTCAAACCCCATAGAATCTTACACACCATGACATCACTTTCAGGCAAATGCTCAGCCACTTGTCTTCTTTTACTCCTCAGGTGATAGTCTTGTATGTCGCATCCCACTCATTTAAAGGAGCAGTTGGGGTATGACGTCTCTGGGGCTTACACCTGGAGATAGTTCCGTAACCCTCTCGAAGCCCCTTTCTAAATACCTTCCAAACTTAACACGCTATTCGGGGAGTCTCCATGTAGCACCAAGCTTATTGTCCCGAGCCTTCATCATCCTGGCCATTGACTTTATGGGTACAAATTGGAGGAGTTGAGGGAGAGTACTCGGATAATTTCATTTATTGTGTTGAAGACAAAAGCGATGCCAGCGGTCGCAAGGGACATCTCCAGTTCTTCTTTGTCAGAAAAGATTGCCATCAGTGAATCTTTCACTCTTGGCCTCGCCATGCGTCTTTCTCGCGTTCGGCTGTGTAGCGATGTTCCCGCTGCAGAGGGGTGGAAATCTCGAGGAGTTTAAATACTAAAAAAACAGCTGGAGGGTAGATTTCTTTTTTTTTTTAGGCACTTGCACTGTTCTGTCTCTTCTTTTGGCGCTAGACTTGTTTCTTATGCCGTACTTGGATGATTCCTGTCGCGATGTCTTGTAGTCATGCTGCAAATCCCACTTGTAATGCATACAATTTCTTCTTAGAAATCTACGGACCAGCAAAGGCCGCCAGCAGTTGTGCGGTCATTGGTCGGACAATTTAGACCAAGTATAGACCTCTTAATCCATGAATTTGGCAATTAAGGCAGCAAATGGGTTGAGCAAACCCATTACAAGATCAAAGATAAAAACTCAGTAAAATGTGACCTGTTTCCCATTACTCCAGTTGTTGTGAAGAAAATGTGGACAAGTCTGTGATTCTGATCAACCCAAGCTAACATAGCCAACTTAGTCGAATGCATCCATTTTAGTACACTTTTCACCTTGATTGCATTATGTGAGGCCTGTACACAACTATGAGTTACATAGCAAGAGTTGTTCTCTGTAATGATCGCTAAATATATACCAACCCTAGTAAAGACAAGAACTCAATTTTTTGCCAAATGCATCAAAAAAAAAAACCTTAGGCAATGTTTGGTACTGTATTTATTTTATTTTTATTAAAAAAATTATAAATATGGAATTTGATGAAAAAATATGTTTGATTATTCTATTTTTGTTTCTGTTTTTTTCACTTTCACTTTTTGTTTAAAAAAAAGTGGATTTTACCCTTCTCCTTCTGACCTTTCTTCTTCCATCCGATCTCGTCCTTTGCCCTATTGCCCCCTACCATGCTGGCTTCCTAGGTCTCGCTGACCATCTCTCCGTCCAGTGCCGTGCTATCCTTTGTTCCTAACTGTATTGTTGGCCCTATCCATTCTGCATCTTCCTCAACTGCCTTTCCGTCCGATATCGAGCTCTTCTTTATTTTTGACCACATCGTCGGCCCTATATCCCCACCATCTCCCTCATCGTCGGCCTTTATTGTTGGAAAAAAAAGAAAACCAAATATATTTTCTATTATCAAAAATCTAAAAAAATAGAAATTGATTTTTTATCTTTTATTAAAAAAAAAAAAAAGACAATCATGCCGAACGCAGACTTAATTAGCTCACACTTACAATTTTATTGTACAAACGTCAGTATTTGCGTGGCCAGGTCCTACTAAAATATCAAGGACTAGACGCGCCTTTTAGCGTGCAACTCAGACAGGTGGCCTGGGTACAGGCGGCTTTTTTTTTGCTAAAGCACAGGCGGCTTTTAGACTAAGGAAGCCGGTAGAGTCTAAATAGACCATCCTGTGGGTAGAGTCAACTGAGAAGTTGACTGGATCCACGACCAGACCCAATCTATCCTTTGTAGCCCACAGTGAAGCCGTAGTGGCAGGGCAAACCGCGTCCCATTTTCTAACAATGCGCGGCCAAGGTAGAAAACAGGGCACCCATTTGTCTTTAGCTCCAGGAAAATGAGCTGAAGCTTCGATACAGTAGCCGGTTCTTGGAAGCAAACTGGTGGAATAATTTCTCACGGCCAGGTGCTAATTGATGTATGGCTTCCATGCCTCTCTCTCTCCCTCTCTTACTCTATAGAAGATACTGATGGTGATGGACGTTGATAGCCCTTGGAGCCTTGGAGAGACCGTTACCTCCTATATAGTTCATCAACCATGACAAAAGCAAGCGATAGGAGGAATTCTCGACCCATCTAATATAATGTGATGGCATGGTTAAGCTATCAAGGTTGCCTTGTCGATCCTTCTGTCTCGCATCGCACGGTGGAGAAAGCTTCGATCATGATATCAAGAATTTCGAGCCATGACCGGGCCGAGTATAATCCAGTTGTAAAGAAAGAAACCGCCGAAGTGGGGGATTGTCCTGTCCTCCTCACTGACCCCAAAGCAAAGAAGGTGGCTTTGTCGCTAAGCAGGCCGGCAGAGAGGACACCAAAATGGCACATACATGCGAAATTCTTATTCTTCCTTGAGTTATTAGAGTGGGCACAAATCAAATAGGAGATGCTTGAATTTTTTTAAGATAGCAACTAACCACTTGTGGATTATCATGAATGGTAATGAGGAGTTGTTCCTATTTTTTCCCCATGCTTGTTACATCCTATGCATAAAATAGGCCAACCATTTTCAGCTTTTATTCTTAAAATGTACTGATTATTTTCATTATTATTATTTTTTTTTGTAATTTTTTGGAAGATAGTCTTTGCCGATTGTTAAACTCCCCCAGTATTCCAGTAGCTTCAAACTTTCCACCCAGCCAAATTATTAGCAAACCTGTGACTACTTATGTTGTTTCAACTGATCACAAGGGTAAGGAAGTCTTACCATGTACAAGAACAAGCTTTTTGTGTGAACAAAGTCGCAAACTATTAGCTGTGGGACGTGGGGAAACAAGAACAAGGTTTCCGAGACAAATAAAGAAATGGAGAAGTTCTTAGGGTGGACTGATTCAAGGCTCTACAACTTAAATTTAATTTACTAAAAGCCCTGTGAACAAATGGGGATATTAATATAATGTGGAGAAGGTGGAAGGCCAGGTCAAGGCAAGATACACTGAATAGTCCGTGCCAAATTATTTTATAGGGATGGATTATTATTATATACGCCACCCTCCTCTCGCTCTCGCAGTCACAGGAGAAGCCTCCATATGTTATGATAAGAAGCCGAAATTTAAGGAAAACAATGAGATGGGACCAAGCAACAAATCCAGCATCCCTCTTCCCTCTCTTTTTGTCTCCACATTTCTCCCCTCCCTTATAAATACTCATCTCCTCCGATCCATCATTGAGTGCAGTAACAAGTGCAAACACTTTGAGATAGAATTAGCAGCAGCATTGGAGACTCGATCAGACCGGAGAAGATCGAGGAGGAGATGGTGAGGAAGAGGAAATGTGCCGATGGGACCGGAGATGGTGAACCTCCGAGCAACAGCTGGGACGAGGCGGCAGCAGCGGCAGCCGCACTTGGAGGCGCCCGGCGTGCCCGGAGGCGCTTTGTAGGGGTGCGGCAGCGGCCTTCGGGACGGTGGGTGGCGGAGATCAAGGACACCATACAGAAGATAAGGGTGTGGCTTGGCACGTTCGACACGGCGGAGGATGCTGCTCGGGCCTACGACGAGGCCGCCTGCCTCCTCCGCGGTGCCAACACCCGCACCAACTTCTGGCCCTGCTCCCCCTCGCAGCCTGCCGGCCCACCGGCACTCCCTTCGAAGATCGCCAACCTCCTGCTGACGAGGCTGAAAGCCAGAAACGACTCCGGCTTGGCTGAGAGCCAGCAGCAGGCAGTGCAGCAGCTGCAGCCGGTGCAGCAGCAGCTGTATGGAACTGAACAAAATGAAGGCGAAGATGACATACAATTCACAGACTTCATACATGACCCGACGGAATCCATGCCAAATCTTACTCATTGTGGTGAAGGTGGTGGAGATCAATTGTGCGATTACAATGGCTTGCATGCAGATTGCAACGAGGAAGGAGGCGGAGGTGCAGGAGAAGTGGAGTTGGGCTACAACTTGGAGGAGGTGGGTCCCTTTGGTGAGTGTGGGGAGGGAGTGCAAGAGGAAGAGGGAGATGGCGGCATGGGAGTGATGGATTTTCAGTTCATGGATGCTGTGGAGGGATCGTCGTCAAGTTTGTTTTCGCCGTTCGAGATGATGGAGGAAATGGAGGAGCCAATAGAGCAGGAGAGCGGCGAAGATGAGCCATCGATGATTAGAGCTGCTATGAAGAGGATGAAGTATGAGAGGAAGGTGTCGGCTTCTCTGTACGCTCTCAACGGCATATCGGAGTGCCTGAGGCTGAAGCTTGGAGGTAGGAATGGTGAAGGGCTGATGACTAATCACCTCTCCAGCCTCAGAAATGCATGTAGGAGACAGCAAGAGGACGAGGTGAAGGTGGCGGAAGCTGGAGTTCAAGTGCCAGTTGGAAATCCACATATCCAATCCCAATCAGAATCTAGTACTTCTTCTCTTCCGTGCTCTTCTTCATCTGCCGCCTTATCACCACCACCACCACCACCACCACCTTCTTCAGCTTCAACTTTGAGCACTGATGGTGAGTTGTCTCTCTGGAGCTCTCTTGACCTTCCTCCCATCTGCTTCGTAGCATAGTCTGAAGTGCTACTCTGATCGACAGCAACTAGTGTTCTAATTTCGTTCTGGTTGTTTAAAATCTTATCAACGAATGCATCAATACTCTCGAAACCTAACCAATAATTAGAGTACTTGGTTAAGTCTGCAGAGAAGGTATACAACATTCCCCAGCTGGAGTTTCCGATATGCATGTTATAAGAAGATAGGTGGAGAAACTTGGCTGCTGCTTCTTTTTTTTTTTCAGGGTGTCTATCGGTAATGGTTGTTTAATTTTGATCTAGCAACTCTCCCGCAACAGAAGTAATCAAGGAAAGCAAAATGATGCTGATTTTATTTTTTACATTTTTTTTCATCATTTGTTCCCTTCTAAGGAAGGTGGTTCCTTGATTCATATATGAGCTCACATAACAAACGGATCACCGTAAAGAAACTACATGATCTCCTGTCGGTAGTTCATTATCATTAAGAGAGAAATCGAATGTGTAGGTCAAGCATTCATCTGATTATTTGTATCTCTCTCCCTCAATGAATAAAGCAAATACCAGCAAGCATCAATGCGAGAGTATGCTCGTGGCCTCAAGGGAGGACGACAGACTTCATCTAATTTTTAATTTCTGGGCATGACTCGCTCATTCTTTTCCAGCATTATGAGTGCGTATATTGTTTTATGAGATGCTTGTTCTAAATGAAGACCTGACAGTATGATAAGTTGGTGTAAAAAGGAAAAGCCAACCATATGGATAGGTGCTAAACAGTGGGGTTGAGCCGACTAAAGCACTGAAGTCTTTGAACCTAGAGTTTCAACTTTAAGTTCAAATTAATGTACAACATGATATGATAAGTTGGCATGAATAAATGCTTTTCGGGTATTCAGGTCAAGTAACTTAAGATGCAGCAGTCTTGGATCTTCCGGAACTAGGGTGACTTCTTTGCTTTTTCCTGGTTAGAAGGTTAAGGATCCTCTCCAGTCCGGCAGGGAACCGGAGAGCTCGGTTCGCAACACTACTGAGAGTGTGTTACGTAAACCACCCCGATCCCAAAATCCTAGCCGCGATCTTTTTCCTGTTTTTGGAGCGGGCCGAACCCCGGCCGCATAGGAACGAAGGCTAATCCGCAACCTAATAAAAATCGAAACTTTGACAGTGAAAATGATGAGATAGAAGCATCAGAGAAGAGAATAAGTACTCACAAGGAACTAATTACGGAACTGAAATCTCGTAATTAGCTCATTTGTTATTACTCAACTTTTAGACACTTAGACCAACACTGGGCACTGTACCGATTCTTCAGCGGGATGATTCGGTATAGGCTCACGCCATGAAAAAGTAGGGGAGAGGGAGAATGAAATAGGAAGAGAGAGAGAGAGAGAGAGCAGGGGAGGGAGGGAGGAAGGCCGACACCAAGGCAAGCCGCGACTGGACCCCTATTTTGTTCCCTCTATTTTGAACGAAACAGAAGAACGGCCGCTACTTCCCTTTGCTGCCTCTCCACCGGCCTCCCTCCCTCCCATGCTTCTCTCTCTTTTCCTCTCTTTCCTTCTTCTTCGCTTCTGGCAATGGTTTTCATTTTTATTGCTGGAACCGTACCGGTGAGCCTCTGATATGGCTCAGAACAATCGGAATCGTCCGGTTTGGAATAGTTTTGCCGACGCTGCTTAGAACCACTCCTGATTATTCTTTATCTCATTCATAATGAATAGATTTAATCCTCAAGCCATATTTTTTGGTACTCATGAATGGCCTACTTTCGCCTATCACTTTCTCATCAACGGTTTAAAGAGGTAGCGATTCTGGAATCAGAAAAAACAACGTTCAAGTCCACCATAGGTAGATTGGTGACTTGTCAATGAAGCTAGAATGAGTCACAAGTATGGTTGTGAATCCAGTGTATCAGAGGTCTTATTTGGAGCTAATAATGTAATGCCTAAGGGCCATCACTGCTAAGAAAACAAGTAATTTATGATCATAATTGTTTATAGATCAATACAAATTTTCACTTGGGCAGCTTCCATGAATTCATATTTCTAGAACTGATGAATTAGTTTTCAGCTCATATTAAGAAAAGATCTGGCACGAGAACCGAGAAAATAGACCTTGAGGTTCCCAGGGTCATAGCTGCAGACAACTACAATCTTCTGACAGCATTCATCTTAAAAGCGGCTGAATTTGATCAAATGATTGTTTTTACCCATAGCTGTTTTTTTCCCCGATGAATCCATTGTCAGCACTGACAATACTATATGAACTTAATCAAGCAATAAATAGTTAGCGATCTGTCTTCCCATGTATTCCTCCAGTGACATCTTTAGGATCACATAGTGAATAGTTCATATCATGTTTTCCACCTCAAGAAATGTAATCTCATCATCTGTTAATCTCTCTAATAATTGAACTCATGCCCCTGCAAAAGTGGCATCTGTATTTGTAACGAGCTAAGCATATCTCACACACTATTTGATATATGGGATCTTTGGATTTCAGTTGAAAAACATACGAAATCTATAAGCAGCACGACCATTTATTTGGTCAAGGCTTACACCCATATATAGGAGCACCACCACAAATTTCTTTGTTCAAGGGACCACCAGAAAACCCAAAAACAAAAAAGAAATACAAAGCCTTAAGACCCTTGTCATTCCTCACCTGGTACAGGCATTACCACTGTAGGAAGAAAAAAAAAGAAAGGAAAAAAGGCTAAAAGTCTTTTTACAAGAATTCACATCCTTATTAAATTTAAACTGCTTCATTAAGATACTAGAAGCCCACAACTCCCTGAAATAGAGGATTTCTTGTGCTATAGTACTATATGGCTTATAATGCAAGCAGACTCAGTCCTTTCACTGTATCACTGATGATGACAACAAACAACAAGAACCCTGAAAACAAAGACTCCAAATTCTGGAAGCACCAAAAAGAAATTCTCCCAGCAAGACAGCAGAATTTGAGACATACGATAACTCACTCCAATCAAGTGCATATTTAAACAAAGTAATAACAAGACATCTCCAAGGGTCAATCACAAAGCAATAAACCAAGTAGTCTTGTTTCTCTTTTACCTTCTAATGCAATCTAAAATACACAATCGGACTTTTAAACAAAACAATCGGACAGCTGTGTTGACTGAAAAAAAGCCCCATGTGGGTCCTGCATTTGAACAAAAGATGAGCTGAGACAACATTTTCTTGCTAGCAGGTCAGGCCCATGCCTCAACTCCCACCAATTAAAAACCCAAGAGGACTTGGAAACCAAAATCTGATAGAAGCTCTCAAGAAACACAACTATTGTTCCAAAAACTTTATTACCTAAAATGGACGTACAGATTTAGTACTGGGAGATCAACGTCTTCGCATGCCTCTTCCACCACGACCACGGAAGGCTGCTCCACCACGGCCCCGACCAGCCATTGCGTTGGCAGCAGCTTCACCTTGTGCACTCTCCGACTGGTATTATTGTAATCAGAAAATATTGTTAACAGATAATCCTTTCAAATGAAGCTACTATATGAGATTTTTATCACAAAATACAGCCATACTTATCAATGCACTACTGAATAAAATTCCATATTAAACAGCCATACTTAACAATGCACTACTACATGAGAGAGCAAGTGACTTTTATTTTTCGAAGAATCACTTCAAAGAGGCATTTTTATGTACAGTAAGCGAAAATCTGATTGACCCTCTGGCTCCTGGGCTACATTAGCCAAATAAATCCACAGTATTCTATTTAACTAGAATTGTATATGCATGCGCAGTGAAAAATTTGAGTTTTTTTCATTTAGGGAAAAAATTAGATATATCCTAACAGGATTGTAGCAATAATGACCAGCAATATATTGGAGGAAGTGACCAAAGGCAAAACACACATGATCAGGGTACTAATTATATCAACTTCAACAGATATCATAAAGCCATACTTGATTTGGATGAATGAAATATTAACCAATAAGAAATACATCATCAGATGTTGGTTGTGGCCTTTCAGAGCCTCCTAAGTCATTTACATGAAGCTTCTCAAGTCTCAATCAATAACTTTTAGAGTGAAGCCTCGGTCTCAGAGCCTAAGCAGGCTTACTATTGCAAACTCTTGAAAAGAAAATGTTTGATAAAATGAAACACTTGTTGATATCTTGCAAAACACCATATAGTTTCTCCTTTCCTGCATGGCAAACCTGCTATGACTTGAACAAACCAACAACCGGTCTGTCCAGCCTTTTCCCAATTATTTAGAGTTGGCTTTATGAATCCTCATTTGCCAATATACAAAATTAGAATCCATTTCATAATTTTTGACATATTTTCATGATCAGCTGAAAACCTGACATTAACCCTACACATTTATCATTTGGTCTTGGGAAATGACTGATCACCGTCGAGAGAAAATTATTATTCTAAACAACTTTGGGTCAGCGGGGCCTTCAAGGAACTGAAATGCGGCAGGGTTGTAAATGACATAGCGTTCCTGCTAGAAAATGATGACTCCTTCAAAAAAACAAAGTTATTCAAGTTATTTTTACCAAAGAGGTCCCACTCTGATGGCCCGACGAGTCATCTACTAAAAAGGACCCTCCCCGCTGTGCGCCTCTCCTTGAATTATTCAGTCATGCAATACTTATTGAATATAGAAAAAAATGCATTTCGATCTTATGGTAAATCATGACACAACAATAATCCTTATGGTAAATACTAAAAACTCAACTTGATATCAGCTTCCCCTTACAAAGAGTCGAAGAATGAAAGATCAAGAAAGAAGAACTAGGGATAATATTAAAATCCCAAAAGGAGTTTGAGGAAAACAATGAGCTACAAATGTTAAACATTAGTAATTTCAATTCATGGTTTCTAACCATACATCACTCGATACAATCTTCCATTCTTTTTTTTCTTTTGAATTGATATGATAATGTTGTAGAAATAACGATAAGAAGAGTCACAAACATAGATTAATATGCATAAGATTGAAGGTCATGAACGAAGGACAAGATTGTTAACCGCTAGAGTGCAAAGGGAGCATGTGCACATAGTATCCACCATTGTAACTTCCTATCAATAATGTCACAGGATAGCAGACAAGTTTGCAAATGTTTGTTGCTCATAACTAACTATAAGTACTCATCAGATACTATTCCCTTTTACAAAAGCAAATTACCTTTGGATTTTTAACTGTCTCGTCCACACTCAGTATAAGACAGGCAGCTTCTGTTGCAGCATTCATAGCATTTATCTGCAATGTACAGTCACTACCAACATTACACAATGATATAACAAGGGTACTAGGAAGCAAGGTAGATAATACACATAATTTTACCTTAACTACCGCAGGTTCCCATACAAAATTAGCAAAGGAATCTGCAATTCCTCCAGTGTTGATATCTACACCATAGTTCGCACCTTCACCTGTTATAAGAATGAAAGTGCATATTAGTATACAAGAATGACTTATTACTCTATGAAGAAAAAGGATGAAGCTAACCAGAAGCATGTTTCTGTCTGAGTTTATTTAATACATCAGTTGCATCAAATCCAGCATTATCACAAAGTTGTCGTGGAATAACCTGTGCAGCAAGACAATTGCTCGGAAGTCAGAACTAAGAAAATCAGAAATAGCATGCCTTTTTCCTCCACTACTAACATAACATCACAAAAAAGAAAAAATAAATAAATAAATAAAAGGAGGGCCAGGGGGGAAGGGATGTTTGAGTTGTGACTTGGCAATGCCTTGACTCTCCACTAACATAACATTAAAAAGCTGAAAACAAACAAACAAATAAATAAAAAGAGGACGCATGGGGAAGGGATGTTTGAGTTGTGACATGGCAAAGTATAATACTTGACTGATGAAAGAGTACAATTTCTATCGATTTGTCATTTAGATTCTTTTCCTTCCATAAATATAGTGTCAGGAGTTCAGAGTTTCTATATAGGCATAGAAAGCATTTTTGCCACTCACAATACATTCCCAGCCAATGCAATTGTATGGTACAATCTTTTACACTTACACTTCTACATGGATATGTATTGAGTTCCAGCTCAGAATAGAGTATAACGAATATTGGCTCGTAATATAAGTTAGCTGAATTGCTCCAGAGGTTGTGCATATCAACTATATACTCAGCATTACAAGAAACAATTTTTGAGCCTGATAATTCTCAAGAAGTTCTATCAAAAGTTATGTCAAACAGGGAAGAAGGACAAATGCAAGCTATATGCAAATGTGAGTCTACTGCCATGATGAAAAACAAATAATGCTGCTCAACAAATAGTCCCTCCATGAATATCAGCTGTGTTAGATTAGGGATAAGAACTAAGAAGGAAATGCATTGGCTTGTTTGGCATTGGGTTGCAAGGGTTAGCTATATCATGATGGAGTTATAAAGGAGTTTGTTCCTAAAAAAGAGGTGTCCCAGTGCACGAGGCTTTCACCATTGTTGGGTATGGGGGGGCTAGACGTATGCAGACTTATCCCTACATGCGGAGAGGTTGTTTCCATGTTTCAAATCCATGACACTCAGGTTATAATGGAACAACCTTACCATCATGCCAAGACCAGTGGCACTGTAAAGGAGTTTGTTGTCGAGTTGCAAAATTACCAAGAGATTGTCATGATATTTGCATAGCCAGCTATCATGCTAAAGAAATGCTGGTTCTGTGGCTAGTCACTAAAAAAGGAAGGTACTCAGAGGAACTGACTTTTCCTTAGAATGACTTTTCACAAAGTTCTAACCTTTCACAAACAATAGAATGCATTAAACAGTTATTGCAGAAATTTCTAAAGACTGACAACTTATCATTAATGCCATTCATATCTCTAGTAATTCATTTGCAACACCTTTTTTTTCATCAATCAAATTAGATAAGTTGTGGAAACAACTTCAGTTAACCATCAGCTAAGGATAAGATTCAATAAATAAGCACATTCACATATTCCAGAAAATGTATTTACCCACAGCACTATTAGTTGAATTTAAGCCCATATAGCATCATAGATTTGTTTCTATCCTAACTAGCAGAAATGCTGATAAGCAAACCAACTTTAGGCTAGTAAAACCCAAGGTAAAAAAAGCATAACCAATGCATGAGTTAGGTAAAATAAAGTATATCAAGACAGATGATCAGGTATAGTTCAGAGTGAAAGGAAGCTGCAAGTAAAAGATGAATTGTGAATTTGATTTCAGTTAATATAAGTGTCGTATGAAAGACAAATTAAAGAATCAAAGTTGACATGCAAATTTGCAATTCATGAATGCTCAAGCTGAATAGGTATTAGCACCAACAGACTTCAGGATAGAACCAATTAATTGAATGGAAACGATGCGTATATGCCTACCTCAAGCGCTTTGGCATATGAGTTAATAAACAACTGTGACTTCCCAGCTATTGTGCGTGCATGTTGTCTCAAATATCGGCTTATCTCCATCTGCATTACTAATAAGAAGATTACCCTTCCCAAAGATAACACATCAAACCATATCAAGTGGCCAGAAGTAGCTTACATCTATAGCACCACCGCCAGCCACAACAGTGGAGTTCTTTAAAGCCCTCCTGACAATCATTATGGCATCATGCAGGCTCCTTTCAGCTTCCTCAATGAACTGAGACAGATTGATAATAAAGGAAACAAGTAAATGAGCTAGATTGTAAGATCAAGCATAACTGACCAGAGAGCAAACATTTTTAGCAGAAAAAAAAATGGAAAAAGAAACCTGATCTGCGCCACCACGGAGAACAATGGTTGCTGTCTGACCAGAAGGGCAGCCACTGAAAATGTTAAACCGTTCATTGCCTACTTGTCTTTCCTCAAACACCTCACAGGATCCAAGAACCTATGACACACCAAAATATAAGAAAGTGCATGAAAAAATTAAGGTATAATAAACTCAAAAAGTTCTAATCATAGAAATATGCTAAAATAATGTTGCTGATGCCATAGATTAGCCTACCCAGTATCACCAAGAAAGCCACCTAATAAAAAAGCAAAATAAACAAAGAAATTGAAGAAGCGCGAGAAAACCTCATCGATAATATTGTTGACAGAAGTCTGCACAGTTCCACCTGTTGCTGCGGCAACACGTTGTAGGTCCTCTTCTGTTACACGGCCAGCACAGAAAATATCCCTATCTGCAAAATACTGCATATATGCCAAATTGTTATGGTCTCGGACATGTTACATAAAGAAGCAATACACCTGATATAAGCCAAAAGGCCAGAAAATGTATGCCTATCTTGGCAAAGCTTGACACTTTTAGTCAATTTTTCTTTCATTCTATTAAGAAACTCGACCCATTTAACTCATCAAAATAGAACAGGGGCAAAGGGCAGAAGTAACAATTGAAGAAAGATACCTGTGTTGCAAGGTCACCAATTGCCAATCGTGAAAGAACAATTTTTGCTCCACTTTTAACGCACTTATCTAACTTGTCATAGATGATATTCCATTCGGCATCAACAATTGACTGATATTGCATAGGGTCTGATAATCTGTAGAAGAACCCATAAAAGAAAAGGAATAAGCAAGAAACAGTGTAGCAAATAATAAGGCCAAGAAGCATACCTGATTTCTGCATTTTCTTTCTCTGACTTCAACTCTAATTCAATGTTTAACAAAAGGATCTTTGGATTAAGAAACTTCTTTGGTTGCTGCTCAAAACCAGCATAGGAAAATGTCTTCTTGAAAGCAACACCACTGACAAGAAATGAATCTCTCATGTTACCCCCAGGCACCTACAGAAAACAAGACAACAGGATTTAGAGTTTGATATGTCACTTTCTGGCTAGATCTTCAATATCCATATAGGATTTATAAATATCACAGTATCACACTATGATCTATTTTATCCTATTCATTTGCAGAACAAAAAAAAAGCATTTAAATATGAAATATCCCACGTTCAAGCCAATAATTTATAATGAAACAGAAGGGACAACCATGATGGATACAACTCATGGATCCCAATGTACAGGCCCCTCCTTCCCCCTTCTTTTCCCCCCATTACCTCCATTTTTAGACAAAGTTTAACCCAAACAGCTATTATTGTGTCCTTTTGGTAGAAATGTTATCATCTTATTTAAATAGATAAATAAACTAGTAAAAGAGCAAAAGGTTGCCTGAGAAGAGAAACTGCATGCCTAGGTTGGATTGATGAAGATGCAAGGGAAGATTTGGGATGCACTGAAGTGTTCTTACTGGCAGAGAGAAAATATGATGGAATATGAAGATTTACAGGAAGGTTTATTCTTTAGAGAGATACATCTGCAAGACTTCCTGTCTTTGTCAACTATACTACCTCCTTCCAAAACATTGGACATAGGACATATATATTCTTTTGGTGGTGTGCAGCTTAACTTCAGCAAGTGTATGAGAAAATGGTACAAGTTAATGACAAGTCTATTGGTTTCTGAATATATGTCTTTCTCAAAAATAAAGAAAAAGGGAATTTAACTTGGTGAAACTAACGTATTAGGTTATTACAACATACAGACAAATAAAAGGATGTTTGGAAACTCTTGTTATTACTAAAAATAATCACAAGATGTAGCAGTAACATGCATAACAATAAAATGAAAATAAGTTAAAAGATTATTGAACCAGAAGAAAATTCCAACAAGATGAAAATAACCTTTTTAATCCCAATTAAATTTAACCTATCATCATCGCCAATAGCCATGACTGCATCAACGACCATGGAAGCAAAAAACTCCTTCTCACCACCAATAAGCTTTGAAGAGAGTGTTGTAGCAGCACATTTTGCCAATAAGGTTTTCTTTTCTTCAAGGCTTTTCCCTTCAATGCTGAAGGCAAGCTCTTTAATTTTGTCAATTGCCTGTGATGCATATTATCCAGTTCTTAAGATCACAAAATAACAGATTGCGATCATACACAAAGAAAAGAACACTGAGATACCGACCAAATAGGATGCAGTCCGATAACTTCGGATGAGATTTTGGGGGTGGACTCCATCCTCAATGTAGGGTTTCGCCTCCTTTAAGAACTCACCAGCAAGAAGCACTACAGTGGTGGTTCCATCACCAACCTACACCAGATTGTATTGTGAAACTTCAATATAAGTCCCTAGTGTTACTTCAACATAGTTGCGAACAAAAGCTTTATAGAGACAGAACAGTTTGTAGATCAAGATAATAAAATTAGTTAACTAAACGGAAATACAATCAAATTTGCAAAGTTTAATAATTTAAAATAAATGATAAAAAAAAATGCATTGTCAAAAGGTTCATTCACTTATTTTATCAAAACAGCAGAGCCAAATTAAAGTGCATTTATACCTTGACTACATCCCAAAAATTCTATGATCTAATATCTTGGAATGTAACTATAAACATCGCAGAAATCATAGTTAATAACAGTGTATAGTTTCAACTTTCAAGCACAATAACAGCAATATACAGGTAAACATCATTGATGAAACAAGAAATAAAATCAAATGTTCTCTGGGGTAAACAGAAACCAATACTGCATCAACACATTACACAAGTAGATGAGGTAAAGGGGCAATCAAATGACCAACGAACGTGAACAAGAAAAAAGCTCCATGGCCTTAGAGACAAAAACAGTCAACACCAACCAGCACTCAAAGCATGACTGAACCCATGAGTAGCACATGAATCCTCACCTTTCATATAAAATGAGAAGATGGCGACGGAAAGTAAAAGGTTAAAATGCATTGCATACTTCTTATAACTGCAGCTTGAAGTGCGGAAAAAGAAAATCAGTACTCAACAAAAACCAAGTCTGAATCTCTGAGAGGAAACCAAAATGAACCGGAACAACCTAATAGGAATGAGCTAAAAAACATGCAAAAAAAAAAGATCTATGTTAACAGGAAGGTTGTTATTAAAGCATGTATACAGCTATAATCGTGAAAATAATATTTCCTAACTTAACTGATGGTTGTTATCCAATATTTGTCAGGTAATTTCTTGCGCATTCGCTCAATGCTTATACCATGTAACAAGTGCTTCTTTCACATGTAAAAAGCACTCGTTAAATCAGAACCAAAATCCCAGAGTTCCGAAGACACATAAAGTTCCAATCTTTCCCATCAAAACCCTAGAGTTCGAAACTTTTCCTTTCTGTTCATTCAGGGGCATCCGTTCATTAGGACATATTGGGAAAACTCCCTTTCCTGATTTTTTTTTATTAACAACTGGCACCAAATCATGGAATGTTTCTGAGTTACCTCGGAGTCCTGGGACTTGGCGATGTCGACGAGGATCTTGGCGGCAGGGTGGACGATATCGAGGAGTT
Organism: Phoenix roebelenii; assembly: GCA_025769935.1. Lineage (NCBI taxonomy): Eukaryota > Viridiplantae > Streptophyta > Magnoliopsida > Arecales > Arecaceae > Phoenix > Phoenix roebelenii. The sequence continues at coordinate 6,874,773 of JAOXJJ010000359.1, read as the reverse complement.
TCATGATGGTGGCGCCGTCATTGGAGATGGTGGTGTTGCCCTTGTCATCGTGGATGAGCTTGTCCATCCCGCGGGGCCCCAGCGTGGTGCGGACGCAGTCAGCCACCGCGGTACAGGCGTTGATGTTGCTTACCACCTGCGCCTTCCCCTGGGAGGTGTCCGTCCCCTCCTTGAGCAGTATGATCTGGGGTTGCTGCAACCATCAAACCAAATCCAGATCGTTATCTAAATTTCCTCCTCTTTCTTCTTTCCCGTACACCAAGAAGAGAGAGAGAGAGAGATACCAGCATCGCCGCCATTGGAGCAGAGGAAGCGGGAAGCGAGCGAGGGAGAGAGAAGAGAGCGAAGGAGAGGAGCGCGCAATAGAAGGTTCGAGCGAGAGGGCTTACGAGAGAGGAGGAAAGAAAGACGGCGTCCCTGGGGTTTGCTTCAAGTAACGGACGCCCCGGTTCGGCTCCCTTGAGTTCCCTTCGCCTCACCTTAGGCCTTGCTTTAAGATTTGTGAGAATAATTATCTCATGTTTATTCCGCGTGAACAAATCTCTATCCTTTACCCTTTGTTTCTACGGTAGGGCTGCAGGTCTAGTTGGACTTAGGAGCATACTTCATCCGTTCTAATTTAATTTCCTATTGTGGACTCGAACTCAATCCATTAACTAGTTAGGTCGTGGTTGCGGTCAAGTATAATCTAGACCCAACTCAAAATGTTCATGTTTGGATCGACTTTGCAATTTAAAATAAACATCCAGCTATTTTTTTATAAATAAAATATAATAATTAATAATTGAATATAAATTTATTAAAAATATAAATAAAATTAAAAAGAGATGGCTTAAACTTTAATTTTTATTTAAAGGTTTTTAATTTCATCCAAGTAATTTATCACTTTTAAGTTTACATACTATAATTTTTAAAGATATTTAAATTAATATACTTGATTCATTATAAACAAGAATTCATAAAAAAATAAACTATAAATATTTCAATATAATAAAGTGAAAAATAGATTAGAGGAGATGTAGTTTTCGAGATGAAAAAGAGAAGAAGAAGGAGGTTTAGGTGGATATGAATATTTCAATGAAACTGAGAAAAAGATACTTAGAGCAAAAAAGGAGGAGGTTTATATGATTCAGGTTTTTAGGCTAGGCTAGATAAGATTCTGGTCAAATCAGATGTATTTTTTGTTGATCCAAATTAGACTTAGATAATATACGGGCTGAGTCAGACTAGAGACCTGAAAAAATACAAGATTCCGACCTAACTAAATTTAGATCATGTTCAAGTTTGGAAACTACCTATCTATGGGTCTTTTAATATGGATTAGGTTGGGTCTAATCAAGTCGAGACTGGGTTGGGTCACAAATTGACCTCACCCATTTGTTGCTCTTTTCGCACCCCATCCCATGAGGGTGACTCCAATGGAATAGTATCCTCAACCTCCTTTGCAGGTGGTAGGAGGAGCTGGTACTATTCCAACTAGAGTTCAATGATTCTCTTTAAATAGATTTTGGAGGAAAGTCTATACCCAGGATGTCTGCTATAATAAAAATCCTAAAATAAATAGGAAGAAATTTATTTTATGAAAAATGCTAGAAGTCATAGTTGTTAGAAGTTATTGATGGAAAAAGGAAAGAAAAAGTGAGAGAAGAAGAAAGTCAAGACACGAAGCAAGAGGAAGAAGAAGATAGTGGAGATATCTTAATTCAGACATCTTAAGAACATCTTCAATTGTTCATCAATGGAAGAAAGAAAACATGTAAGAATTAAAAGAAAAATAAAAGGAGAAAGAAGAAGAACTAATTAAAGGCAAAACTGAAGACAAGCCAAATGGCTCAAAACCAGAGTTTTCTACTGAAAATTTGGAGCAACCGCTTCACAAGCAACTTTTTGATCCCGTAGTTGAATTTTTCTTGCTACAGTTATTGAGATTTTTCGTAAAGGTAGCTATGAAAAGTAGCTTTTGATTTAAGCCTTCCTTTTCAGATTTTTTGGGACTCTAGGCCATTAGATGTCTTGATGTCAGTTGGAGCCTTTCCCAATTACATAGCTTTTATTAAATTGCTTTCTGAAAGATTTATAGATTAGTATTAAACAAATTTTATTTACTTCTTTTCTTTCTTTGTGCTTTTCATTAATTCAGCGAAGACTTAGGTCCTGTAAGATTATCTGAATCGATTAACTTAACATCCAGTCATCTCACAACTAATCAACCTACGTAATCGAGTCTTCGAGTGTAGCCTTACTATATATGAACTGGCAACTCATTTCTTGCATGGCTAGTACAGCTTCCATGGTCAAGAACATTCAGAAAACACAATATAGTTCCATTTTGGACTGATAATGAGCGAGTCAAGGTAACAATGATGTATAATGCATTGATATTTTCTTATCCTTTACATAAATAGATGTATCAAAAAATTTGTTGTAAGAAGATTCCGCACCTCACACGACTAATGAACTCCATACCTTCTTCAATGAGAAATTCAAGGGGAGCTGCACACTCTCTGCATGCTTCTTTCCATGCCTCGGTTGGAAGTATAGATGAAAATAGTCCGCATATGAGCAGTGCCAAGCAGTTACATTGTGCCTGTGCTCAGAAAGCCATTTGCTCCAATACCTCTCAGGAAAAAGGAACAGATGATAAGTGATCAACTCCATCATGTCACAAAGGAGCACTGGAGCCACAGATGATTGGGCAAATTGCAGTCTTAAAATCTTCATAGAATTTTTGCTCTGAAAACCTCTGAGCACGCTTTTTGGCCGCTGCTGCGATTGCGAGCCTCTCAGTCTGGCATTTTTAAGATCTTGAGGATAGCATATGCGTACTCTTCTCTGTCTGAAGCTAGAAAGCCTGTTTGATGTCCATCTTCTTCCAGAACAATATCCATTTTTGGCCAAGCTGAATTATGGGCTGACATGAAAATAGTGTCATCAGGCGTCGCAAAGAATTTAGTGTTTCTATGAAATGGTCAAATGGATGTCTCAAATGACTAAATCGTCGCACACTCACCAATTGGAACAGCACCGGCAGCCATGTACCCCACTACACTTATGCCAAAATGTTCATCTATCAAAGCATGAAGCCCTGCTACAGCACCTTCCAGAAGCTGTACAACTCCCTGTTTAAGCATACAGGCATAAGAACCGGAAATATTACAAGTGACAGGACTTGTTTCTTTCAGCAACCCAATGTTCCAGAGAACCTATAACAGTTTTTCAAAAAGGAATTGTGGTGGAAATATTACCACCTGATTTGAACCCAAGAACAGTTTTATCATTAATATTTATCTTTTTTAAAAGATGTAGAAGGAGGGAAAGTTGTATGTGCCCTTTTCATTTGTATCAATGGTGAAATTAATGGAACATAAAGATGTGCCAATTTTGACCTTCCTAAAAGACAATACTAACTTCTCTGATGAATCATTTCTTCGAGGATTAGTGTGATCAAACATCTGTATAGTGTAATCTTATTAAACGTGTGGCATATAGGGGAGGGGGTTCAAAAGAGGTGGGCAGCCAGCAGCATGAATATCTTATTTTGGGATAATCGGTCAAAGGCTTTGTTATCAAAAAGGTAATGGCAGTCGGTTCCATGCAATTCGAGGATATGAGTGCATTGGCTATTTCCGACGCTTCACTCGCCATTTCGACACCATCTGTGGGTAACTTTTTCATGTCTTTACCGGACAATCTCATAGCGGTGGATGTATAATTAATAAGTTCCCTCGTTCATAAAAGGGCACGATGATTGAATAGCATGCTTTGCTTGTCAAACCCAAACAACAACACAGGAGAGCACATCCTGGTACAAAATACATTTCAAGGCTTCAAGACAAAACAAAAGAAAAGGAGGAGAAAATGTTGGAAGCAACAATACAGAACATCTCAAGTATTCCTTCAAAAAATTTGCAAGGAAATGGGAGGAGAAGATTTATCACAGCCTAATAAAGACAAGGGTAAGCCCACACCAACAACATGATCAACCAAAAAACTTCTTCCTGTCAATTGTATGCTTAATAACACCACTAAAACAAATGAATTGATAAAAGTTGGCTGAAAAAATAATGTGAAATTCAAATAATATAACCAGATAAAACAATTACCATTCTGATTTGCAAATCATTCATTACAAATTTTTTGCTTTAGTGAAGGGATTTCCACACGATATTGATTTACGTAACATGGACTGAGTTATTAAAAAGGATAAGAGCAGCTTGAAATAACAACAAAGGTAGACCTAAAACAAATTCATGGCGAATGATGATTAGTAAACCTGCCCAAATAGTTAGGATCAGTCTGGATAGTTATGATTATGATAATTAATTTGAGCAGGTTCAAATCTTTGATTGATTGTGGGTAAACTTATGAATAAAAACTGAACAATAAATAAATAAAAACAGATCATCAACACACTGCCAAGAATACTTTCAATTTCAAAACCCAAGTAGATTCAAGAGGACTCTCCTATTTCTTTTCAACATAACCATCCAATCAAAATCACTAAACTGAAATGCAGCAACTTTCTCCCAAAAATTAACATGTCCATCCTTGAGCTAAACATTGAACTTCTAAAGATCTGAAAAATATTCACAACTTTTCCTTCTGTTCCGTTGAAATACCATTCTAGTTTTTTCTAAAGTTGACAAGTTTATCTTCCCCTTTCAAGATAGGCCAAATCACTCTCACTCATCAAGTCACGTCACAGTACATGAAAATTTTGGATGCTTCATCATTTAAGCACAGAAAATACATCTCCTGTCATCTGTTAATTCCACATCCTAGAAAGTAAGGAAATTCTCCAAACATTCCCATCAACAGAAGCTTTGGACTTTCCAAGTTCCTTTCAGGTTTCCAGTTCAAAATCCCATGTTGTTTCTCTTCGAGTCTCTGATGATGAGGAAACCATAATCGACATATTAAGAAAAGCTAGTCAGACTCCCATCTCCAACATCTCTTGTTTTCACCAGAAATGACAGTGATCTGAAGTGGATAGGGTTTCGCATGGCACCTAGCTTCTAAACTGTAAAAATGAGTAGTGTTTATCCCAAGGATCAGGCACCATACCATCCTATCAACTCTCTACTCATAAAAATCATGAATAAAAGCCTCTCTTGCCAACATGATGAAGAGTTTGCAACAACTGTTCTACATGAGAAAAGAAGCAAACTAGAAACCCATGTAATTATACTGATAATAAATACCGTCATCATATCTTGCTTTCTTGATGGAGAACTGTCTAGTAAAAGAATCCAAGCACACTTCTGTTAAGAGCAAATACAGAAAATAGAAAATTTTATTTTATTTGGGAATTAATGAATTTTATTTTTATGTGGAGTCTAGGACTAGAATTTTATGAGGAATCCAGTATTTTATTTTAAGCATATTCTTATTAGGGTTTTGAGTTGTCTATATAAACTCATTGCTATATTAATTAAGAATACAGCTTATATTATTGAGATTTCAAAATATAGAATATTGAGTTGCCCTCTCCCTTTGTCTTCTTCTCCTCCTTCTTCCTTTCTTCTTTTGCCTCCTCTTCTTCTTCTCCTCTCTCCTCTTTCTTCTTTCCTGTGTCAATTTGGTATCAAAGCTTGTTCTATCCTGCATCACATGATGCAAAATGTTGAGACAGGTATCTAGGCAACCCTTCCTAAGTAGGCTGCCTAGGCAGCAATGTGGCCATCTTTGAGAACATTGCACAAGAGTTTCCTTCCTATTGTCCTACAAAACTAGGGCTCATAATAGACAAAAACTGATCTCATTAGAATACCATGCATTTAGATAGAGGAGTCTTCTGTCAGACTTGTCAAAGCTTTCTTCTGCTTAAATCATTACAAACTCAGCAAGCTTCAATTATGATTTATGCAAGAGCTCTCCATATGTTACCTATTTTTATCAATTTCTGGGATGACTAATTCCCCTTCCTTGCACTCAAATCCACTGTAGTTCTCATATTTGTTTGATGCAACTAAAATAGTTATTATGCTCATAGTCTTGCTTTTGCAACTTGGCTCCTTAGATTTAATAGAAATGATAGGTAGTGCTTTCAAATGCAAAGCACATTTTTGTCACATATGTAATAATAAAGTTGCAGACAAACTGTTAAGATGCTCCAGGAGTTAGAAAAAAGTCCAACAGTACATAACTTCAAGATCAAAATAACTAATTTCAGCAGCAAGTCAATATATTTCGCATTTGTAAGGCATACCTTTTGGCAATCAGAACATCATTATTGTACATTGAACTATGTTGGCGAACATGAGAAACCATGTCTGAGCTTATAGTTGGATAATGAGTATAGCAAATAACTTTGCACCCAAATACCCGAGCAAGTGGGTAAGTAAAAGCATAACCACTTGTGTCAAAATAATAATGTGGTGTAAATTTAAATAGAGCCTCTCATGAAAGATAAGGCGAACGAAGACTCTGTCCAATCATAGTGAAGTGAGGATAAGTCCGTTCATCAATCCACTTCCTTCTAGACAAGCGAACAAACTAGGAATGACAGTAAGCATAAGAACCATTCAGATGGTTGAAACAAATCAAGAACTACAAACTCAACAAGCATGTGTGTTGTCTCTTCATCAAAGTTCCAATCTTGAAGTTTTCCCTAGAGCAGTACAATGGTGGTATGAATACATATTCTTTGCTTGCATCAAAAAATTGCAACACTCATCGCCATGTTCATCAAGTAGAATGTAGGTAATCCAGACTAGCTGAAATAGATGCAGCCATTGAAAGTAGTATAATCAAACTAAAATAAGTAATTTGTTCTTCCCAACTTGGCCATATTAAAAGCTCTCTAAAACCTTTAATCTATGAAGACTCGAATATCATACCCAACTTTCAAAATACCACACCTGAATGTAAAACTTCTTGATCTAAAGCAAATTGCGAAAACTTATAGACTGACTATCGAAGAAAACACAAATCCCATCAAAATTAAGTCACTAGAAGTCAAAACGAAAGCGAACAAGATTCAATTTTTAAGCCAAAGAAGCGATCTTTGGACAGGTACCAGAGGTGGGCGAAGGAGCTTGACACCGAAGCGATCGAGCGCCCGGGCGGCGAGGCATCGTCGCCGGTGTACACGGCGCAGTCGAGATCGGGATTGACCTCGTGGACGGCCCGCACGGCGCACCAGAGCACCCGCTCCCCGCCGCCGCCGTCGTTGGTGCAGGGATGGAATAACCCCACGGTCCCACCGCCCTTCGCCTCCGCCGCCGCCCCGAGACCACCGCCGAGGAGAGGGATGCGAGTGTTAGTGCAAGCAGAGTCGAGGACAAGGTTAACAACACGACCCAGATCACCATCGCTCCTTGCCTCTTCCCTCGTTCTCGTCTCGACGGCGACGCAGCATGAACAGCAACAATATCTGGGTAATGCTAACCGGCGCCCGTAGCAAGACGGGAAGAGAGGCGACCCGCGTGTCTTCCATCCTGAGTTGCCACACCACTGTCATCACGCGGACCAGGGGAACTTTGTGCCGGCACTCCGTAGCACCAGTACCTGCCGGACCCAACTCGATAACCGGCAATTCTTTACCCATTTAACTTATAAGTTGAATTGAGTTATCCATTTAATAAAAGGGATTGTCCAAGGATACTTTATGTCTTTTTACGATCTCACCATCTCAACCCCCAATTAATGCTTTCTCCCTCTTTCTCTCTCCGATATATATATATATATATATGTATGTATGTATGTATGTATACATGTACATATATGTAGATACATACATATATATATATATATATGCACATACGTACGTATATATACATACATATATCTATCTATATGTATATCTATATGTATGTTTGTATATATATATATATATACACATCTATATGTATGTTTGTATATATATATATACATCTATATGTATGTATGTATGCATGTATATATAGAGATCTATATGTATGTATGTATGCATGTATATATATAGATCTATATGTATGTATGTATGTATGTATGTATGTATGTATGTGTATATATATATATCTATATATATGTGTGTGTATGAGAGAGAGAGAGAGGGGGTTAAGAGGGTGAGTTAATGTGAGATTATAAAAAGACATAAAGTACCTTTAAGAGTTATAAAAAGTAAGGATATTTTTTGTCCGATGAAAAATAGATAGATTGATAACCTATTATAACAGAGAGTAGGTTATCAATCCCCTTTAGTAAAATAATCAGATCTAGATATAGATTTTTAGTAGGCGAACATGCTGGGCTTTATCTTCGCGCATCTGCTGACATCTTTCAAAGCATTTTCACACGTAGTGCAAATGAGTTGGATCGAGTCGGGTCATAAGTAATTCCGACCTAATTTAATTTTTTGTTCGGATTCTAATTTTGAACCCAGACCCAACCTGATAGAAAATTGGGTTGAATATATCGCTACAATTTTTGACCCATAGAATCATTTGGATCGGATCGGGTTCATATATAATTTGGACCTAATCCGGCCCCACGAGTCCTTCAAAATGGGTCGGGTCGGGTCATGGGTCAACCCGACCCATTTGCAGCCTTCATGTAAACTAAAGCTAATAAATAGATTATATTTCAATTAATAAATTTTTGATCCAGCATGTATCCAATTACAGTGGGTAACAAGAATCCCGAATGTGAGATAATGGAGAGGAGAAATTGAGAAAACCGCTATTTCATTCTACTAGAATTTGAAGTTGGGGTTAACAAGCCTTCTGCTTGTTAATTGTTATGATCTAAATTGTTTTTAGGCAAATTTTTCAAATGTGACTTTTTTTATTATGAACAAAAGTGATTTTTTTTTAAAAAAAAAATCCATGTCATGATTGATTTTGCAAGAAAAGCTAGCTTTTTTTTTTTATTTGTTTTTTTTGCAGTTCATCCATATTTAGCTTCTCCGAGACTATATTACCCCACCACATATCTAACAAGATATTTCTTTAATATGGTGGCCAAAATATTTACAGTGCTAAAACTCGAGGTCAGTTTGATGATATATGGAAGGCCATAAGGGAAGGGAGAGGCGGCAGCAGTGTGAAGTTGAGATAGGCCTTATGAGAAGGACGACATCTTAGATTTCAGTTAAAAAACAAGGGAGGTGAGGTTAGAAATTAGGCGAGTTTGGTGGGAGGGTTCACGGGAAGGATGAAGATGCTTGGGAAGGCACCAAAATGGTGGAAAATGGGGCCAAGGAGGTAGGCATCATTATTATGGTTGGAAGGAAGCAAAAGGGGAAGGAGGGGGAGGAGGTGTACGAGGGGCGCACGCGTGCCCACACAGACAGACACTGCACGAGCGTCCACATGGACAGACAGCGCGTGCGCTCACACATGTATATGTATATATATGTATATATGTATATGTATATGTATATATGCATATGTATATATGGATATGTATATGTGTATATGCATATGTGTGTATATATATATGTATGTATGTATGTATGTATATGTGTATATATATACATGTGTATGTATGTATGTATAGTGTATAGATGTATATGCATATATGTGTATACGAGTGTGTGTGTATATATATGTGTATATATGTGTGTGTGCGCACTTTTTTAAAGAGGTTTGATTTTTTAGCAACACTAAAACTTATGCAAACCCATATGTCCTATGAAATTTAAAAGTTGCTTTTACTATATTGAAAATCATGCTTAGCTTGGAAGTTAGCATATTCTTAGAATGTGGTGAGTACTTCTCTTGAGCTTTCATTTGTATGATGATAGTGGTGGTGTGGCAGAGACTATAGTGGCAATGGCAGTGTAGCAGAGGTGGTGACAATGGTGATAACAATGGTTGTGGTGGCAGCTACGGCAGTTGCATTAGTGATAGTGAAGATAATAACTTTGACAACAATAGTGGTCATAGAAATGACAGCAGCGATAGTAGTAGCAATAATGGTGGCGGTGGAGATGCTAGTAGCAGCAGATGGTGGTGGTGAAGATGATGGCAATAATATAGGTGTTGCCAGTGATAATGGTAAAATAATGAGTTTCTTATTGTTGAAAGTAGTAAAAATAAAAATTTTTTACTTTTATTTTTCTATAAATAAGAGAAATACCTTTCAAAAATAAAATAAAATTCTTAGCACGAATCATATTTTTTATCTTAGTTTTTGTGATTTTATTTTTAACATAAAAAATAATAAAAGTAATGCTAATTAGATCCTTAGTCTCTTTTGGAAAGAGGCCCATCTTGCAGTTTGCAGAGAAAGGGAGAAAATACTCTGCTAGTCTTGACACTCTTTTATGCCCTATTGTTTTTTTTTGGGGTAAAACATACTCTATTCAACTTTGGTAGAGCACGAACCAATGTAAAAGAAGAGTGAATACTTGCTTAATCTGCCATGTATTCTTGTCTTGTACAAGTTGCGAATGCAATGAGAGTTTAACAAATAAAGAAATAGGGTTTCATTTAATAATCTTAATGATAGGGGTTAGGCCTCACCCCACTCTCTCTCTCTCTCTCTCTGTCTCTCTCTAGAACACACAGACACACACAAACACACAAGAAAAAAAGAAAACAAAAAAGGATATTAAAAAGGATGATAGACTCTAGGACAGTTAAGATTATTGTTCAACCCATATTGCCAGTGGTTTAATTAAGTTTCTTACCAAAATCAAGATTCTGGTCTAAATTGTGAATGTTCTGAATAAATTTTTCACCTTTTCAGATTGTTCATATGACAAATATATGTTTCTAACCACTTTGCTTAAAAAGGACTGATAATTAGATTTTCAATAATGCTAATATGATCAACTTGAAATAATCATGTCACCTGATAAAACAGATCTGAAGTCAAAGGCATTCAAAGAAAACAATTTTTTTTTTCTTTTTTTTTTAGCACAGTAGAAATCCAAATTCTTAGGATTTAAAAATTTATCACCTATTGGTTAACAATGAAGTCATCATATATGACCTGTTAACTGATGATCCACCAAATCTTTTGGTTATAAAACAGTCAAAGTTAATGGAAAAACAATAAATCATTTAAGTATGTTAAAATTGAGTGATATATATTTGGCTGAAACCATACACCTACTATAAACAATAGAAAATAAAAAATTCAGTATATGAAAATTGAATTTTCTGAAGTTATAAATTAACCAAAACCTGGTAGCTAGCCTTGTTCATAGTTCATTCTCTTACTTGAAGGAGGAACTTTGGATAGAATTGAAAACTTTCTGGAACTCCTGTCTGCCTGCTCTTCTGATTGAGTAATTTGGAACCATAAATGATCTAAAAACTGATCACTGTCCACTTGTCTTGCAGTAGTAAAGCCACAAAATCTCATGCACTGTCTGAGTAAAAGCCCTCTATAAGCCTTCCTTCTGGTTCACGGCACCAACTTTGTGTTCATTGGCCTATGAAAAGGACCAAGAGAAAAAAAAAAAGGCTAAGAAAAAGTACGAACAACGTAAATTAGAGGAGATAAATTCTCAAATGTAGATTTTACTCATTTTTATTTCTTTTCTTTTTTGGAATTGATGATGCACCTGTATTTAATCAAGTCTGTCAAGATAAAAGATGTAAACCAAGTGTTTAGCCTTTCAAGACTAGCCTTGACAAATGAAATATGAGCTTGATAACAGGAAAAGACCGGAAAATTTGTCCAATTTGAAATCTTTTACATCCAAGGCATACAAAACCAAGGTAACAGAATTGTTTATGTGATGACACTTATACTTCCACTTCAAAAGTGAATGATCCATTGCTTGCTCGCTAACAATTAGGGAATGGTAAATATAGTCTGCAAGTGCTCCTTCCGGGCCACCTATGTTTACCAAGAGGCGAATAGTGCAATTGATTGGGTGGTTTCCTTTGCGGTACATCACTCTAAAAGGTTTCATTGGAAGAACCAAACGGACGTTTCTCACTCTCTTCACCAGCTTTTTTTTTCTGATTTTGTTGGCTGTACTCATGCTCGTGTTGTGTGAGGCGCCGTTGTACCAAAAAAAAAAAAAAAGAAATCTGCAAGCAGGAAAGTAAATAGTGCATGGCAAGACAGTTCATTGCAACTTGACCTCCAGAATGAACTTCAACTGTACGGGTCTTTTACTTATGATAATGTTAGGGATGAAACCATTCCCTTCTAACTTTCTTGCAATAATTCTCTCTTTTTTTTTTCATTAGTTTTTCTTTTTTCCCAAAATACTATTCCATGGACAGTGTTGTCATGGAAATCATTTGTTATGTCTAATGATTCTATTATAATAACATGAGCGAGGATCTTAAATTCTTGATAATTGTAAAATTTGGAAAGCAGATTTTTATGTAATGTTCTTTGTTTAGAGCAGTTACAATCAATTTCCCCCGGCCTCTAGTTTGTTTTCTTCAAGTGCTAGAGTGAACATTTGAAGGTATGCCCATGGCTAAGATCTTTACCTTATTAGGAACAACTAGCATGGACTCTTCCATTAACAGTTGTGAAGATTATAGTGCATCAATTTTGTGAGGAGATGCACCCCAAACATGCTTATCGTTTTTGTGATGTCATTGCCGGCTCTTTAAGCATTCTTTTAGAGTCTATAGATCCTGTGGACTATTTTTTTCGCTGATATGGATAGTGCTTTCTTTTTTTCTCTCTTTTTTTTTGTTAGTTTGTAAATTTTCTTCGGTTAAGACTCTCCAGAACTGCATGGTGGAGCAAATTTAATAGATCCCCTTGAAGCTTACGTATCCGTTTGTGTTTCTGGCCTACTGTGATGACAATCTTCAGGGGTAGAAACTGTGTCCTTATGCCATTCGTACAGCAGAATAAATCTTACAAGTATTGGTGATTTGTCTCTATTCTATAAACAGTTTGAGAGAACCTTTTTGTCTCCTCCAATCCATTAAAACACTATATGTTGGATCTGTAATATGTTCTGATAAATGTTAAGGAGGTGTAAGCCGGGCCACCCATATCTACGTGACATCACTTTGTTCTGATATCAGGTAAAGGTATTTCAAACAAAAAAAAAAGAGAAAAGAAAAGAAAATCTCAGCTAAAAGTATGGACAATTAAAGCTTGGTGGTTTAAATTTAGTTTGAAGCCACGGTGAAGGCCTGAAGGGTAGAACACTGAACTTCAGAAAATTAAAAGACTTGAGAAATTAGGAGCATTGTCAAAATACTGCCTTGCCTGCTTAAATTATAACAACTAGATCCCAGAAGCTTAACTATTCTTCCAAACTTGCTTGTGCATGATAGGTTCCATAATATGAGACCTCGAATCCTAAGCTTCTTTTATGAGCATGCTATACTCTGTGTTTGAAATTTTGGAAAAATTCAATCATGGTAGGCACCATGGATTAGATTAAAAAGCGCACACACAAAAAAAAAGAATTTCTTCAAAGTTTATGAGAAAACAATGAAAAATTGATGTGCATTAAGAATATGTTAAAGATGTATTTCTGACATATCATCATACTAGTGTAAACTTATGGAACTTTTTTTTTTCCATTAAGAGTTGATGAAGAATGAGCAGTTTTCAGGATTAATATGCCCAGTTATCCAACTAATAAAAGATAACTGATGGATAAGCTTATTGAACAATTTTGTGGTGACTGCAACCACCAATGCTGGGCCCAAGCGCAAACGAGAAAGGTGCAGGGTTGATGCTATGTGACACCCAATTGAGGAGAATATTTCAAAAAAAATATAGAATGAATTCGAAGATTTTGTGGAGACTGATGTGACTATAGTCTATTATAATTTCTAGCTTCTTGTTCTACTTCTTGTTCTTTGTTTCTCTGGGTTACATGGGAAGGCAGAGTGGAAGGACAATCATGAGAAAGACAGTGCCGGTGCCAGTCTTGCTAAATTAGACATGGCCATAAGGAGCCAAACTTTAGAAACCTTAAGATACCAATTTTTCATACCAAACGATGTGACCTCTTACCAAAGGCTCTCCACATTGCTTTCTTAACACCATAGCTTCCAATTATCAAGAGGAGACAAAAAAGAAAAAAGAAAGAGTGGTGTATGAGCTGAATTCATACCATGGCCATAATTGTATTCTCCTATAAGAAATAGACCATATGAGAGCTTTGCTACACTGAATTCTCCTTCAGATCTTCAGTGAACCGAGATATCATCTTATGTGGACCCATAAGCATCTCGAGATCAATCGTTGATGAGTGATGAGAGCCAAAAACTTTTTTTGTTTTTTTTGTTGGATAAAACAGTTGTATGTTTAATAATACACTGTTCTTGTCAGTGCTCTAAGAATGAAAATGGGCCCCATCAGTCAACTTTGCTTGCAATGTAAACAATAATAATGATAGATTCATGGATTATTATTCCAAAGGTAGTCATCCTTGTCACCCTAACCTAGTTGGTGGATCTGGCTGAAGAAAACCCAATTGTAAGAAATCCTTTTCCTCACAGTACAAAATAATAATTTCACAAAATTATTCATGTCCTTTAGGGTTTAACAATTAAAATTATTTATTAAAATTTTTAAAAATATTTATCTATTAATTTTTTAAAGAAATTATTTTATAGATACCCGACGATTGAGGAATTATAAAGCTGACCCTAATAGTTAGAATAAAGCGGGACGGTCGTGGTTATGGTAATATGAGAAATTCTTGGAATAAAATAATATGAACTACAATATAAAAATAAAAAATAATACAAAGGTTATATTATTCGTAAATATCATAAGTTAATGTTGAAAAAACATATTTCAACATGGAATCCCATACAATGGAAGATGATTTAATGAGGACAGAGAATTCAGTCAATAAAATTTATACAAGGGCCTTATATTTCCAAAATTCAGAGCAAGTTCTACCTCAAATTAGGTGCCCCAACCCCACGATGTCTCCATCATTTCTACCCTCCTATCCCTTTTCCTATAATTCAATTCCAGTTTGGCATGTCTCGCTCTACGGCAACATGTGGAATAATAATTTTGGTCTTAAGAGACTACTTGCATATTGGAACCAATTATCTATCAACAAATAGATCTTTATGATAAGCCAGTGCTACCTTACCATCAAAGTTGACAAAATCATATGACATGAACAATAGGTTGTTGATATTGGTTGCAGTATTACGACGACATACCTAACGTAACCCAACTGCAAATTTTTCGGCTAATCGAGCCTTACCCATCAAAAGCTTTCGTGCATGCGACGCATCAGCAACTGGTGGAAATGCTCCATGCACCACCCTTGACCTATTCATCTTCTTCATGCTTCTATGATATTTTGAAAACATAATTTCAATATGGCTGAAGAAAATTAACCAGGAATGGGAGTTGAGAACTTTTTCGATAACTATGGTCTTAAACTTGAAGTAATTTAAAGCCAACAGGTTTTTTTGGTAAGTAAAGCCAACAACCACCCTCAATTAATTAGTAGGTATAACTAACCTTGAAACATATCCACTTGATATATAATGCACCGCTAGGGGGCCAAACCCATTTATTTGGTTAAATTTCCTGCCATGTAACCTTCTGCAGCTATGGCTGATGTCCTGTTTCACAGCTTCAATGTTCAACCATTAGAAGGGACTTCATTTTGGGTCCACTGCCAATCACAGGGTAGTTAAAATAATAATAATAGCAATAACAACAGTAGTTCCAATCTCATGGGTTGCAGATCAAGGACAACCACCACTGTCTCATCACCATAGGTTGCTTTGGGACAAGCAAATATATTGGAGGGAGCTCAAACAAGTGAGGGTATGTTCTAAAACATTTGGTGGTAAAGACCATGCCTAATTGACCCAGCCATGGAGCTGTCAGTTTAGTAGGTGGTCCTTCATTCTTCTAAAACACCAACCCTGGACCTAAGGTGGTGGTCCAACCTTTGTCCAAAATTAAAGAACCAAAAGAGTGGGGAAAGATCAAAGCCTTTCCTCCCATTCTTATACCACCCCACTTCCATTCCCCTCGCCATTTCCAAAGACAATCCCACCACCATGGGCACGGCCACACATATCATAAGAAGATCCATTCATGCCTTCTTCCAGAGCTACCACTCCTTCGCCTCCATCGCCACCCTTTTCGTCTTCCCGGTCTCGGCTTCCCTTCTTCTCTCCCAAGCACTCGTCACCTCTTCCTCTGTCATCCTGCCGAGCATCTCTTCTCGCCTCGAATCATTGTTCCAAGCTGCGGGCTTTCCTGCAACCCAATTCTTTTCCCTTGTCCGACTCAAGATCTCTCAAACTATCTTCTCCTTCACCCTCACACTCCCCTTCACCGTCACCTTCCTACTCCTAGCCAAAGCATCCATCATTGAAGTCATTCGTGAATTCCCCAGCCGCAGTCATGCTCCTCCTCCATTCTCTTCTTTCCTCCACCTCTATCGCTCGCTCCTACCGACTCATCTCTTCAACTCTCTTGTCATCCTCTCAGCCAATGCCACCATATTTTCCCTCTTATTCCTCGCCTTCAATGCTGTGGATGTCATCGGCTTCTCCTCGAGCAATTCCCTCCTCTTCCTCTCTGCAGCTGCTGCCGTTCTCTATTCGGTGATCGTCGCCAATGCAACAGTAATCTGCAACCTGGCAATTATAGTGTCGGCAATGGAGAATAGCAGCGGCTGCCTCCCAGTCCTCAAGGCATGCATGCTTATCAGAGGCAGGGTCATGACTGCATTAACCCTGGCCTTGCCTCCCAATCTGGGGATGGCTGCTATCGAAGCTTTGTTTCACTACAGGGTTGTGAGGCCATACCATCTGTCAAAATTCAGCCTGTCGGTTATCTGGGAGGCCTTCTCAATCACTTACATGCATTCCCTCGTCATCATTCTTGAGATCATCATGAGCTGCGCATTCTTCAGGAGCTGCAAGTTGGAGTGCCACACAAATCTGGAGAATAAAAGTTATTACAAAACAGAATTGGAACCAGAAGAGAAAGGTGCTCCACAAGTCTGAGACTTCATCCCCTGTCTCTCAGTTTATTTATGATCCTGCTTCCAAATTGTTCATGAACTTCAGAGGCCACATCCAAGCTACAACAGAATCTCATATTCATCACATTGAACACTAATCTACAGACACTGCTCTGCTGTAGCAAAATAGTCTCGCAATCCAGGAGAAGAGTACAGCATTTTTTCTTTATAGCAAGCTTTATATGGTGTCACAGATCGCAGAAGCAATGTGAACAAGAAAACCTGTTTTTCTCATCATCCCATTTTTCTTGTAAACCTTTTTCCTGTTGCCTGATTATGAAAGCATACTGAATAATATTCTACGTATGCGCAGCGAAGTAAAAGCTGAAAATTTTGCTAATCTGGCACCAAATGGTGGCGTGCTGCAAAACAAAAGGGACACCTCTTAGAGAAATCTCTGCAAACACCCGTAGCAAGAGTTCTACTACAACAGAACTCTGTTGTAGGAGAAACTGATGCAACAGTAATAGCTGCAGACATAACTGAAAGCGTGAATAATGCCAAAGAAATTGGGAGCAAATTTCTCATGTTCGGCCTTGAAGCCTGACAAACTTAATGCCAAAGCTACCTGGCATGGATCTAGCTTGGAATGCCAACCAAAAATTTCTATGAATTCATATCCTTTTATAACAGAAAGCAACAGATGAGGCAATAATTTCTTGGGGTACATTAGGAAACAAGGCGTAAAACAGAGCTAACTGCTAATTTCAAGATTGAACATGGCAAACCATCTGTCAGTCTTGACAACAACTTCTGAGCTAGATAACTCGACGTATGACTGGAGAAATTACCTCTAAAGAGAACAATTCTTTTCAGAATCTCAGGACAGGATGGCGATCAAATCACCAACCAAATTGATTGCTTTCAGGCAGAATAGAACACTGACTTGAAAGCAACGCCATTATCTTCACTCCTAATGCAATGAAAACATACAAACCTCGGTCAAAATATTTGATCAAATTGTTCCTTTTCAGATTGCTGGCCTGCCAAGGATGGTACTTTCAATTCATCTGCAATGTCACCCTGACCTGAGTTGGAGATCAGGTTACTCAAACTGACAGATCTATGTACAATTCTGGATGGAATCTGATCAGTCTTCACCACCTAATGCTTCATACCAATCGCTTGGTAGTTGATATTGAGACCTGAATTCCCTTTTGGACAGCAGCAAATGTGGAGAAGGATTTCGGGCCCTGTGCATCTTTGGCTCCAGAGGAAGAGACGTGGAATGGATGGAGTTGGGTGAGCCCAAACTGCTATCTGGGGAAGATGCAACCATCCTAGTAGACAACATGGCTTGGCTTGTCTGGAAGGCATTCCTTGCCGGATGTCTCTGGAGCCAGGTTACTGCAGTCACTCTTAGTAGCACTGGAAGTTATTTTTGCAAGGGGTTCTACAGGGATGTCAATGGGCATCCTCCCTCTCTTGTTAGCCCTTCTACGGTTGTCAGTCCTCAAAACCATCCATTCGCTGCTACTGACAAAGCTACCATCGTTTTCTTGCCCCAGTAGTACCTCTTGTCTTCCAATGGGCTGCAGGATTTTTAGACTTCTTCCTTGCCCCTGCAGCTGCTTTTTGAAACCTCTTCTGCATTCAGTCTTGCCAATATCCATGGACTGATTTTCACAGTTGCAGCATTCCTTTTCCTTGTTGACTCTTCTGTTGCCATCCTCATTCTGGCAAGACTTGTGGACATGCCAATTTCTGGGGAACAACATCAATCTAGAAAAAAATGAAAATGCTTTTGTTAAGTCCCTATTACAGAACCACTGGAAAGAGGCAGCAACAAGTCAAGCACAAGTTCATATAAGCAAAATTTTTGATTGCAAGGCAGGTATTATACATAATGGGAATAGATGGTTTAAAAAAGAAATAACAAATTTCCGATCCTACAACATGCTGACCTGCAGTGTGGCTCATTCACGTTTTTGAAACATTGGTTTTATATACCATCAATTCATCGACTCAACAAAGTTGTTGTGCTTAAAAAACTTGCCTAGCTCACTTTTCCTATGCATAACTTGTAATAACCCAGGGCTCATGGGCCAGCCCAGAGTGGCCAGGCCCAGCCCGAACATAGCTAGCCCAGCTCGTGGGCTTGTGGGCCAGCCCAACACCTCACATACGCTGCACATGAGGGAAGTGGGGAGGAAGACTCCAGCTGGGAGTCTTCTTCCTTCCTGATCTTGATCGCAATCAAGTTAGAAAACTAGGAATTTCAAGGCAATTTGAAGACCGGATCTCGCCTATTTAAGATCTCATCCTCCTCCTTTGAGATCCATCAAAGATTAGGAGAAAAATCATCATAATTTCGAGCTCTCTTCCGTATTTCTTTGCCTTGGATCCTCGTTGGAGAAGCCGTTGGATCGCCTCGATGGACCAAGGTCAGAGTTCTTCGCCTTTGTCTTTTTCTTTCTCGGACTTCTAGCCATTGTTCATGGTCTTTTGGGCTGGCAAATTGCCGAAAATTTGACCGAAACTGGGATGCCCTATTTTAGTCTCCTCCATAATTAGCACCGCCACGGGCCGCCGAATAAGCCGAGCTTGGATTCAGTTTGATCACCTATGTCCGTGCAGGTATTGGCCAAGATGATCAGAGAGAAATCATCCACTATCTTGGACGAGATTAGGAGGATTTCTTTTTCATTTCTTTTTCTATTTTTTCTCTCTTTTTCTTGCTTTTGCCGGCCACCACCGCCAGCAAGGATCATCATTGTAGAGTTGCCGTTGCCGCTGGGAGGAGGGGCTACAGTGGTTGCCATCCATGGAGTTCTCCTGGAGCGGTTGAGAGGGAGGAGGAGAGGAATGTGTCTCCCCTATTTCGGGAAGAAGAGAAGAGGAGAAAAAGAGAGTTTTCTCTCTTTCTCTCTCTTCTCTCTAGTTTCTCTCTTCCTTCTTTTTTCTCTCTTAGTGTCTCTCTCTAGTTGACCAGAGTAGGTGGTAACAGGGACTCGGAGGACCTGGTGATAGACCTCTAGTGAACGCCGATAGACAGTCTAAGTTACTAGTCCACCGTTTGATTTTTCTTTTAATATTCGAGTTTGATTTTGTAAAAGAAGAGTCATTTGCTCAAGAAGGTTCTAATCGGGATACTCTGCACCTTAGCTGGTAAACCCTGAAGCGGATCAGTGATCATTATGTTAATCAGTCTTCAGTAGAGGTAAAAATTTCTGTATTTGAATCACCATATATATATGTGTGTGTTTATTAGTTTGTATCGCTGGTTTGCATCGTAAGATTTGTATCGGTTTGGCATGTGACGATATATTATTATATAATTTCGAATACAAATATATTTATGTAGTTATTATACATATCAGATTTTGAGAACATGATTATATGAACAAAAATACTTTAAAGTTGAGAGAAATTTATTGTATATGTGATAATTGATTTGACAAGAGTATCAGGTAAATTAGACAGATAAGATATAGTTTAAACTTTAGACTAACCTCGTCATAGCGCTCATAGGCTGACACATGGAAAACCTCTACAAGCTTATGCATGAAAATTTCCACGGGCTGTAATGTGGGCCGGAGAGCCCCCATGGGCTATAATGTGGACCGGAGAGCCCCCATGAGCTATAACATAGGTTGGATAGCTACCACAGGCTATAACGTGATATAGTATCAGTCTTGGACTGAGTCATAATCTTGGTTTATCCCAAGCTAGAAGTTAATTAATGAGAAACCTGAAAATCAAGTTAATGAAAAACGAATGACATGAAATAAGAAACTGTTATTAAACAACTGATTACCTTTGATATATATATATATATATGTGTGTGTGTGTGTGTTTGAAAAGATGATGATGAGAACTTATGTGCATGTTATTTATGAGTT
The DNA here is from genome assembly GCA_025769935.1 of Phoenix roebelenii. Lineage (NCBI taxonomy): Eukaryota > Viridiplantae > Streptophyta > Magnoliopsida > Arecales > Arecaceae > Phoenix > Phoenix roebelenii. The sequence goes on along the minus strand of JAOXJJ010000359.1, from coordinate 6,854,043 downwards.
TTTCGAGTATTGATACGATATTCATTTATCTGGTATTATTAAGCAATTTTTTTTTTTTGGGGGGGGGAATAGTGGTGAGGAATATGGGGATCTTCCCTCCTCTCTTTCCATCCTTCTCAAATACCTATCAGGTGTGCATGAGATTAATTAATACATAACTGGAATTACTTCCTTCCTTTTTCCTTTTTCAACATTAAAGTCACCAAAAGGCCCTTCAATCTCTCTAGCCTCTTGTCATCACTCTCTCTCTCTCTCTCTCTCACACACACACAGGCTTTTTGTTGGCTTTTTAACTTGTTTAAAATCTATTTAACTTATTTAAAATTTGTTTAACCTAATCAATTTAACTCCTGCCACTTAATTTGTTTAATATGTACAAATTTATTTAATTTATTAAAAATCTTTTTAATCTATTTAATAAATGAGTTATATGAAGCAGATCGAATTACCTATTTAATAAATAGGTCAGATTTATATTTAAAATTTTAATCTATTTAATAAATAAATTAAATTTAGATTAATAAATTTTTAGCCCAACCTACATCAAACCTTACACACAATCATAATCTTATGGAAAGTCGATTAGGCGCATGCCTTTAATTATTAAGGCATGGTGTATGACATAAAGTTTTAAACACCCACTAGGAGGGTGTATTACATCTTCGCACTTGCGCATTATTTTGATGATACATGTGAATAAGGATAATGCTCTAGATGCGAGAAGTTGTGAGGATGCATGTTTAGTCTCACATTTGTTATGAAATAGTATTTTTGATTGAATTTGTAGTATTTATGATTGAATTTAAATAAAATGTATATTTAGATTTAGATACTTATATAGACTTAAGAAATTCAATTAATACCTTTGATTTTTTTTTTTTTTTAAGGTGAAGTCATGGACCATTAGACTGAGACACTTATAAAATCCTGTGAAATGTTGACAACTTGGCCTAGCAGCTCATCACTCCACCTCGTGTATCACATGCAAATTACACTAATTCTCCGGTGCGGAATAGCAAGAAGTTTTTAATCTGTGAAAGAAGCTAACGATCGCCATCAAGGTGGTAGCCCAGTTAGAACGGGGTGTTTGCTTCCAACCAAATGGTTCCAGGTTCGAAACGCACGGACGTCGATTAAATTTGGAGACCGGATGCCCATAGCTTGGACACGGAGTCTGGAAGCGCTACTGATCGGCTGGTAGCCTGGGTGGTGCCAGGTGTGACGTACTCACGCGGAGGGTCGGATCGGATAATCAAGCCGTCCCATGGGTGGGGAGGGTATGAGTAAAACCGGCTGGGGTGCCCAACACACGATCATTTCTACCCGCATCGAACATTCTCCTGGTGGGGTGAGGGCCCAGTGGGGGCTGCTACGCGGGGGTGGGCTTGTCCCTTCCCCCCTCTTCCCCTTTTTTTAAGCAAAAAAAAAAGAAAAAGAAAAAAAAAGAAAAAAAAAAGCTAACGATCCACGGCCTTGTGCTGTGCACTGCGGGTGCTAGCAACGTAAACCATGACCAATTCTTGGGGCTCCGTGAATCTTGCAAGTCAGGAGGTAAATAGATTTTCTGGGAGCCCTCTTCTCCTCTCCAGTGCACACTTCCCAGCTAGATTTACGCAAATTCACTCCCTGGAAAGGTTTCTCGGCCCTTGGCTTTGCATTGGTTATCCGAAACCAAGACAGGGTTGGGCTGGGTGGACTTCCACAGTCTTCTGCCCTTGTAGATAGGGAAAGGAGCTAGCTGTTCTTTTGGCCATTTCTAGTCATTGATTGAGCCTGCTCAAAACAATGACTATGATTCCTTATAAAAAATTTAGACAATCCCAGCTAAAGTTCTAAACATAACCCAAGAACTAAACTTGTTTCGTTCTTAATATGGCCAAGGACCCTCCATGAGTTTGACTGATAGGTGTAATACCAATCGCCAACAAGTAGAATGAGTGCCGACTTTGTTAATACTTAATAGATAGTGGTAGTAGATACATTCTTATATTAGAACACATTGAGGACAGTGTGCCTTGTTATTGTATAACATTAGAATGACCTTATGAAGTAGGTATTATAGTACCTGTTGATGCATAGTTATTGTCTGGTTTTTAATCACCATGGCATCATTTCTTTCACGAGCACACGATAATGCTGGTTGTCATCAATTTTTTTAAAGTTTTAAACAATCCCAGCAAAAGTTTTAAAAATAATCCAAAGAATTATAACTTGCCTCATTCTTAATATGACCAAGGGACCCCCCACAAGTGTTGACTAAATGTAGTACAAACTTTGCCAACAACATGTAGTTGACCTTGATACCAATTAAGTCAGCGCATGCTAGTCTTCCAAATAATTAGTGCTGATTAAGTTAACACTTAATACATAATGGCAGATTCATTCTTATATTAGAATTCACTAGGGACAAGGTAGCTTGTTATTGCATAATTTTAGACCTGATGAAGTAGGTACGATAGCAATGGCTAGTTCTAGTCCTGTTTTTAATCACTATGGCATTATTTATTTTTTTTGGTACAACGGCGGCTCACACCAGACGGGTATAAGTGTGGCCAATAAAATTAGAAAAAAGAAAACTATACGAGGGCTGAGGCACGAACGTGTAATTATCCCATATGAAGCCTTCAGAGTGATGCGCCGTAAATGAGGCAACCCAGTCAGTAGCACCATTTGCCTTCCCGTAGATATGTGCCTGATAAGAGCAACACTCTCCTAAGAGTCTGCGGATATCGTGGAGCAGTGGCCTTCCACCAGCAGCGCACCTCCGACCCCGAATCCACTCGATCACTGTGGCCTCATCCTCCTTGAGGAGAATGCGATCCGCACCCAACACATGCCTCGCATAGGTGATGCCTTTCCATGCAGCTCTGAGCTCGGCATTGTCGATGGACGTGTTGAAAACCCGCTATTCTCTTGTCGCCACCAATTTGGCGTCGTGGTCTCTAATGACAAATCCTACACCTCTACTACTCCCTCCTTCGCCAACACTACCGTCAAAGTTTACCTTGAGAACGTCCAGGAGATGGGGGTACCAAGAAATAAGCATTGTCCTGGTTGCTACGAGAGCAGAATAGGTACCCCGAATTATCCTAGCCATCCCAAGGGACAAGACCTTAGGAATGCCGATAACCTCCATCACATGCATTAGAGTTTTGTCCGCCACCACCCCCGGGTACACACTCCAGCCTTAAAAATTTGGGCATTCCTACTTAGTCAACAATGATAAGTCAGGTAGGCAGCACTAATCCCCCGCTTCACAAGGCCGGGCCCCCATGAAGAAGCCTTTAGGAAACATAGAAAATCCTCGATCGACATCCATCTCCGCCGCGAGGCACACCCCCAGATCTGTGTGGCACGCGGACACTCTAACGAGAACATGGAGAATAGACTCCTCCATCTTTAGGCAAACCATACAAACTGAGGAAATCCTCACCCCCCCCCCCGTTGAGCCCGTACACCTCTGGTAGGCAGGCATCCCCATGCCACCATCCAAATAAACAATGCCACATGGGGATGAATGCGCAACCTCGAGATCCATCCCCCATCAATCTGCCAAGCTGAAGTCCTCCCGACCACCCTAGATAGATCTCGGCCTCTCACCCCCGATCTCCCCATCATGCTCCAGACTCTTCTATCCACCATCTCTCCTGCAGGAATCAGCAGTGACATGACCTGCTCAGCTAGCTACTCCCTAAACATCTGATAAGGTCCTCATCCTACATCCACCCCCTGGTATGAACAGATCGTAGACTCTGCATCCCTCTAGCCAACCATGGTCAACTAGGGTGGGCTAGCCATGTAGCAGCACCTCAAAAAGCCATCTGTCCACTCCTCCAAGACATCGATAGCCCGTCTATCCCCGATCTTCCACCTGATCGCCGGGATCACCACCAGGGCGCGAGTGCAGATCTCTCTCCAAATGAAGGAGCATCCATGACCAATGTAGAAAATTGTCAGGTTGGTCAGATCCCCATAGTTAGCCCTCAGCAGAGAGCCCCAAAGACTCTTCTACTCCAGAAGGAATCTAGAAATCAACTTGGTTGCAAGGATCTCCCGACGCTCGATCAGAAAGTGGACTCCCAACCTGCCACTGCTAGTCGGCCGACATATAGTCTCCCAAGCTAGTAGGTGCACACCGCTACTATCCCCATGCTGCCTCTAGATGAAGCTTTTGAACAACCGCTCCATGCACCACAGCACTGTGAGGGGCACCAAAGTGTTTGATAACAAATAAATAGGGATCAAGCTTAAAACTAACTGTACCAGTGTGACTTTATCCATCATGGACAGAGCACCTGCCTGCCACCTCTCTAGTTTGCATCTTATGCCTAGCTCCATAGAAGAGCACTCCTCCTGCGGAGACACCAGCCTATGATCGAGATCCCAAGATATATCAGGGATCTCTTCTGCTCCCCAATCTCCAGGATTCCTGATATAGATGCCTTCACACCTGGGTTGATCTTTAGGCTGAAGCAAACAGCTGACTTTGCAAAATTGATTTGCTATCCTGATGCCACACAATACACCCCCCCAAAATCCTCGTGATTGCTAGAGCCGATCGCCTCGTCACATGGGCCAGTAACAAATAGCAAATGCGAGATTTGCATCGAATTCGCCACCGATGAATAGGCCTCCACCTCCTACATTGTTGAGGCAAGCCAAAGTGCTCTAGATAGGAAATCTGTGCAAATGATGAACATAAACGGTGATAGGGTGCATCCCTGCCTCGACCTAACCAATGACTCGAAGAACTGTGAGGGGGAGATGTTCACTACTATGGCAATAGACGGGGACTGAACATACCCTTGGACCCATCTGATCCAAAGCGGGTGAAAGCCGAAACCCTCCAAGGAATGAGTAACGAAAACCCACCTCATCCTGTCGTAGGCCCTTTCCATATCAAGCTTGATACCCATCAGACTCCTACATCCTGGTGCCTTCTATAGATCAGACATGAACTCGTGAGCAATGAGCATGTTCTCGGAGATGGATCGCCCCCAATAAAGGCCCCTTGAGATGAGTTTGGATAGGATGCCCCTCATCCTCTAGACAAGGATCTTCACCACTACCTTATACAAAGTGGTACATAAGCCGATCGGTCGAAAGTGGCTCGACTCTACTAGATCCTGCCTCTTCAGTATCAGGATGATGAAGGTCCATTTTCATTCATCAGGCATGGTCGTTGACACGAAGAACTGTTGGACGGCTGTCGTCACCTCCTGCCTAATGATGTGCCAGTATCTCTTGAAGAATACTAGGAGAAAACCATTCGAACCCGAGGTCTTATCCTCGCCCGAGGACCAAAGGGCTTTCCAAACTTCTGCATCTAACACCGCACTTACCAAAGCTGCTTTCTCATCCCCGAAGACCCTCATCACTGGGTCTGGCCCACATACCACACTATCAGCACCCACTGAGTCGGTCTACTTGGCCCAGAAGAACTGCTCCAGGATCCGCCTGATGGTGTCAGAATTCTCTATCGCCTGTTCACCGCAGTCCCTGATCTTGCAAACTAGATTCTTCTGCCTCCGGATAATAGTTGACTGATGGAAGAACCTCGTGTTCTGGTCACTCTCCCTAATCCACTAAATTCGAGACTTCTACCTCCAAAAAACCTCCTTTTGCTTGAGAAAAGAGTGATGCTTGGCCAGTAGAGTCAAGAGCTCCTCCTGATCCTCATTTGAAAGGCCATGCCCACGTTCCTCTAGAGACCCGATCCTGGCAATGGAAGCTTTAGTTTCCTGCACCCTCCTAAAAATGTCCCCCACCTTTTTCGGTTCCAACTGATCAACCTTCTCCTGATCAACTCCAACTTTTGGGTCACTCTGTATATCATGTCCCCCCACACTGGCATCCACCAAGCCTCCCGCACCACATCCCACGATCGTGGATAGGAGAGCCACACCTTCTCAAAAGAAAAAGAACTACGAATCAGAATAGTGTGTGAGGTACTTACCAGAATAGGGCAGTGATCTAAAGCAATATGGGGTAGGTAAAACATCCCGAAGTTTGGGAACCTCTGGATCTAGCCAACCGGCGGAAAAGCTCTATCGATCCTCTCCCAAACATGTATCCGTCCTAGCCTGTTGTTGCACCATGTGATCACGGTCTAGTGAACCCAAGGTCAGCAAGCCCATTGGACAAGATAAAGTTCTGGAACTCTCTAACCTTAATCCTGTTGGTGAAGGCCTCCCCGTCCCCCTCGCTTCTTCTCTAGGTCGTCGATACAGTTGAAGTCCCCTGCCATCATGACCGAGTGTCCCTGCTGAATGAGACTGGTAGCCTCGCCCCATGGTAGTCTTCTCTCCCTATAGTCTATGCTTGTATAGGCAGCCAATAGGACTCGGAGGGGCCCATTCTCCTTTAAAATCACCATGATTACTTGCGGATTGCACTTGTGGAATATGTCAAGGTTGCAATCCCCAGCCGTCATATCACAATGATTCCCCCCAATAGTCTCTGTGACTCCACCACGTAGCTCCTCTAGGACCTCGAAATGGACCGTATAACCCGCTGCAAGCTAGCTCCCGACAGGCGAGTCTCAAATAGAATGCAAAGTTCAAGATCATGCAAATGCACCAAAAGCTGGACTGAAAGATAGTTTTCTTGCTTCTCGACAATTCCACAGGAGGATCTTCATTTTATGCTTGGGAGATGGGGCACCGGGCTGCTTCCTCCAGCCCCGGCTCCCTCTCGCCTTAGCACTCAAGTGAGGACCCACTGCAACCCAAATCTCACCCGAATACCCCTATGCTTTCCTTCCGAAACATCCTTCTAGCCCTAGGAGTACCGGGCTCTAGCTTCCGACTAAGGGTGTGCTTCCCCCTCCGCCGTCAGGGCTCCGCCGGACCGTCCCCCTTCTGGGAAGGAGGTCGTTGCACGAGACTCTCCCCGCAACCAGTGTCTCGCTCCCGAGAAGGGGAGGCCACGGATCTTCGGTGTTGACATACGACGCCTCCCACCGCGCTGATGCTGGACGCCCGGAGTCCACCTGGCTCGTTTTAGTGAGCCTGGCCCACATCCGGCGCTCGCCAGGCTAGGGCCAGCCCTGCTTCCTTGGGCCAGGCCCAATACCCCTGCCCTTTCAAGTCGGCCCGTCGTGCAGCTTCCTTCCTCGCCTTGCTCCTGGCGCCTCCGACCCGCGGCTGGTGGCCATCCACAGACTGAACACCAGCCGGCCACTCTGCTCCGCTCCTCCGTTGACAACTTCCCCTGTTGTACCTCCGAGGTATGTGCCGCTGCCGGAGCCTCTCCAAGTTGCCGGCACTCACTCGCCTGGTCCCTCTCCCAGTACTCGAGTGGAAGATATGGCATCCGGAGCCAGAGCATCATCCGACTCACGATGTTGACGCCAGGGATGAAGTCGGGCTTCTGCTCTTCCATGGCCACCAGCCACGGCCTGTTTGCTAGTGCTGCTGGCCGGTCTTCGCCTAACTTAAACCGAAACGTCATCAGGTCCTCCGCCATTGAAAACGCCTCAACATCATACTGAAGCTTCCCCCGGCTCCGAAGATCTCGTGCCACCTATTCCGCCGGGAAGCGCCGCCCCAGGCTCCGGGTGACCACCGCCGTCATCACCCAAGCACCCCGCGCATTCGCTACCCGATCAGCCGGCAACTCCACCACTTCGGTGAAATGCCGTTGGAGCTCATCCAGTTCCGCCGCTAAGATGCGGTGGCTGGACCACACCAGCTGTCAGGGAGCCGCCTGCGCCACTGTCGACCACGAGATAGCAAGTCCGACCACCCCCAGAGGAGGTCCGGTCTCGCCCCCACTGGTCGAGCTCGCTTGTCGTCCCACACTGGTCTCTGGATCTCCCATCACATTGGTGCTGCGAGCTGCCATCAATGCAGCCCACCAGGTCTTCGTGAGAAGTTCCAGCTAGCCGGACAATTCTTGATGCAGCAGCGAGGGACTGCAGCCTTTTGCGGGCCCATTATTTCTTTCAAGAGCACATGATAAAGCTGGCTATCATCAATTGTTCGACGAACATGAGATTTTTTCCCGAGATGGTGCATACCATTCTGAGTACGGTATCAGGTAGGATTATCCATGATCACAGAGAAACTTATTAAATGCCTGTATGACAGTCTAATTGCCCTAAAATAATACATCTTTTGCTGCTGCTTCCTCGGCTATTAAGTTTTCTTAACAAAAGAAATTATTTTTAAGAACTCAAGAATAGTCGATTTTCATTTCTTAGTGTTTCTTTTCCAATTAATAGTAATGCATATTATCCTCATTTCAGCAGCCCAAGTTAATGATTAGTGATTAATAGTTGTAATAGGGAAACTAACAATTTCTAGCTCAAATGCAACAGTCTACTCTTCATCCCCTGGGCTGTTTGTTTGCCTGCAATTTAAATACGTGCTGTAATTAGAAATGTTATAATAAGAATTGCAGTTGCAAAAACTATTTCTGTTTCAATTATACATAGATTACAATAAAAATAAATTATGACACAATAACAATAAAAATAATAGTTATACAATTATATTACTAATATTGTGGCAATAAATATTATAGTGTTATAATTTTTATAAAATTAGTTATATAATTAATATTATTATAATAAAAATATAACTTAAAGTATATTTACTAAAATAATTAATATATATTTAATATATCAAAATTGTATTATAGTAAATTTCAAAAAATGGTTGGAGAGTGGTGAGGGACTCCTTTCAGGACTGTTTTCAATTGCAACAAATCTTGTAGTTGAATCTACAATCAATTTCACCTAAAATTCCAAAATAAGATTTGGAACCTTTTTGGCAATTCAAATATAACTTGCGGTTGCAATTGCAGCCAAGCAAAGATGTATTTTCGATTTAATTGCAAGTATCCAAACAGTTTTTTGGAATGTCTACAATTCAGTTGCAGAATCTGCACTTGCAACCCGCCCAATTGCAGACAAATAAACAGTGCATATATCATCATCATTGCATAGAAGGCTTTGGCGTACATAACCCTATTAATTAAATTACAAAAGAAATACCTTCCCGGTTGCATATTTTTTAAGTTAAGTCGACTGAAAAGGAAAGGACGTCTACCAAAAAAGAAAAAGAAAGGATAATTTTTTGATGCAATGGTTTTTCATATAGATGTAGACAAGCAATGACCACCTCACTTTCACATCCTGATTCCTTCTCCAAATCTCTGAAAAATGCAAAAATTATGAATTGGTTGCTGCCGTGGTTCAAAGTTCTAGCATATCTTAAGATGCAGAAGCATAGAATGAAAAATTCACACAAAACAAGGTGAGGCAGAGATCTAGAAACACAAGTGACATGTTTCATGACCCTCCTCTTCTTTAATAAAATAATTTTCAAAAAAAAAAAATAAGGATCATATGAATCTGCATTTAGAGTACACACCAAATGTTGATATGTGAGAACTAAATAATGGATATTATACACATGCGCACGTGTGCATACACATATTGAAACAGAAATACCAGAGTAGCCTATCACTGTGAATTAATCTGGTCCAAGTCTCATACTGTCATATAGCATACACTACATTGGCAAAGTTTAGAATTTTTACAAAGATAAAATATGATGCAAAAACAAAGAAGAAAATATAATGCGAAAACAAAGAAGAATTGTAACTTACCCTGTTAGATTAATCTTTGTACAAATGTCAGCACATACAGAAAAAGAACATGACAAACCTTTGTCATTTGACCAATAGAAATGTCTGTTTGCTAACATAAATGAAATACCTACCTGTTTTCATATACCACATTGTATCACGTCATACCAGCATTGCATAACACTTGCTGTGCATTAAAACCAGCGTGCATCAACTGAGATGTTACATCAAAATTTCAATTACTTCAAAGTAAAATCCTAATAACATATGACTGGTATACCTGATGTTAGCATTCTTTGAAGCCTGAAGTCTCAATATTGATGGCAGAAGAGGAGGAAGATGAAGAGGGAGAAGGAAAAAAAGGCATCATGAGCAACAAAATTTTACTTCTCACTGCCTGATCTATCTTGAATTACAAAATTACTGATGAGGATACAATAAAAAGATATTTCTGTGTGTGACCTACTTACTAAGGGGAAAAGGCGCATTTCGTGCTCTCACATTTCTTTCATTGCTACTGTACAACAGCTTCTAACCTATTCCTGCTTGCATCTAAACAGGGGGGAATGGAATAAACAGAAAATATACAAAAATAATCAAATGAGCTGTGGTGTTAGCTTTGTACAAAAGTCAGAGTATTGAATCAGAGGCCTCATGAGCCTGCCAGGGATCAGCACTGGTCTGAAAAGTACCTGTAGAAAATAGGCAACACACATCTCCTGTCAGCTACAAGATGAAAAGTACCTGTAGAAAAGGGCTACTGTATCAAAGTGTGCATCTCTATTTTTTCCCCCAGCGTAGGTGGGTTTGGAGATGGATAGATAAAAAAGCACAATAACAAAGTCAAAAAATTTACCATTGCAAGTTAACCTGCATAGTGATTTTGATGCAATATTTGGAGCAGAAGTTGTCTCAGTTCTGTAATCATCATGCCCCGTGCAAAATCTTGGATCACCGAATACGAGAACATGGATTTCTCAAGCACAAAATAATCAAACTCACATGCCAAAGAGAGCAAATTAGAGATAATCTAGCAAATTCTTTTTGCTGGGCTCACATCTTTCGATTTCTCCATTTCAGCCTCTCTCTGAGCTTTCTTCTTCTCAAGTTCAGCCTGCTTGCAGTTCTCCTCATGGGCCCGCCGAAACATCTTCACAAAATTCAGGAGCGTAGTAATAACTGCAATATTTTTGGTAAACAGAGATTAGTTCATAATTATGAAGAACTGAAAACTGATAAACAGTATGATGATATATTTCTGAAAAGAGGAACATGTGTAGAGGATGACAGGGAATTTAGCAGCAGATGGCGCAGGTCAACATGTAAACATAGCATAATCAAAAACAAATGTGTCATATATTCTTATGCTTAAATATCTATCTCAATTATCACTTCCAACTTACTGGGAAAAAGGAAAAGAAATACAATGGCAAAACCAACAGTAATTTTTCAAAACATTAAGACGGGCATCCTAGATTACTTCTTTTTCTTACTTATAGTGAGAATTTGATGTAAAGAAGGGAAGAAAAATAAGCCCTGAATAAATGGATGATCACCCAGCATGCCCTTGTGGTATATCCCAGGCAAGTGGAAAGATGCCAACAGAGAGTGACACAATTTCTGATGTTTTTTTTCTTACCAAAAATATTTACAGAGTAAAAACTACAAATTAAGTATGAAATGCAGGAAAGCAAATGCAAGGAAATGGATATATACAGAAATCATATAAATAGAAAATTATCAAGATTTTAGATCTTCTTGAAATATGCAGCAAGCAGGATGATTTGTTCAAAAAGATATACAGATAAGAATTACCTTGTTCAAAGGAACAACGCGCAGGATCTTCACCAAAATACAAGGCAAGTGCATCTGCATTTTTACCCTGTCAGCATTTAAGGCAATTGTTATAATTCACAGAAGAATTGCAGCATTACATAGAAATTTGGTTTAGAAAATACAAGTTCAGTGTCATACCACTGCATTATAAAGTGATGTTAGTGAACGCACTTCAGCTCCAGCAAGAGCAGTGAACTCCTTCAAAGTCTACAACAGCATGCATGTTGTTCAAATGGTAAAAGAAGAGTGAAGCAATATGATTTTTTTAAAAAAATATCATAAATATTTCTCAGGAAACAAAAGTTCAAAAGATATGATATTGCACTGAGGGAAATAATACATCCAAGGAACTTGTGACAATGTCTCAGTATGCTTCATAGAACTGCACTTCAGGTTTCAGTGAGAATCCGTGTGTGTGTGTGTGTGTGTTTATGCACGGCCACATGCGTGTGTGTGTGTGTGTGTGTGTGTGTGTGTGTGTGTGTGTGTGTGGGAGAGAGTGTGTGAGAGAAGAAAGACATCGCTACCTCTAACAAAACATGTGAAGTATATTTATACTAATTTCTATATAATATCATTGAGCTTGCATTCATTGCTATACCTTGCGGAAAATTTCTGATACGGGGCCATCACTTTCTGAAGCAGTCAGTTCCAGCTCAACTTTCTCTAACCCTTTAACAAGGGCTTGTTGTTCTTCAGCCAAAAACTTCAATTGTATCTATTTACAACTAGCTATTAGAAGTGAAAACTATCGCATTATCAAGATCAACAACAATAATAACAACATTTTGGTACCCTTGATGCAGCTTCCAAACTGGTAAGATCATCATGAAAGTCTAGAAGATCTGGTGACTTTTCCGCAAGGACCTAACGGAGTAAAACTTAGATGGAGTTTAGCATAAACGTATGAAAGCTCATTAAAAATAAGAAAACATAAAATTCACACATTAGAATTATGGTAAATTTTTTATGAACTAGCAAAAATTTATGAAGCATGACTACCATGAAGCAATAAACTAGTTTCCAGTTAGAGACCAGACTAGATTGACAATTATTTCGAAAAAAGATATTTTTACACCTTCCATTTGATGTGTTTTCCTGTCTCTAGTCTGCGCTTGTATCACATGAATGTTAACTAACTTGATATTCAATTATGCCACCCATGTTACTCCACCTATGATGGATCCATAATTTGCTCCATAGAACTTAAATAATTGGTGTACTATTGTTCACAAGCATGGCATCATTCTGCGACAACCAAATTTTTAGTTCGCAAGAAGAATTTTCCAATCATGAACATAACCTCATATATGCAAACCTATAACATTTTCAGCATTTTCAAGGGCATCTAATCTGTAGTATGACGGTAGATACAAGGACATTCTTCACAGTCACAGTTTCAATGTCAAAGAAAATGTGACAGTGAGTCAGTGACCATTATCAAACATGAAAACCTTGAGTTTGAAGTTTGAACAGCAAGCCTGGTCAATCTAAAAATGATGTCTTATAGACCAAAGTGCAATCCAACAAAATCTTAACAAAATCTTAGATTTTTTTGCCCTGTCCTCAATCTAATTTCAGCTATTGAGATGATGTTAGCTTTGTGATGAGGAATCTCTTGCAATTGAGGGACGTACCGTAAACCTGGAAAAGTTGGGACAGAAACTTATCTTATTGACAACAAACTTGCATGGTCAACATTGAATAACCAACTATACCAACCAAAAAGTCAAGAACTGGTGCATACCGCCGATAGTGGTCATATCGTATAGGTAAGGTACTGGTATATGTATGCCCCTTGGCATGGTAGTGTGCTGATACATGGTAACACACCTCTCTTCTGCTGCTGGCACGAATAGGCATACTGCGTGTAGTGTGAAGTGCAAACGACATCATACACACAGTAATGCACAGGGCCGTAGCAGTAAGATACAGGTAAAAGTACTTTAACCTTGAAATCAGTAATTCTAAATGCATGAGAATATAAATTGCCTTGATCTTACAGTATCTAGGGTATCAAATTTAACAAAGTTAAATTTTGGAGTTCCACATACAACCATAATACGGACCGGTTCCAGTCAATTTCGGATTTTCCAAAGGATTTATACTAAAGGAGCCAAAACTGATAACAACATACATATGAGGCCTTTCTTTTACAAACCAAGAGGAAGAAACCAGAATACCTAACCTCCACCAGCAAGTTTTTTCCAGATACACGGTCATGTTTTGATGGATTAAAGTATAAGATACAACCAGCTTAACCTGATGTCAGCCATCACATGGTGCCAAGTTTCTAGCAAAGGCAATTCTAAGCATAAAATAAAGGGGAAAGAAAAACAACAACCTAAGAATAAGGGATAGATATGAAAAAACAATTAAAAAAATACTAAAACAAAAGAATATATATTATGCATAATTTTAAGCATACCATTAGTGCACTCACATAAATTATATCAGTTAATAGATGATAGTCTAGTATATTATGACGATGTAGTAATAAAAACTGACAAACTAACATGCAAATCCATCAGGTGCAAATACCATAATAACAATAGTGGATGGTGTGAAATTCTAAAAAGCAAAAAAGACGTTTCACGTCACGATCATTGCCATCTATTATTGCGATTGCAGTTTTGCACATTCTTGAAAATTTCTTGTTAAACAGTTTGTGCAACATAAGCTGAAATTGGTATATAACACAATAAGTTTCATTCATCAAATTGAAAAACAGAAGCGTTTCTTTAAAATGGCTCCATATTATGTGGGATTTTGAATCATATGTAATCAAATTCTGTGGCATTATCCACCCAGAGTCATGAGCTCATATGATGATTCCAGGTAGAAAACTTATTTTATAGACATTAACTGGCATACATACAGAATGAAAATCGCATAAAATTAAATCCTGCAGGTATAGAACATAGATCAATAGGAAAGGAATTGCATTTTCCTATCAAGCAGATATAGCCACTCATCCATAAAAACAGTTTCAGGCCATGTACAAAAAGAAATCCATTGTATCCATACCTTGCACAAATAATGCATTAATGTCATTTTATTGTTAGTAGCACGAGTATCTGTCAGTTTTAGAAGGCTGTCCAAATGGAAACCAATAGCTGAACCTGTAAGTGAAGCATTATTAATACATTTCTAGAAACGAAAAGGAGAAAGATAAAGCATAACTCTCATTTCTGGAAAAAATAAAATGGACAAGACTTGCCTAAGATCATATTGTTGATAAACAGATTGAACTTTATTAAGGTCCACATATAATGGTGTATGCTTTGATGCCTAAAGATACCATTATACCATTAAAGCAGGTAGATCTATTTGTATCTCAAGCTTCTCCAGCAAAAAAAGTCGACAGAAAAACATGGTGATGGGAGGGGAGGGGGGTGATTTAGTGAGTAAATACTGGAATGGTATTCATAAAATAACATATATAGAGTACAATAAAATGATATTGACGGAAGAAGAGGGATCAAACAATAAGATTTACATCATGCAAATTAGGGCAAAGAAAATAAAATTAGAGGGAGGCCTAGATAAAAAGCGAGATGCACTGAAAAGAAAGGACAGGGATGGAAGCTTGCTAGTAGGAAAATGGCCTTAAATTTTGGAATTTCATGACGTAGAAGAAGCTGAAAACATCTTCAATCCAAAATGTTGAACATAAATTCAGAATAAAGAGATGCATGAGAAATCCTAGAATGTTAATATGCCTACTCCTTGCGATGCCATTTGAATCATGCATGAAAAAGGAAAAAAAATACTATAGAAGGGTCCGACAAAATGATATCATGAACTATATATGATGAAGACTAGCATTACCAAGTATTTGCAATAGTATTCTAATTCAAATGGATGCAAGAAAATCATATTCAAATGGCAAGCATTTGGCATACTATCATGTCAATGTGTGCCAAGCACTAGCATGGAATGGCATGACATGATATGAATTGTGCCAACGTCAAGCTAGCATGTTATCTGCACCATGATAATTTCATCCTTAGTTGAGGTAAAACAGGACAATTCATTAAAAAACACATATAACAATTGAAGTATTGAACAGTCTGAACAAACCCATGTAAGAAAAAATAGGATATGACTCAATTATTACAATGAATAGGATTCATAGAGGTAAAGAATTTTATCTCGCTAGGTGTGGAGAAGACTAAGAGCTTTTCCTACTAGGTTGGAAGATATGATCGAGTGATGATGCTGTGGGTTAGTCATAGAAATACAACGGAACAAAACAGAAAGCAAAACCATAAAAATAGGGGATGTGGAGATGTTCTAGATCACACAGATGTGAAATTGATACAAATCATGCACTATATCATGGTGATAGCCAATGTTTGTGGAATGTCTTGTAAGTTGTAACTACATCATATGAGTACTACTTTAAGTAGAGGTTAAGATGACGCAAAGTTGCATATTTAGGGTCTTGACACATGCCAATGAAATTAAAAGAACATTTTAAACAAATATAACAAAGAAAGATAAATTGGGAAGAAAAGAAAGAGAATAATAACTTTGAGTATAAATTCTGTTCAGACTTAATCTTTATGGGGGTAATCCTAAACGTTTTTCCATTTAATTTCAGACTTTTTCTTAGAAAATCTCTCATTGAACTAGAAGATAGTAAATAGAGAAGAAAGAGGAACAACAAAGTGGAATAAGAAGGAAGAATAGAAGTTTTAGTCATTTCCTTACACACATCTGTTGATATCTTAGGGAGGACCCTACTCCTACATATATTAAAATGACTCAAACACCAAAAGACCTTGATTTAATCTGCACAATTGATTTATGTAAAATAATTCTAACACTTACTTTATAACCATAGACCCTTAACTAATTATAATCCACATCACACATTCAAATCAGATATCAACAAACTGTTTGACCATGTTGTGACCAGAAAAATTAAGTTACCAAGAATAAACCTTTATAATGCTTTTAAAAAATCATCATTATAGTGTCATTTGTCAATAATGAGACTTATGAAGTCAAACTTATGCAATGTGTCTTACATGCATTCTCAAAATATGTGTATCTCTAGCGTGGTTACAAAAAGCCTCCAAACATTACCATAAAACAACCTATCAATCTTATTGCAGTGTCCTTTATCAAATACCGATAATCTTCTGAGAGCACGAGAAACTTCATTACCTCTTGCTGTTCCCTGGTTTAGTGCATTCCCGAGATATAGAATTTTCTTCATGATTTCCTTTAGCTTGTCAGATCCCCTAATCTAACACGTCATACAGAAAGTAGTAGCTAGTAAAAGATATACATTCAAAATCTAAGACTCTTGGTAATACCGGACATATACCTCTTCACATGAAGCATCTACTGTGTACAAATTCTTTCTAATATCTGAGATCTGAAAAGGAAAAAGAGAGAGACAGAATAACAAATCAAAGGAACTTCATCAAGCATGATAATTTTGATGAATATGAAAGAAGAAATGCTATACAACCTGAGAGCCAAATTGAATCTTGAAAGCAAACACTCTTAACTTAGATTCAACCCGTGGCACTTTCATCAACTCTAAGAAGTACTGCAGGCAAAAATATCAGAAGTTTTGTGAAACAGATGCTTGATGGGAAACCCTTGAATGATTTACATAATGATTGATTCATACAATATATATATAGACATACGTAAGTCCATTAAATATGTGTGAGCGCACACATTTGTAAAGAGTAATAAATCATTAACATGTTAAATGACCATAATAGACATGAGATCACCATTTATCTTGAAATGCACAAACAAGGTCACACATAATCAGAATATCTCAACCTAACTGGTAAAACAACTCATAAAAATGGATATAGACCTTAGAGATTCTGCAAGACAACCAATTTTAGCAAAAAAATTATATGACTTTTAAAATCACATAGTTAACATGGCATTAGGAGTGAAGCGTAACTAGGGACTAAAAAGAGAGTAGGTATGCAAAGACCACCAAAATGACCTGATCGCCAAATAAAGTGGTACAAATGCAAGTGGATACAAGTAAAGGTACTTAGGCTATTCAAACCTTTTAACAATTCATCAAGAAATGCTCAATGTATATAAATTCTGGGTGCAATTATCACACTGAATGAATAACTAAAATAACTATGTACCTTTGGCAACCTCAGATATACACATATATATATATATAGAGAGAGAGAGAGGTGGACTAGGATCTAGTTGAGCAAATTTCAGGTTAGATTCAGATAGGTGAAATCGAGAGATGGGAATCCGACACCAATGATTCATTCAATATTGATGGGAGAAATATTGGACACCTCGACCTCGGACCAGACCGATCTTCTTGACCTCGGACATAAACCGAGGTAAACGACTTCGGCCCCAGCTGAGAAGCCGACCAGCCGGAGAGCCATTAGCCGAGGAGAACAATGAGCACATGTCAACAAGGGCTGATAGTCCTAACAACCGACAGTCCTGGCAACCGCAGTCGTGGCAGCATCATGCCCTGCGCCAGACCTATGCTGCACGTTGCCCACGTAGTCTGACTCTCGCACCGTAGCCGTACTATCATCCATTACCTAGCCATTATTGTACGCCACATCAGCCTAAGTAATGCCAAAATAAGCTATCCTATATAAAGGGGTAGCCCAGGGGACCTCAGGTATGCACGATAATATTCCTCATGCATGCAATATTACTCACAGAGCCACTCTCTGTTGAAACCCTCTCTCTTTCATATTGTTGTCTCGTTATTCTGACTTAGGCATTGGAGGGTCTCCTGCCGGAAACTCTCTAGCAAGTAGACTTCTTATAAGCCATCAGCCGAGGAGACCAGTACTTGACATGTCAACCAGCCTGCTCAGCTCGACTCCAGCCGACCTTAGGATTGTCCGAGCTGCGCTCCCATCTTGGTCCGAATTCAGCGGCAACAGATTGACGCTAAAAGAAAGGCCCTGCCCTAGTTGTATCAACATCAATCGAAGGAAGAGATATCCAACATGAGGTCACGAAGAGCCCGCGGTGCATTGCGAGCTTTGTAACGCCGCGCTCTGACCACCCAAGGATCATTGTAGAGCTCGGAGCCTGCTTTGCCGGAACAACTCATCGCGCCTGTGGGCAATAAGCAGTTCAACCTGCTCAATTAACAGGTGCAGGCGCTGACCGAAGCGGCCTAGGGCCTGCAGCAAGCAACAGCATGACCAGAGCCAGTCCAGCCGAAATCCGGTCAACCCTACCACCACTCTCAATTGGCATGTACTACATGCATCTGGTCAGCCACTACTCTCAAGACCAGAATCTCAAGCAGTCGCATCAGAGTCGACGCATCCAGTGGAGTAGTCCTGATCAGGATGGAAAACAGTATACACCAAACCCCCATTCTGGCGAGGACACCACTTCGAGCATGTCGCCTCCTCGCCGCACGGAGCCTCGCCTCAGTGGGATGTCGACCTCAATAGGAGAATCGACAGGATGGGCTGACACATTCAAACCCTCAGGGGACAGGCTCCAAGGGCGTACAATGACCTCAGCTTCTCCTCGAAGCCCTCCTCCCAGCAAATCATGGAGGAACCAATCCCATCTCGGTTCAAGATGCCGCAAGTGGACCCGTACAATGGCACATCGGATCACCTGGAGAGCTTCAAAGCTCTCATGATGCCGTACGAAGCCACTGATGTCATACTTTGCAAGGCATTCCTTGCGACCCTTCGCAAGACGACTCGATTTTGGTTCATCGAGCTTCGGCCCGAATCTGTCCACCCCTTCGAGCAGCTCACCCACCTCTTCGCGGCACACTTCGTCTCCAGTCGAAGACGACTGTGCAGCTCGGACGCGCTACTCGACATCAAATAGAGGGAGAGAGAATCTTTTAGAGAATACATCAACTGCTTCAATGTGGCGATATTGAAAGTTCGCGATCTGGATCAATAGGTGCGATGTTGGCGATGAAGAGCGGCATGCGGCCATTGAGCTTTCTCTTCTCCTTGGAAAAGCATTTTTCCGTTGACTTCGCTGAAATGTTGGCGCAGGCCAACAAATACACCAGCGCGGAGAAATCCAAGGCTTCCTGTCACAAGGTCGTAGGCAGAAGACCTCCCCAAGGAAGCAAGAGGAAGCACGAAGAGAGAAGGGAGCCGAGGAGTGTTTCACCTTGGTGCGAAAAGGGCTCGCAACGGCCAGAGAGCCTTGCTCAGAAGTTCGAAAGATACACCCCTCTCACTGCCCCGAGGACCCAAATCCTCATAGAGATTGAAAGCTGAAGCTATCTGTGCCCTCCGCATCCGATGAAAGACACAACGCCCAAGAGAGTTAGAAGAAGTACTGCCACTTTCACCAAAATCGTGACTATGACACCGAGGATTGCATTCAGCTCAAGGAAGCGTGCATTTGGCGCTGGTGCCTGGACCTATATGTGCGCACTTGGCAAGGCCAAGGAGCGCCTATCTCGGCCTCTGATCCGCCGCCCCTAGAACAAATTGACAATCTCCCAATAGCAAGTGTCATCAACACCATCACTGGCAAACCTGCCGATACCCAAGTGCCTCGTGTAGCCGAGCTCCACAAAAAGAAGACCATAGGGCGGCCATGGATCCTGCAAGTGAACGGATCATCAGGCCCGAGAAGCAACAAGGCCGGTCCCACACTCACTAGCCCTAACGGAGTAATCACGGAGTACACTGTCCGATTCAAATTCTTGGCCTCAAATAACGAAACTAAGTACGAGGCGCTTATCATCGGACTCAAGCCTTCAATGGAGCTCGGAGTTCTGCAACTGAAGGTCTTCAGCGTATAGGCTGAAGCACCTCGACGGCGCCCCAATCCCATGGATTTGGAACTCCTACAGCCTTCGACCTATTATCAATAAGGCCCATTGTAGTCCGAACTTATTTTCAATAAAAATTCTCACATTGTGTTTGTCTTTCAGATCAGATGATTATGGCAATCGAGTTCGACTGGGACGCCTGGGCTCCAACAAAGGAGACACCTTAGGGATGCCCAGAGCCTTCTTAAGACCGAACCCACTCGAAATTCCTCTGAGACCTCAGTCCAAGGATGCCTCTTGAACCGTAGTCTAGAGATGAGAAGGCCGGCCCCCGTGCCGAAGGCTTGGTGTACCAACCGACCTCTTCAGGTCGAAAATGGTCCGAGTGGTCGGCCTCTCCGCCAAAGGCTTGGCGCGCCAATCAACCTCTTTAGGTCGAAAACAGCCCGAGCAAAAGACCAGTTGTCATGCCAGCCGACCTCTTCAAGTCGAAAACAGCCCAAGTAGAAGATTGGTTGCCGTGCCGAAGGCTTAGTACGCCAATTGACCTCTTCAAGTCGAAAACAGCCCAAGCAAGAGACCTATCGCCGCACTAAAGGCTTCGCATGCCAACCGATCTTTTCAAATCGAAAACGGCCCAAGCAGAAGATTGGCCGTCGTGCTGAAGGCTTAACATGCCAACTGACTTCTTTAAGTCGAAAACGGTCCAAGCAGAAGATCGAGCCTACTCAGAATTCCTCTAGGATCATAGTCCAGGAATGCCTCCAGGATAATCCTGAGATGATCAACAAAGGAGACACCTCGAGCCGACATAGGACCTTCAGCCGAGCTCACTCAGAATTTTCCGAGAGCCGAACTCCGAGAAGACCGACCGAGGAGCCCAACACAACCTAAAGCTCCACAAAGAGGAGGGTTCGGTGCGACAACCTGAACTCAAACCAAGGAACGACCAACACAAGTAAAAACCGAAGTCAGGTTCTTTGGAAAATTTTTGACTTTTTATTATTTTTCAATATATACATTGACCTTAGCAGGAGTTAGGCAAAAAGGGCCAAAAGAGTTAAAGCTTGGAGTGACAACCTAAAGTCAAGCAAAAGTAAATGGGAAGAATGAAAATCGAACATAGGTACTTGAGAAATTCTCCCACTCATTACTTTTGAACCTTTTACACTAACCTCAGTAGAGGCCAAACCAAAAAAAAAGTACATCAAGCTCGACTAATCCGAGCAAAAAAAAGCAAAAATGACGAGGTGAAAGACTTCATCCTTCGCCTTTACCCCCATCGGCGCCTTCACCGCGACCGATGTTGCCACCTTCGCCGTCAACAGGGTCGCCGATGTCGTCGCTCCCACCTTCATCGACACTATCGTCGTCGTCATCATCAAGGCCGGAGAAGTCCATCCTCGAGAAAAGCCGCTGAGCTTGATCTCGGCATGCCTCAAAGCCCTTCCCGAAGGCGTCGATCGCATTCTTCAAGGTCTGTTTTTGAAATTTCTCCGTGGCGTGGTACTTCTCGACCGCCTTCGTGACCTTCGCCTCGGCACGGATGACATGCTCCCTAGCCTCGGCAGCCCACTGATCAGCCTCATTGGCCTGCTACTCGGCCTCATTAGCCCTCTGTTTGGCCTGAGGCAGCTTGACAGAAAGCTCCACTGCCCTCCAATCGGCGACTTGGAGGTCCTCCCTGGCTGCGAATAGTTGGACCTCCTTCATTTCCGCCTGGGTCTGCGTGGCTGAGGCATGGGCTTTTGTCGATCTAACCTCGTCCTCAGCCGACTTCGCCTTTGCCTCGTCCAACTCGGCTTGCTCTTCGACAGCTCCCCACTTCCTCTCGAGCACCGAATAGTGCTTCGAGAACATTACAGCCATCAGATATGCCTACCTGGCAAATTGCATGGGCTTACTGGAAAGGAGAACAAGATTAAATAACCGAAATAAAGGACTTAATAAAAGTTTGCGAGTCAGAGGCCTACCTGGATGACCGTGGTGAAAACCTTGTCGAAGAACTCGGTGACGCCAACAGAGCACATGATCTCTTTGTCGACCGAGAGCTGCATGTCGTGGACTAACTCCATTGCCACCTTGGGGTTCACCAGAGCCGAGTCTGACTCTTGGACATACCAACTCAAGGAGTAAACCCTAGGGGTGAGCCTCGGAGCGGAAGGGAGCTCTTTACGGATGGACGAGCTCGAACCAAAGCGAGCCAGGCCATGGGCCTCAGGGGATGGCCGGAGTGGAGACATGACAACAGCAGAGGATTGTGCTAGGCCGACCCCCTCTGGAGGGGCCGACCTGACTGGCGATGCAGCGTTAGCCTCGACGTCGAGGCTTGCGGTCTCCCCCCGAGGTGCAGGCAACTCGGGGGATACCTCGGGGACCGGAGCCTCGATGGCGACCATGGTGGCAGCGGCAGCAGCCGAGGAATCCTCCCTCGGCGTTTTCTTTTAGGGGACCCCAACCTCGGCGACAACCGAGGACTCCTCCCTCGGCGTTTTATTTTGGGGGACCCCGACCTCGGCAACAGCAACCAACCTCTTCTTCAGTTTCTCCTCTAACAAATCAGCACAAGGTCGGTCTTCATGATAGCGAGAACTGGAAGACCAGGGATGAGGTCAGAGAGGGACGCAACAAAGTGGAAAGATAAAGAAAGAATTCAAGAGAAGCTTACCCAGGAGGTCGATAGGGCTCAGACCAACAATAATCAGAGTCTCCTTGAACAACAGCTCCTGCAAAGCAGAAATTTTGGATCGAGATTTTAGAAGTCTGTCCAAGGTCCTTTGATTGTTATCGGACAACCTCGTGGGCTGATTCAGATCTCTTCGAGGCGCTCTCCACACGGTCTCAAACTACCACGGCTGCTCGAAGTGAACAAAGAAAAACCTTCCTTTCCATCCATGGATGGAAGAGGGAGTAGCTCGGAGCAACTTGCAATCTTTCCGAGGAGAAAAGTACTACCAGCTACTGTCCTGAGGATGCCTCTTCAGAGTGAAATATCCTTGAAAAAGGAGAATTGAAGCCCAGATGCTCCAGAGAAAACAAAGAGAAAGAAAGCTGACGAAGACCCGCCAGGACGAGGCTATAGGACCTCACTAGCTTAACAAAGAAGGGGTGGAGAAGTAGTCTCAGCCCGACCCTCAAAGTCTCTTTGTACAAGCCGAGCCGAGAAGGAGATCGGGTAACCCGGCCATTGGGACTGGCAAGCTCAAAGACGAACTTAGGAGGAATAAAATGCTAGGCTCGGACAAGGTCCATCTCCTCTTGTGTGAGGATGGACACCTAGTGGCCTGGGCCCGATTGGACCTCGAACTTAGCCGAAGGCGACGACTCCCAAGCTTGGGGGAATGGTACGACGATCGACTCCCCTCCAAGGCATTATCCTCACTATCGCTCATGGTGAGAAAGATAAAGAAGGACAGAGAAGACAAGATAGCAAGGGAGAAGACACATGAGGGTCGAGCAGCCAAGGAGCGAAAATCTACCAGAAATGGAGAAGCACGGAGGACATCGGAGCCGGAGACGAATGACTTCACCAAAGCACCACGCATGGACCAGATGCTCGAGCACTCGGGTGGAGAAAATGGAGCAAGAAGTAGAGGGTGAAGGTTGGGGACGCCCTTATATAGGGACACGGACGACCCCGATCAAATCACCAGCCAGCTACTGGACAAATCGAGCCACGTGTCAGCTTGAGGTACGACGTAGGTGATCCGCCGGATCACCACATTAATAGCATCTCGAAGTTGCCCTATAATGATGACGTCTTGGGATGGCCTAGATCCGACGACGCTTCGGAAAGACCAATCAACGCACTTAATGCCCCTGACAAAGGTCTCGCTCTCGATCAAGGTGACGACTCGACTTCTATTGCCGGAACCAGAATGCAGTTAGGCCTCACAAGTAGGGGATAAGTGATGGAAGTAATGTTGGACACCTCGACCTCGAGCCAGACCGACCTTCTTGACCTCGCACATAAATCGAGGTGAATGATTTCGGCCCCAACCAAGGAGCCAACCAGCCGGAGAGCCATTACCAGCTGAGGAGAACAATCAACACATGTGGACAAGGATTGATAGTCCTAACAACCGACAGCCCTAGCAACCCACAGTTGTGGCAGCACCACGCCCTACGCCAGACCTACGTTGCACGCCACCCATGCAGACTGACTCTTACACCGTGGTCGTACCATCGGTCGTTGTCTGGCCATCATTGTACGCCATGTCAGCCTAGGTAATGACAAAATGAGCTCTCCTATATAAAGGGGCAACCTGGGGTACCTCAAGTACATACGATAATATACCTCATACAGGCAATATTACTTACAGAGCCACCCTCTGTTGAAACCCTCTTCCATCCATATTGTTGCCTCGTTATTCTGATTTAGGCATCGGAGGGTCTCCGCCAGCTCCAAAATAAGAAAGTATAAACTATTAGGCCTAAAATATTTTTTTAGAGCAATCAATCGAACTTTTGTTGCAATAATTTTTTTCAAAAATTAATAATAATAAAATTATTAGTGCTAATCATTAGCTTTCTATAAATTCTTGTTTTATTAAAAAAAATATTTTTTGCATATATACCCTTATAAATATCTGAAATTGTATGTATGACCTTGCAAATTTATTATTTACATGTATATTCTTATAAATTATTTCTTTTTGCATATATGCTTTCACAAATTTATTATTTGCATATATCCTTATAAATTATTTGTCTTTGCATGTCTATCTTTATTGAGTTAAGGGAATACATACAAAAAATAATAATTTATAAGGGTGTACACACAAAGACAAATAATTTATAAGAGTATACATGCAAGCAAGGTCTGCCGAACCAGGTTGAACCGTCCGATTCAAGCAGTACCGAATCGACCTGATGCGAAACCGGATATGTTCGTCATTCATATTCGGTTTCGGCTCCTACCGGCTAGAACTGATCCTTTACTGCCCAGAACAGGGAAGAACTGGCCAATTCAGGGCCGACTCGGTGCGAACTGGAGTCAACCTGATTTCGAACTGGGTTGGGTATGGGCCACCTGCCACTGTTCTACCGGTTCGGTCCGATACAAAACCGTACCGAGCGTTGACCGATACGGATCCCAGTACCGGTTCGGCGAACCTTGCATGCAAGTAGTAAATTTGTGAGGATATTTATGTAATTAAACATAAGGATATACATGTAAAAAGAATAATTAACGATGGTATCCATGCAAGTAGTAAATTTGTGAGGGTATTCATGCAATTTCATATATTTATAAGGGTATACACACAAAAAATCCAAAAAAATCATGCTATATGATATTAACTTGAAATATTCTCGTAAAAAGATTGCAGAGTTATAATAATTTTTTCTCAATAAAAATAAAAAAGAATATCAAGCCTTAAAAATTTGTTTCAAAATAAATTTTATAATTAAATAATCATAAATTGTGGGATTTTTCTTATGCTTGTTAGGTCCAACAGGCCTTGTTATTGTCAACAAGCTTCTTGAATGGAAGAAAGTCGATCACCTTAAAATGCCTAGCGTTTGAATTCTAAACCAAAAATTTATTATCTTATGATATTAAATGATATTAAAAAATGAAGTGAGCAATCAGATCATGAGCTTGAAGCCGGGATGCGGGTCTTAGGAGACTTCAATAATTTGCATATGGATAAGGTCTACAATCTGTGAAATTTAATACATCTGAAAAATATTTTAGTGAAGTTCTAAAGGGAGTATTAGTTTATTATTTACTGCAAAGTGAAACCACAATCTGAGAGTCTTATATGATAGTTACAGAGTTTAAGTGACTATATGATTAGATATGTAAGCAGTAGAAAAAAATGACCTTAATAAACATTGATAAATTTTGACCTTTTTGTTGCTGGTCTTTAAAGATGCACCATAATTTATGAATTTTTCTCCCTTCCCATTTCTTCTACCATGCTTACAAAATTGACTTGTTTATGTATCTGTTTTCGATGTTGATGTAGCTAATATACTGTACTCCTTATCTTTATACCAAATTTGAGACACTAATAATAGCACTTTTTTTTGGTGCTATCTTTAATCTTATGAAAGCAATAATGCAAACTCATAAGATAAAAATGTCAAAGTTTACCAGCTCGCATTTTCCAAGATTCTCCTTGTTGCCCGTGTAGCCCTAATAGCCAAATGGTGTACAACATAATTAGAAGATTTCTTTAGGAGACTTGTTTAATGAAAGATAGAACTTTTTAACCAAAGAAATGAATGGATAATAAGAAAAGGGACTGTAATTTATTTTATTATATACACCTTAAGAAGCTCCATCTCCTCCTTTGTTGGACAGAACTTTATGAGATTTTCTACTTGATCAGCATCTAGAATTGAATCATCCAGCGCTAGAACAGCATTCTGCAGCAACATACAAATTGAAGCTCAAATTTGTGAAAATATTTGCATTTTGTAAATGCTGAATTTCAGCTAAATATCCACCACCAGTTTCTACATATATGAGCATTTCCTATATAAAATATTAAATGATTTAGAGTTATCTGAAAAATGAAAACATATGACAAAATTCTGAACATTAAAAAGCTCTGGTGCTTTTGATTTTCAACAGGAGACTCCAAATTAATTTAAATTAAAAAATGAAATGGTAGGATGCATATAAAACCTGGATCCTTGGTGATTAAACCCATGGTTAGCCGAACTGTGGTGAACCAGCCCGTTTGGGGCGTACCTAACCGAACCGTTCTGCTATAAATGACCTACCCCTCCCCCATGTGAAGCTTGGTTGGATTTCAAAACCCTAATACCGAAGCCTCCGTCCTCACGAGCCGAAGCCGCCACCCTATGATGATGATGACGACAACGAGTCCTCAGCTAGGTAAGTCTCTATCTCTCCCTCTCTCTCCCTACCCTCTCTTCCCCTCTATCTCAATCCATCATCGGACCCGAGGCTCTTGAAGCTCCCCGTCAACGATCGAAGCTTCTTGGCCTCTCTCTCCCCCCTCTCTCTCAATTAGTCACCGGATCCGGGGCTCTCGAAACTCCCTGTCCATAGTCGAAGCTTCTTGGCCTCTCTCCCTCCCTCTCCTTCCTCTCCCCTTCTTCCTCTCTTTCTTCCTCCCTCTCCTTCTCCTTCTCCCCCCTCCCTCTCCCCATTTTGGTATGCTCCAGTATGGTATGGTACAAATCCATACTATACTAACCCGATCGCCGGTAGATACAACCTCCAATACTGGTTTGGCAAACCTTAATCAAAACAGTGTCCTTCCTTGTGCCCATGCAATGATTGAACCACATGATGGGGGCCATGCAATGAAGGCAAAGCTCAATGCAAAAATATGGCTGCCAAAGGGCAGGTCAAATAATGCAAACACAGGGTGACAACACAGTTTTGACCATAAAGCACCCACACTTGATGCATTTAAGAATTGGAGATTTGTGGTGTGTGTTGGCTGAGACCAGCTAAACCTAATGGACCTTTGTTAAGTAGAAACAAAGTCCTTGGGAGAATATTAAGATGGTTAAAGTGAAAATTTTTCTTTTTGCCATGGGGCTAGAAACATGGAGAGTAGAAGAAGATGGGATGTCATTTATGGGTCTATGGAACTTAATCGACTTAATTCTAAGTTGTTTCACGTGCCTCTCCAAGATCAACCAAATTTAGTCATGTTTTCTATTAATTCTTATATTTTCTTTTCTAATTTCTACTAATCAGATGTGAAAACATAGTAGTAGAGAGCTAGTGAATTTTAGCAGAATGAATTTTTTTCAAATACAATGGTCATTTCTAAAGATTACAACATGTGCATCTAATAGTAACTTGCTAACCAAGCCCTTCACTTTAACTGCTAAAGGAGATAGAGATGAGCTTTAGCAACTTAATTGCATGAAGCCAGAGGTTAAAGGACCAAGGCTCACTAAAGTGCCAAGGTCTCTTGGAGCCTAAGCTCGAGGCACAATGAAAGGCATGTGCTAAAGTGAAGGCAAAACACATGCACAAATGCGTGCACACCCATGCGCATGCACACACATAAATATCTTGTATTGTGTGTGTTAGGTATATTATGTGCATACGAAGATATATAAATACACATGCAAACATGTATATATTTACATTCACACATGCATGCATGCATGCATCCATCCATCCATCCATACATACATATATGTGTGTGTGTGCGCGCGCGTGTGTGTGTTTGTGTGCCTACAGATGCTTACACATATATATATATATATATAGCTATAATTCAAGATGTTGAATATATCTGATAAGTAAAAAAAGAGATCATCCTAGTCCTTGACAAGGTTTACCGTCTCGGTACTAGAATCCGTATTGGTGACACACTAGCATTGTTCGGTACGGTACGGTACAAAGTCTTTTCGGCATACCGAGTGTTGGTACGCCTCCTGTACCGGGTACCGATACCGAACCGGTATGATACGGTACACCCCATACCGCCCAATTTGGGTCGGTACGACAAACCATGGTCTTTGAGGCTCTCGCCACTGCCAATTCTAGGGAGGGTCAGATGTATACATCCTTACGCCCGCGTGTAGAGAAGCTATTTCCGTATTTTGAATACTCAAAATGCAATGGAGCAATCTTACTGTTGTGCCAAGGCCCATCCTCACTATATTGATAAGAAGCACAAATAAATAAAATAGGTACCAAAACAATCACAAACACCAAACTAATACCGGTTGAACCCACCAATAGACCTACAAAAACATATTGTAGCAAACATGAAGGCACACAACTCACTTAAAAATAATCATCACGCACCATAGACAACAAAATTGCGGTCACCTATAATCACATGCACATGCATAGCAAGTAAACAAACATAAAGGCACTCCCTTTTAATGCCTTTCTGCGTCAGCAAGGTGCACATAAGGCACTCATTTGGTAGGCGAGGCACTAGTTTTGCACCTGCGAGTGCTTTGCACCTGATGGAGTGCCTTGCACCTAAGTCACACCATACTCATGCATTTAACAACACTGCATGGAGCAACTCTAGATGTAGATGCAGAAGTTATGTGATCTGATAGATTATCAAGTACAACCTACAAGAGCATTGAAATTGTTTAAAAACATATACATTGATATATATGATTACTTTCTTAACTCTTCTAATAACTTGCACATGTGCATGTGCATGCCCACCCCTATGAACAAAGTTTGCAAAACTGGTACTGATGATCGTATCGGTCAGGGATGGGTTGGTATAATGTCGTACCATATCATATCGACACACAGTACATAGCACCATGCCTATCCCTCCAAGCTTCACCCCAAAAAGACGGAGAGACAAAGGAAGGAACAAGCATACCTCCAACTTCCATTCTATGATCTCTGACCCCTATTCTGCAATCTCTGGCCTCTTATCTATAACCTTTAGCCTTCGATCTGTGATCTTTGGCCCTCAATCCACTTTGGTCACCAATCGATGAGATTTGTAACCTCCAGCCTCTAACAAGTTCCTTTTGGAGTGGAAGGCATCAAGGGCGATCGAAGAGTTTATCAGCGAGGGACAATTGGCAAGGACGATCAGCTAGGCTATCGCAATGATGGTGTTGTAGCTAGAAAGAAAGAGGTAGCAACATGGTGAGACTGAAGAGAAAAAGGGAGATATTGGCCATCATCGTCTGCAACAGTAGGGGTGGCGGCAATAGTACTCTAACCCTAGCAAAGGCTTTGTAAAGCTTCGAAACCCCTCCCTCCCCATACCTTGGCCCTGTTCCAGCAGCCACTGCTCACCGCCGCCTTCTTCCTCTCTCTTCTTCCCTTCCTCCCTCTCATTCTCTCCCTCTCTCTCTCTCTTTTCCTCTCTTTCCTTCTCCCTCTCCCCCTCCCTTGCCAGTTTCTCGATTTTATTGCCGGAACCATCTCAGTCCGCCGCCGGACGACTCAGTATGCCCCGAACCAAGAAATTTAGGATGGTTCCGCTTCCTTGGCCTAATCCTGATTCTTGGGTGATTCAGTTTCATACCCCCCAAACCACTTGGCTTGAGATCATTCTCCATACTTTGCTTAAGAATATTACGTATCTTATGATTCTTGGGTGATTCAGTTTGATACCCCCAAACCACTTGATTCGGGATGGTTCTCCATACTTTGTTTACAAATATGGCGTATCTTATGATCCATCAAAGATTGAGAATGTTTTATAACTGGCCCTCAACCTAATATGTATTGCTTGAGCTAGTAACGACTTATATGCTAATTCAGCCTTGGCAAAAGAAAGGAATGCAACAGAACCTTAAAGCCCAATTTTAGGGTAAGAAAATATCTATTTTAATTTGTTCAACTAGACAACAATCCTTCAAAATTATCCTAGAATAAAAGTCTAGATGGACTGGGATGGACTGGGAAGAAAGAGCAATTTTCTATAAGAAAGTGTATATCATGTCACTAGGATACAAAGATTTGAAATAAATGCAGGAGTAACACCATTGCAGTCTAAGTATCTAACTGTCCTTGACTATGTTTGGTTCAAAGTAGTCAACACACTAGGATGTGTACCACATCTTCTAATATTTAATGGCTACGTTGTTGTACGGAAGTGTTAGCTGGCCTTAAGTTATATCATTTGTTAGCATGTGACACATTAATTGATATACCATCAAACATCGTAATATTACTTTGATTTTTCAGTTTTTGTAATATATGCTGCACGACCATTCTATTTTTGACAAGATAAAATATGTAGCTAGGTTGCATAATAGAAACTTTAGGGTCTGTTCCATTAAAATACTTCAAATAAATGACCATGAAACTTGGGCAAGATGCTCCTTTCCCTCTCATATGTCAATTTCTTTTTGCTTCTTCCTTGTTGAGGCTCCTAGAGCGCCTCTATTTTCTGAAATTCCTAAAGCCTCAAACTGTATACTCTCCTCTATTTGCTTCTTCCTTGTCAAGGATGTTTCTTCCCTCCTTCCCTTTTCTACTGTTCTACTTTTGGCCAGGGATCCATACAAAATACTTCAAAAAATCCAAATTGTACTTATTCTATAGTTTAGAGTCATAGTTCCTTGCAACCATAATTGTGGTTCCTCTTGAGTTTCAATTGGTAGAAGTACCCATTGAGATTTATGCGCTAATCATAATAATGGAATTCACTCTCCATAGAAATGAGGAGAAGTTTCAAATTTAAACTAAGCAATAGAGGTTGGCCAGATTCTCTCCACTCAATTTGGATGTTATGGAGAACCAGATGATTTAAGAAGAGTCTTAGAGGTAGATCTTGTTGTCATCCTTTGTTAGAGCATTTGTCTGGAATGAAAAAAAAGTGCCTTCCTCAACAAATAATTGCGCAAGGCTTTTATCACTAGAACTAATCCTCTCTTCCTAGAATGGCCTAACATAGTACTAGGGAAATCCACCCTGTAAACCCCATCTGCAGCCTCTTCCTCTTGCCCTAACTTTTCCTCCCCCTCTCCCAACTTCTCTCCTGTTCTCCCCCTCTTTCAGCATTTTAATATTTTGGTTTATTTATTCATGATCTTTATGAATTCTCTATGGGTCTACCCTTCCATTCTCTCCAAAAAAGAAGAAAATGATAGTGGAACTCTCTCCAAACTTCCTCCTCCAATATGATGAACTATATATTTAGGATCATTTGAAACCAAGGTAGGCCAAATCGGTTCGGTTTGGCACATACCGAGCCGAGCTGGTGGGAAACCGGGTTGATTCGCCTATTAGAATTGGTTCCGACCTCGAACCAGCCGGAACATATTCCGAACTAACCAGAACTAGCCGGAAAAGAGTCAAACCGGACCGAACTGGCTGGAACCATTCGGAACCGGCCAGTTCTGTTCGAACTCGGTGCAAAGTTCGCACCGAGTCGACCCGGTTTGAAACCGGCCTCCTCCCCTTTGCTTCTTTTGTTAAAAAGAAGTATTGAAAAGGCGAAGGACTTTCCAACAGTTTTTTTATGAAGTTCGTTTAGTCGTAACTCTTCTTTCTCTCCAATTTGCGAAATCATACTGATTTAACATGATTGAAAAAAATCTAAGCCTAAATAAGGTGTTGTGTTTTTTCTCCCCTATCTCATTTTTTCTATTTTTTTGGCTTAAAAATAGTTCAAAATTTGCAAAATAAAAAGAGATCATGCCAAAATTTAAATACAACGCCGCTTGGTTAGAGGGGTAGGCTGATGTGCCTCCTAACTATGCTAATGATCTAGAAATTTATGAAAGGCATCACCACTCGACGAGATTTTAGATATCGGTATATATATTGTACTTTAAATATAAGTAATTGATCATATTGTTTTTATTTTTTACCTCACTACTTAATGTAAAGATATTTCATGTTGCTTCTTGTAGCACGCAATATCTCACTAATCATTTTATATTTTGTATCATTTTAAAATAATAAGATACATCATTTAGGTTAAACCGGGATCATAGAAACATCAAAAAAACATCAAAAAATATCAAATTAGACTTAAAATCATTGAAAAAGTTCTAAAAAATTAATTACCAATTAAATCAACTTGAAAAACTCCAAAAAAAATTGGGCGTGCCGGTTTCATTTATCATGTGTCGGTACGGTACCGTACCGACCGATCCGCCGACCGGTACGGGTCCCGGTATTAGTTTGGCGGACCTTGTTTGAAACAAAAAGGAAGAGCAGTCAATGTTAAAGAGCATATAATTTAAGGCAAATGTCATGTCGAGATAGACTATCAAGTAAAATCAGAAATATTATTATAAGATTATTCCAGATCAAAGTATCACTTATGCTTTCTATGCATAGCATACTAATTTATATCTTGTTGACAATTACATGTAAGTTTTAAGATGAAATGCCAGTATCTGGCAGGCTAGAGTATCTTCTTTGAGAAGTCTCAATGAAAAAGGGTAATGAGCACACAGCCTGCATGAAAAACTAATTGTGTTAAGCTTACCATCATATCAGATAGAGGCATCTTGATTTTTGTAAGCATGATCTCAGTGTTATTGGCCCGCTTTAGATCAATCTACAAGAAAGTCAGCAATTGAGCTTATCAGCAAAAGTGTAATTGAAATACAAAGATAGTCTACATCCATATGTTTGAGAATACTTAGATCATGGTTAAAGAAACAAATTAGATCAATCAAGTCCAAAAAAAATAATTATGCTAGCAACCAGTGAAAATTTAAGGTGCTTAATTATTATGAGACACCTAAAGCCAGTCACAAGCATATAAAATCTGCTGCATAGTATAGACTAAGAGTATATAATAGTCAAAGATATGTCAAATATCCAAGTAGAATTTTAATAGAAACCTTTTCCACTTCTGAAGAAAATAGCAATCTAAAATGTCCATATGTTATTAGCCTCAATCACACATACAGCTATCAGGTCCTTTAATTCTCAAACAAAATAACTGAAACAAGCTTGAGATTAATTACAGTCACTAGTTACCACTTACCAGAAGTGCATGCAGATGCAAATTTGGGTGCAGGTATGATAAAGTGTCTTGAAAAAATGAACAAAGAAATGCTGAGATAACAGGCGCAAGGACAAAATTCCGAGGAGATTCAGAAGCAAGCACGCCACCATATGTGGAAGTTTGTTGCTACTAAGATCATAGAAAGATAGCTATAGTGGATAATTGACGGGAAGTAAGAAAAATGGTTTAGTGATTAACTAGGTACTATGGTCATCATATGATGAAATAATCAGTGCAAACTAAAAGAGTCGATCAGCTCAAGTTGTCAAGTCACAAATGTGTAATTTAGCTGCAGGTAGCACACATCCTTGCCAAAATTATATGCTATCAAAAAGATCCTTTCTAGTTATTGCTGTAAGGATAGGTATCTCATTTCCTAAAGCAGCATTTCTAGTACATGCCCTTTCCAGCATCCAATAGTACCCATGTATTACAATAGTCAAAATAAAAGAAAAATAAGAAGAGTGCTCTATAATTAGAAAAAGGAAAATTCATTTAAAATCATTTCACTCAACTTATTTTAAATCACCATAAACAGAGCTTTAGACTGCTGCTACAATGATATGGAAACTAACATAATTAAATAAATAAACAAGAATTTCCTCATAAAAAAAAAGAAAACTGACATAGGTAGCATATAAATATTCCTCATCGGGACTAGTGGATTAATTTGAAGAATTCAATGCCACGAAAGCAAAAAAATAGATAATTTGCAAAATTTGCCAGCTGTTTTGGTATATCGTCTCCACACAGCTAACTTTTGCAGTTCTTCCAATAAAGGAGTTTTTTCTTCTTTATTTTGCACCAATGATTTTTGAGCATATTCCTTCTCTCCCATGGTACATGCCATGGAAAACACACATTCAACTCATTCAATGTGAATTCCAGTCATAACCTACAGAAATTCCACATCTCTCCGATACCTAAAGGTGTTGAGGCTATACTTCCTCCTTTAAAAATAATCTGTGATGCCCTCTTTTGATTTCTAAATATTTGCACATTCTTTGCCTCCATTCTACTTTTAACACCTCAAGAATGACTACTTGTTTGCCTCCTCTTCTCTCCTCTCTTAACTTGGTTCAAGAAGCCTAATCTTCCCCTTCTCACTTAGGCTATTTGACACTGATCCATTGATTCCAATCCTTTGGCCACCACAAGCAAGGGGTGTGTTTTAGTGCAACTAGAGGTGCTAACATGTCACCTATGAAGCATGGGGACAAATTCCAGATCTAGATACACCAATCTAGATATGCCGATACAAGAATCTTTGAAATAGTATTTCTATTTCCTACACGAACGCGCGCGCGCGCACATATATATAAGCATCGATGAAGCATAGTGGTTTATCAACGAAAAAAGAAAAGGGGCATACACCATACAAAACATCAACATCACAGAAGTTAACCATCCATCACGTCCACTATTAGAAAGTCAATATTTATATTATTCAAAAGAAAAGAAGAGCTCTTCCCTCATCTTTTGGAAACATATTCTGGAGTAACCACAATCTTTTCTAATGGGATACTTGAAATAAGTACTCTGACAGATATCTTAAACAAATAGTATCAAATATGGTCAACCATGCAATTTGAAGTAGCTGTCTAGCATGTCACCACCAAAACAGTACAAGGAATTCCAAAACTATACGTCGCCAAACCATGCCTGGTCCAATGCATTAAAAAGTGTCTTAACTCTTAAGCACATCCTGAACCAATTATGCCTTATCCAGCTTGCCTAAGCCTAGTTACTGTGTATTTAGGTGACTACGGGAACTAAAGCCTAAATCTTGGCTTTGGCAATAAATCTTCAGCCAAAATACTAATGAAACTTCCAAAATGGAAAACTTTCAAAAGAGAAATCTTAAGTTGATATGTTCCTACTAATTAGGAATGAAGTTCTGAACCTTCTCTAATAATATTATTTGTTTTATTTTACCACATTATGCTTATGATTAAAGTAAACATGGCAGCAGACATCTTATTACCCACCCAAGACAACAATTTCAACCATTTACTAAGACACCCAAATACTGATTTTAAAATTCTAATGAAGATTACAACTCTAAAATACTATCACCACGTAAACCCAATCTTGCCATTTGAGGCCAACCTATACAATATGTTCAGGCACCACAAAATTTGTCATAGTTTTTCTTCTTGTTGGATTCCAACCTTTGGGATGGTAACCTCGGTAAATATGGGCATTCTTCGAATACATGCATTAAACTCTCTGAAATACATTGTTATAGTCTTACTAAATTCAATCTTCTCTGTTTTGATTGACCTATAGCAATATTTGTATTGACATATATGCTCTCACTGACTGATCA
This sequence comes from Phoenix roebelenii, assembly GCA_025769935.1. Classification (NCBI taxonomy): domain Eukaryota; kingdom Viridiplantae; phylum Streptophyta; class Magnoliopsida; order Arecales; family Arecaceae; genus Phoenix; species Phoenix roebelenii. The sequence continues at coordinate 6,818,123 of JAOXJJ010000359.1, read as the reverse complement.
AGTGACGGAGAAACGATATGCTATCAAAATCAGAAATTAGCCAGTTTCTTCTGTTAAGTCAAAAAATACAAAACAACTCATCCGTGCTTTCTTGTATCTGTTGTTTGTAAAACCTAAACAATGAGTTACAATCATTTTTTGCAGTCAAGAACCACTTTTCTGCTTTGTGTTCTTGCTCTTATTCCAGTCTTTCTACACGTGACATTAAAAATAAATAGGAAAATAAGAAATACATGCAGATAAGTCTTCTAAATCTAGATAACAAGCATGTAAACTGATCAACATGTATCATAGAAGCATAATAAGCTACAGTTTTGAGTAACATCATAGCACTAAAGTAATGATATTTCCGGTCCTCTTTTCTCTTTGAGAGTGTCGTGTTATAGATGATTTACCAGATGAACTTTATCCAATTTAGATCCAGCAGATTTGCTACGCCCTCCTAACTTCGAACTGTCTTTTGATTTTGGAACCACTGCAGAGAAGAGTGACTCAAGTTCTTGTACATCAAATTCTGAAGTACTGCATTAAAAAGGCAACTTACTGAGAATTATGAGGATAGAGAAAACCAAGGTTGTAGCTAACAAAATATTAAACTTTACTGCCAACTAACATTAGCAAGAACGTCAGAAAAAGTCATAAACTTGTAAGTTGTAACTATCCAAAACATCTAATTACTGGCTATGCAGATGAACAAAATATATCATACCTATGAGCATCAGTATGTTTTTGTAGTTCCGCCCATAAGCTTCCTTGCATCGCTCTTGTTACTTTGACCCAATGCAATGGCTTTAGTGATGACCTTCGAGTTGATGTAGGCAGACCTGGCCCTATGGAACGTGCAAGCCCATGGCCCCTTCCCCCAATTAGAGAATTAGGTGATAAACCTCTTATGCCAGCTTGAGAACCAAGTACACCTGGAGGAGGTGGAGGAGCACCAGGTGTGCCTGGAGGAGGTGGAGGAGCACCAGGGACCCTAGGAGGACCTGAAGGGGCAGGTGTGCATCCTAATGGAGGAGGTGGTGGAGGTGGAGCCCCCCCATGCCCTCTAGGAGGAGGTGGTGGAGGTGGAGCTCCTCCATGTCCTCCAGGAGGAGGTGGCGGTGGCAGAGCTCCTCCATATGCTCCAGGAGGTGGTGGTGGAGGTGGAGCACCTCCAAGCCTTCCGGGTGGTGTTGGTGGAGGTGGAGGTCCTCCACATGCTTTAGAGGGTGGAGGTGGCGGTGGTGGTGGAGCTCCTACATGTCCTCCAGGTAGAACATAACGTAATGATGATGGAACTCCTCCATAAGCCTTAGGGGCTGGCGCTGGGGGTGGCGGGGGTGGCGGTGGAGCTCCTAGATGCTCTCCAAAGAAAGAGGGATGGGGTGGCGGTAGAACTCCATGAGCCTTACCAGCAATGGGCAAGGGTGGCAATGGAGCTCCTATATGCTCTCTAGAGGAAAAGGGAGGAGCTGACGGTGGAACTCCTCCATGAGCCCCAGAGAGCAGGGGCAGGGACGGTGGTGAAGCTCCTACATGCCCTCTAAAGGGTGAGCAAGGCAGTGGTGGTGGAACTCCATAAGCCCTGGAAGGTAGGGGTGGGGGTGGAGGTGGAGCTCCTCCAAGCCCTCTAGAAGGATCTAGCTTTGGTGATGTAACTCCTCCATGAACGCTCGATGGTGGTGGTAGTGGTGGTGGCGGCGGCGGCGGCAGTGGTGGTGGTAGAGTAGCTCCTCCATAAGCTCCAAGGTGTGAGGGTAGGGATGAAGGTGGAGCTCCTTCATACCCTTTGGAAATAGGGGGAGAAAGAAGGGGTGGTGATGGAACTCCAACATGAGCCTCAAGTGGTGGAGGTGGGGAAGGAGGCTGAGCTCCTCTACACCCTCTGAAGGGAGGGGGAAGGGGTGGTGGTGGGGGCCCTAAATGTAGTTTATGATGTAGTGCTTGAGGTGGAGTTTCTATACAAGCTTTTGAGGATGAAGGTGGAAACAAAGCTTCTGTGAGCACAGACGGGGGAGAAGGTGGAACAGGGGATACGATGATCACATTTTCTGAAATATTGGATGAAGTCACAAAAAGTGGAGAGGGTGGAGGTGTTGGAGGGTCTTTTGTCACAACTGCATTCTTTTTAGATGGTGAAGGAGGTGGTGAAGTAATTGATCCACCAATAGTATGCTGAAAAAGAGGAGATGGAAGGGAAAGAGGGGAGTTTTGAGATATTACTCCTTTGTATGTTGCTGATGGAAAGGATGGCACGCCTGATTTGTTCCAGATGGGAGGAGGTGGGGGTGGGGGAACCTCGATGGATGATCTTGAGTGGACAAATGATGGAGGGGGAGGAGGGGAGTAGCTGGTGGCTGCACTTTTGGCCATAGGCAGAGGAAAAGGGAGGGAACTATCCTTTAAAAATGTAACCGGGGGTAAAGGCAAAGGGGGAGGAGGTAGGCTTTTGGAGGATGCTCTTGGATGCAAGGGTGGTGGAGGTGGTGATTGATGTGGTTGGCAAGGAGATGGTGCTGCACGTACAAATGGAGGTTGGAGAGGCAATGGTGGAGATAACGAAGCAATTGTGGTAATTGTACTATATGTTGGAGGAAGTGGCGGTGGAATAGGAAAAAGAGATTGATGAGGTGCTTCCATTTGGGAAGATAGAGCTAAACGAGAGGGATGAAAAAAAGAAGCAATCATTGTGGTCCCAAAAGGAGGAGGAGGAGGAGGTGGTGGAGAATGGGAAGGGGCTTGGAGTGTTTCCCTTGTTTTCAGGGATGGAGGTAAAGGTGGGGGTGGAGGACATGGAAAGAGTGAAAAATTGTAAAGAAAACTTGTAGAAGGCATATTAGTTGTTGATGATTGAGTCGTTGGAGATGCATAAGCTATAACTGTACTTGTAGAAGAAGGAATTGGACCATTTTCAATTCTGCCAGCAACATGACCTTGAGAAATTGAAGGAAATTTCAAATCAGGATGAGGTGGCACATGCACAAAAGTAGCATCAGAGCCTTGTATTGGAGGGATCCATTCTGTGTTATTACCCAAATATTCCCGCTGTTCGATCCTTTGTTCAGATAAGAATGAACTTGAAGGTGGTTTCATACTGCTTGCTAGTAGTTCCTCTGACATCGAAGGCTCGAAATTCTCATATTCTTGTTTTTGAAAATCAAACTCCAATCTCTGAAACATAATGTTAGGCTCTCCCCCTTTTTCAGTTACAGCATTTTCTCTTTCCTTGCTGGTTTCTAGTTTGCACCATATATCATTTCCGACCCTAGGTGTCTCAAACTTAGGACTCTCTTCATCCAGAATTGATTTCTTTTCAGTAAAATTGTTCTCTGCATCCTTTTTGGAAACTCTGATTTCTGATGTGCTCTTTCCCTCATCTGCCAACATTGGTATTTCTAATTTACAACCCATATCATCTGAAGTAATTCTTGTTACATGTCCTTCAGTATTATGTTTGAAATTACTAATTTCTGATGCAGTCATCTCCTCAACTGCTATGTTAACAATATGCTCCATATCCTGTTTGGAATTATCTAATGTACTCTTCTCTTCAATTGTCAAAGCTGGGCAATCTGTTTCGATGATCATCTTGTCCAAGGTAGCTGTTACCTTGGTTACAAGCTTTATATCATGTTTGATGTAGCTGGTATCCATGTTTCTCTCCGTTAGGGTATGTATCATGCTACTTGTGTCATCCATTGTCGTGATTTCTTGGTTATTAATGATATTCAAGTCTTTTTCAGGGTTTCTAAATTCTAAGTTTCTTCTTGCTTCAGCATCCGGATGTGGCACTTCAGATCTGGGACTTACATCACTTAGTGTTTGTGTGAAAAGAGCTGTCTGGATGTCTAGATCTCTCTGTCCATCCTGCCATTCTGGATTGCTGAAAATCTCTTCTGCCTCAAAGAACTCCTCTGTTGAAGCAACTTCCATTGCATCCTCGTCTTCAGCTACCACTTCTGTGTCAGTATCTGACTCAGCTTCAAACTCTGAAAAGAGTACCTGATTCAGGCATGAACGTACTTTCAAATCCCATTATATCAGTAACAGACATCGCCCAATGTAAGACAAACCAGCACCTACCTCTGCTTTGAAGTCTTTTGAGAACTGGTCCTGAGCATCCCAAGCAATGTCGATATCCTGAAGGTTCAGCAGCAAAATATGAGATTGAATAAAGACTGTGTTGAACATAACCCTGAACATCATCTCCTCATCCTTCAGATCCTCATCCGTATTGTTGCATTCAAGGACCACATCCCCTTGAACAGAGCAGCGAAGATTTATTTTTATTGGTGCATTGTCCTCCTGCAGTTACAGCACAAAACCAGTAATCTTAAATTCAGAACAGTAATATCTTTCTGTTCAAAGTACTAGACTTACCTGTCTGAAGTGGCGAACATGCTTCTTAGTCTTTGATGTTGAAAAAAGAACCTTGGAATTTCTGTCAGCTGGGGTTGAGGGGTCCTGACCATAGACACGAACTATTGGCCTGCAGCCTCCTTCCCCGTCAAAGTTTGGAACAGCTCTAAGGATTAGGCAATCCAAAATAAAAGGAACATCCTGCAGAGGCAATTCTGATCCACTGTCTGATTTGGATACGTATTGAAGATATCTCAAATGAGAAGGTTGAGGGTTGAAGGGACACAAGACATGGAGGCTCTCCTTAGGAGCTTGCTTATACACCATTTCCAGAGTCCTCTGTTCTCCACTGTACTGTTTCCTGTAGAGCAGAAGACCTGCAAGCATAAATGCAAGCATAGGCCATCCACCTCTCTCACAATGCATTAGCAAGACATTTTGCTGCCTTTCTAATGTAAGCCAGTTGTCACTCAACCTCAAGAATTCTTGGATCATCTCCAAAGGAAGCAACGGACACCCTTCATATTGGCGAGGGTAGTCCTTGACAAGTATGTCATATAGGGATAAGATTCCTGAAATTTGGCTCTTCCTTTCACCCTCTCTGAAGTTAAATACCATAAATGAAGCATCAGAATAATAACCCTGAAGCTGAGCAACAATTTTATCCATGTAATCCTTATATTCATCTTCTTCCATGGTTTCCGAAGAAAAGCAACAGTCAAACACTGCAAGTGCACCCAGTTAGTTGAGGGAGAGTTGAATTAAATTTTGTAGGAAAAGAAACTAGAGATTCATATACTCTCTAAACTTTTTAACTTAAAACTTCAAACCTATGATACTTTTTCTGAAGAGGTAAGGATCTCTATAGCTGTCAATTATTTCCTATAGAGCCCTAGCGCCAAAAATCAGAAACAGCGACAGATAACAATACTCTTTCACCTAGAAACTACTCTCAGATTGTGTACGAGTCAGACTGAGACATCAAATTCTTAAACAAATGCACAAGGAAAAACTGTAAGAAGAGCAAAACTAAGAAAATTCTGCAATAGCGTATAGAAGCCAAAACTACAGTATAAATTTTCAATGATTCTGAAATTCCTGAAGAACAGAAAAGTGAAGGAAGAATAGGTTCTAATGCTTCTCATGCCAAAAACTAGAAAACCACATAGCAACGTTGTCCAGAAACATTAACAGGATCACTCTTGACACCCTCTCCGGCAAAAAAGTTTGCACCTTTGCATCAGTTCCACAAATAAAATAGTTCAAGAAGTGAACAAAACAAACATAGCCATGATATCGTTTCAAAACAACAATATGCTTCAGAGTATCCGAATCCCACAAGACTCCCACTCACTTTCTCTAGCAAAATTTCCCCACGAACTTTCAATTAACATAAAAAAGCACAAAATCCATCATTCGTACCACAAGAACGTGAACTTTTCACAATTACAAGGAAAGAAACCCTAACCACCAAATTCCCCAAGATTTAGGAAAACGAACCAAGATAGCTCAAAACATTCCAAGTTTTCGATGTTGTAACACAACAAGGGACGAGTAAAGCATTACCGTAAACCCGATCGGTGATCTCCAGAAGCCGATCCGGTGGCTTCCTGTAGAACAGCCTCCTGAACAACGCCATCCGCCGGCTCCGCCAGCGGCGGCCGTCGCTTCCCCGTCCTGATCCAAACCCGAAATCCGCGGCAAGAAACGACTAGACCTGCCCCAATGCCGGAAACGAGCAATCTTTCCTCGAGCCTATGAGGAATCAGCGGCACCAATACCTATTGCCCGAAGCGATTGGAGAATTTTCGAGGCAATAGGGATCTCTAGGGTTTTAGAATCGCATCGAACGAGACATAAAGAGGAAGAAGAGGAGAGATCGCAATGGCGGTGTCGTTCTTTTCCCTTCTTTTTGCCTTCATTGAGAGAGAGAGAGAGGGAGGGAGAGAGCGAAAGGGGAAGCCGAAATAGGCTAGCTCAGCTGGGTCGCCTCGAACAGCGTTTTCCTCCGTGTTTGATGAACTGTCGCTCTGCTATTGGGAACTACATGGGGCCTACAGAGTCATCTCACCAATGGCATCGTTAACTACCGTTATTTGGAGGTGAAGCGAGGATTTTAGTGGGCCCCACCGGCCCGCAAGCCCGTGATCGGGCTTTCGTTGACCAGGAATTGACTCATTGTAGGGCCAAGCCTTTTCCAATTGAAAGCTGGCACGTCATCTGGAACGTCCTGCAAACCGACACTGTGGGCCCACGGGGAAGCGACACGTAAGCCGCACGTGGGGGGAGATGGAAAGGGACCGGAAGGGGGTGGCTCCCGACCGTTACGGTGGGAGGTAGATTTGGTTTGCTGCTGGGCTCCGAACAGCGAAAGCAGCCGTCGGATCGATCTGGAAGGATGGACATGGATCTCAGGTCGTGCGACAGCCATGATTGTGTGGGGTGGCTACTGGCTGGGATCCCCTGCAACCGTCTCGGGTTCATGTTGCTTAATTTTTTATTTATTAAAGAAAAAGTGATTACCTTTCTCCCCGCACCCACATTGCATCAACCGCCTTGTGAAATCCAAGGAGAATTGGTATGGTTCTCGAGGACAAGATATTCTGTAACAATCACGAGCACATCTAAATAAATATATTACCCATACATGTCCCGATATATTTCTTTCATTAAGAGTTCAAATTTAACCGTGTTATAGTATCCCTAGTCTACATAAGTTATAGACTATGTCATACCATTTGTAACAACCTCGGACCTCACCCAAAATGGCTAACTGAAAAGTGTTATTTAGATTCATTAATTTTATATAAATATTCAAGATCTACTTAGCGAATAACCAATATAAAATTAAATACATCCTTGGATTGTAATCCAACGGCTCCTAGTAGAATAGCAGAGCCATTTGCACGAGAAGGGGAGCCAAATTGTTTCCAAATTTAGATAACACATATTTTGATGATATAAATTTCATGTGGGTTATTTGAGTGGTCAATTGGATCCAACCGTGCTAGTAAGCTGACCTCAAGGGCGAAGGTGCTAGAATTTGTGTGCCTTCTTAGCATTTCATCTACTTTGAAAAGGATGGGCCTTAGTGGATCAAGGAAAAGAAGAACATTACAATATGGGCTGATAGCAGACAATTGCCAATAAGTGAAGCACAATCAAGCTGATGCTAGCTCCGGCTTAACTCGCTCAAGATTCAATATGGCTCATGCAAAGCCAACTCAAACTAAGCAATTTCAGCTCATGTAAGTTTGAATTGGCTCAATCGTAACTTACTTAGGTGAACATTATTTCTTTTGAATGAATTACAAAACCCTAACCAAGTAATTAAGATCTCTCTCTCTCTCTCTCTCCCCCTCCCTCCCTCCCTCTAGGGCAATGGGTGATTGATGAATACCCAAATAAATGGGAGATCCCTACCAAGGTTTAAACTTATTTAATCAGAGATGAGGATACAAGATCTGTATGTGGATTGCAAGGGATGGGAGCTGAAACATTGGTGTGAATGAAAAAGCACCACCACCTTTGAATCGTCAAGCGCAAGAGAATAAAACCTAAAAGCCAGAAGGCCAATTTAGGGCTGAATTATTTCAATAATTTTTCTATCGTCCTACAAGCATGAGCTAGTAGATTTTAAAACACAGTTAATAGAACAGTGCCTCTTCTTTTTTCATAACATAGACCGTCAATATCAAGTTATAAATATGATGTTATATAATTTTTCTGCAACTTATATTATATGTAGTCGGCACACAAGAACAAGCTGATCAACTCATATTCAGCTCGTTATTGATTAAGCAAGCCAAAAGATAAAGTTCGACAATTTATTCATTTGACAACCTTAATTATTAAAAATAATATAAAGGCTGCTTGGTTGGCAAGTTTTACCATAACATTTTTTTATAAAAAAATAAAATAAATAGGTTTTACCCAAAATAGTTGTTTGGTTATTTTCATAAATTCTGTTTTATTATGACTAGCAAGTTATAAAACTTGATAAACTAGTTTGATGAAAAATAGGTCCTCCCCTATTTCCAATAATGCACATTTTATAAAAATTGTGTTCCATAACTTATAGGCAACCAAACAATTCTATAATGATAAAAATTCTAGGTTCCACTGATATAGAATGATGAGGCATGATAAGCCCTGTAGTAGCATTAAAAAAGAAAAAAAAGAAGAGAAAGAGAGGTGTATTTCATAACAAATATTGTTGATGATGATGACTTTTACCCTTGTCAATTAGTTCCCTTTTTTCTATTGGATTTTGGGAAACTCTCTGCAGATGTTTTTACCCAATATCCACACATGCCCACTGAGATGCATCCTGAGATACCTATTAAGTTGGTCCTGCAATTATCATAACCACAATCATCAAAAAATGGTCATATGTCTACTCATTCTCTTTGCATTATCGAATAATGTACAATACTCAAAAAATGATTATTTGTTTCAACCATCCTATCTTAGTAGAGACATTCAAACCTAGTTAGTTATATATGATTTTGTTTAATAGATATAAGGGGAAATTATCTATGTAGGAACTCCAGTTTCCCACCATTCTAGTTGCACTCTTGATGCATTCAAATCATTTACCTTTGTGTTACATTTCTTGTTTTCTCATCAGTCCTTGCTAAAATGTGGATGTTTCCTTTGGATTCCTCATAACCAAAGCCGCCAAGCTTTGTCTAAGCTATTCAGATTTTCTTCTGGCCCCCAAGAAACGCGGTCGAGCAATGCAGCTGGATTTCAATGTCCATACATATTTGTTAGACAAGTTGGATGCCAATTAGTATCTAAACAGACAATATCTGTAAGAAAATATAAAAATATATAAATAAATCTTTCTCATTTTATCAACTTAAGTTTTTGGGATAAGTGATGATTTCAACATGGTAGCAGAGCAGAGGTTCTAAATTCGAATTCCGTCTCCGCACTTTTTAACTCCATTATTAAAAATTTTACATGTTGGGCTCACCCGAAAATTGGTGATTTCAACAATATCCGCACTTCTAGTTGTTTGCTTACGAGACCCAACTTGAAGAGTTGCAAAGCTTCGGCCCGAATCATCCGCTGGCCTATCGGCGTAGTTTGGGCCTAAGACTTTGGAGATGTTTGCCTACTGATCCATTGGTATCCAAGTAGACTCATAACGATGTTTCTGAGAGAGAGCTGCACATGAACCCAGGGGAATAAAAAAATATTGAACACCTGAAACTAACGCCCCAATCCAAACGTAGATCCACCTGAACAAAGCTCGAAGAAAAATTAGTCCTAATGATGGAGGTTTAGTCCATATTTTTATTCCACAATTCCCTTTTTTTTTGATGGAAAGGGAGAGAAAGCCACCCTGAATTTTGTTGATGGGAGGAGTATTTACAGGATAATGAGACTTGAGTTGGCACTTCTGCACTTTCTTGTCCCTTGGATGGCTACACTTGAGCTTGTGACTCCAATATACGAGGATGGAACGCCCATCTAACTTTATGACAGATTCGGAATTAAACTTATGGTTTGATTGGATGTTTAGGTTGAAAATCCTATAGGATTTACCGGCTGGACCAGTACAACCAGCAAGATCATAGGATTACAAGCTACGCTAGGCTTATATTCATACCTATGGGATTCGGGCCAACCCACTGTTCACCCCAACCTATAATTCTATAATTTTGTTGGTTGTACTAATCCAATCCATGAATTTTATAGAATTTTTAGTTCAATCATTCAAATAGGCTCTTAGTGAGTCATCTTAAATTTCATGGATCGTGAGAACGTTCTCTTAGGAACACCGGCCACTATGAGGTGGGCCAAGGTCCATCATCAACAATTGCCACCTATTAATCAAGAAACCAAAGGATGCTTTTTGCTAGTTTCCTCGCAAAAATGTATTTTGGAAGTATTGGGTTCATCTATTCTAATAACAAAATCGGACTCCGGAGTTTTCATGAGGCTCCAAGACGTGATTCTCCCTCTCCACGCTACCATACTAACCCTAATTCTTTATTTTTTTAAAAAAATATAGTCCTCTTGATTCATTTCTATGAGGGAGAAAAAAGAAATGCAGCTATCATATAATTTATTAAATTACGTGAATAATAATTAAAAAGAAACTAAAATCAGAGTCAACCAGAGGATCTCATGTGAATCACATGTCCGATTATAGTAGTTCTCATAGATTGACCTCATTGTTTGAAGGGCAGACTCATTCAATTTTAACCAATCCATTATATTGCATGATAAACTTCTCTAGATTTTCTTAAAATGCCAAAGTAAAAAAATCCTAATTGAATAATCAGAGCTCGTTTGCAAGAATTTTAGGACTTAGAATCCCTAGCAGGCTTAGAGCCTGTTTGAAAAATACAACTCAAATTTTATTAAAAAAATATAAATATTTTTTATTCTGCACTCGAACAGACTCATATATAGAATTTAAGTAAAAATTAAGATGGGCTATAAAAAAAAAAATCGGAACAAGCCAATTAGTACGATTTTTGTAGAAAATTCAATCCCATTCAATCCTATTAAATTTTGTAATAGATCCTCAGCTGTCACAAGAGTCATGAAAATTAAGAAGCATAGTTTTATTTATTGACCTGCAAAAGTCTTGAAGCACAGCGATGAGGATTGGACTATTTTATGAAAATTACTGTCATGCAACAGAATGGACAGGGATGCAAAGTTTAAACAGTTCAAAATGCTGGACGGATCCTCAGGGAGTGTACACTGAAGTATTATTATTCATGTTCAGTGCATTCTAAATGCAGTTTAATAGGGCCCATTTATTAAGGAGGACAGCTTAGTACTCTTCAATCCAGACATGATATCTGACATGAAGCCTTACGTATCTTCAAGTGGTTTGGAAATGGATCCTCTCTTTTTTTAAGAGATTTAAAAAAAAAATCCTTTGTTTTTTTGGTAGAATCGCTTGAAAGGTCATCCCACCCGCAAGCGAGAATTTAATAGATATTGTTTAATTCAGGTCATTAACTAATAGTTGGAATAGGCAATAAATATTTCTGATCTTATTCTTGAAAACTGAAGGGCTGTTCCCCAAGTGCATCATTATAATTCCAGTGAGGTCAGCCAATTTGCTTAGACGCTGGTAATCCTTTTAGTGTGTTGTCGGAAACCCCATGGCTGACCTCTCGCCCAGCCTTTTTTTGACATAATAATGTTGAGTGCCCAACATGGCTTCAACAACTTGAGCTGATACAGTCATAGTTTGACCTTGTTTTTTTTTTCTTCTTCTTAAAAATAAGTTCAAAACCTAGTTGCAAGCAAGTTACTAATTATTCAGGCTGGATAAACTTTGGAAGGAAGTTCAAGCAAGTCTCTATGCATGATAATAATATCCGACTATCAAGATAAAGAGATCTTCAGAGATGTCAAGATTTCAAGGTACTATCATCAAAAATGAAAGAATTGTTGTAGAAGAAGTCGGGATAGAGAGTCAGATAGATGGTAAACCCCTTGGCCTTTTTTCTTCATTCGCCAAATCTTTTTCAGTTTCTTCTAAGCTCAGTTTTGTTTAAATATTAATGGAAGAAGAAACAGTTTTTTACAAAATTATGGGGATACCACAAAGTAGCATCCAAATTCGGCTAAGTGGACTTCCTCATGTACCTATTAGTTCCAGGCTTCTTGCTATGGGACTTAAAATCAACTAGTGAAGTTAGAATTAGCTAATCAAACAAATTGGCAATTCTCTTGCACATTTGCTTGCAGTAGTTGAATAAGTTCTTGATGTGCTTCTCAACTCTTTAGATGCCTATTTTGTTCTCTTTCTCCCCCTCCCCTCCCTTTGCTCAAGTTACAAGAGGAGCTGCGTAATGTTTAATTGGTGGTCGTTCTCTATTCTTCAAATCTCAATGGAGAATCATAACAACTCAATAACAACAAAATGATGTGTAATGCAAAGTCAAAGAACGATACCTTTTTAATCAACGTTATCTCAGATGGTTTGCATCCTTTTCCAAAGTGAAAAGGACCATGGCACAGACCTGGGTGATGGAAAACTTTTCTTTTAGCTAATTGTTTTCCATCCCCTACCAATAAATGAAATAAAATAAAATAAAAACTCGTCTGTTACACATTTAAACCCCTCTTTCCTCTCCTATATGGAAACTTTTCTTTCTAGGCTTAATGACTCATATAACATTTAAGAATCATTCTATCAACTTCAATTTTTTTTTGCACTTTTTAAGTTAAAGAGTTACATTTTCTTTTGAAATATCTTCTAGTATTATTTGGCGAGCCTGTGAATAATTTTTAAAGATTGTCTTAACAATTTATGATTAAGGGCATCCACAAATAATACTTAAGCGGCAGACAATGTTCTCTTCTGTGTTATTTCTTTTGTATTGTATATAAAAATAAGTACACAAAAGCTATTCCTTTTCTTGCTTCATACAAAAAATTCTTTCAATTCTTTTATTAAGCTGTTTGCTAAAGGATGGTGTATCAATGCTATACGAAATCAATGTTTTGATAATCGATTCAACCCTTCAAAGCATGTTAATGGGTATAAAGTTATCTAAATTGAGTAACTAGTATGATTTTTTCTAAAGTAGAGACGTTGTGGAGAGATAACGAAGAGTATAACCCAATGAAAGGTTGATCATCTCAACCAAAAAATATCACCCAAAGTAGCAATGCATAAATGGTGCCTGATTTCAAATTTGAAAGGTACCATTTGTTTCCAACATTTTTTTAGGGTCCACAAGGAACCAATAAAAGATTACCTTATCATCTGTTGATAAAATACTAAGGGATATTAAGGAATGTTTACCTCATTATATATGTGAGGATCCATGCGGACGTGTGATTAGTCCTACATCGGTTATTCGCTAGATAGAATATGGGTACAAGATCAAAGAAGTCAAACAATACCTTCCGACTAACTTTTTTTTAGTAAGATTTTAGTAGGCCCGAGCTCGGCTCAGTAAAAGCTAGGCTCGAGCTTGGCTCGTTAGTCAAACGAGCCCGAGCCCGAGTCCAAAATAAAGCCCGTTTAAACTCGAGCCCGAGCAGCTCACGAGCCTAAAGGAACTCGTGACTTACCCCCCCCTCTCCCAGTCTTCCATACTTCCCAATCCCCTATCTCGTCCCTCTTTGTTCTGCTCCAAAAGCCATCACTCTCACTCCTCTCGTTCACTTGCTCTCTTGCTCTCTCTCTAAACCCTCTCTCCCCCCCAAGCCCTTGCAATGCCGGCAACCTCCGGGAGCTGGGACAGCTTCGGAGCCCTTCTCCACTCCTCCCAACCCCCACCGGCTTCCTTCAGGCGGTGCAGTAATCGCCGGTGGCCGGAGCTTGTTCTTTTAGCCGAGAGCATGTCGGCTTCTAGGTTACGTGCGGTACTCGTGGAAGTGTTCGCTAGGGTTCTGGAGGCTCCGAGAGGAAAATTCTGAGGGACGTAGTGGTTTCAAGATCTCGGCACGGAATTGGGTTCTCTTATTTTATTTTAGGGTACTAGATCTATTCATTTGGTTGGAATCCCGAGGGTTTGTTATTTGGAGGGTTTTGATGTTGATCTCGGAAGAGATGGGATTGGGGCCCGAGGTGGCTGAAGTGGTGTCCCGGAAGAATGATGGAAAATCGGAAGGAAAGAACGGCAAGAATGAGAAGAAGTGGACGACGAGATGGACATGGGTCAAGCTTCATAGCAGTAGTTTTTTGAAGAGTTACCTCTGATTTGATGAGAAGGAGGAGGTGGAGATGCCATGGCATGATGGGCAGCGGCTCCCAAGCTGCAAGAGAGTTTGAGAGGTGGCGAGCAAGGCTTATGAAAAGCTTATTGAGCCCGAGCTCGGGCTGGAGCTCGTAATTGAAACGAGCTTCAGTAAAGCTCGAGCCTAATACAAATCTCGATATCGAGCCCGAGTTTCTATGAAACGGAAGGCTCGGCTCATTAACAGGCCTAGATTTTAGGTTGTTACTAATGATACCAGAGTGGATCTAGCCCAAAATCTATGTGGATTGGGGAATACTGCAATACAAATTTATTGAGGCTGATCATGGTGCTTGTGATTAGATTTGAATCAATTTAAATTTTAATCGGACACGGACGCCAAAATTTATATAGAGAAACAATGTAAAAATATGCACAAACATATGTTTAGTCCCGTATAGATATCTATAGTCCAGAAAATAAATTGTATATCCATCAAAAAATCATATTAAGACAAAACAAGTGCCGTGTTTCAGACTATGCACTGCCCAAATGCCAATCCATCCATGTGGAATATGCTAAGAACATTTACTCCCCTATTTTTGCCCTGCTTGACACGTACCGCGCCAAACACCCCGGTCTATTTCAGATATTACGGATCATTAACCTGAGGACGCGAACAACAAAAAAATATATTATAATATATACTTAGAATAAAAGGCAGCGGCGTTCGTACGATGTGACGGCCTCAAAGTGCCCAAAGGTCTCCGCGGGGACCACCACTTTCTTTCCCGTGAGACTCGCGTGGTCAAAAGCGCCACAAGCCACGTCGAGCTCTTTTACCATAATACCCCCATGTCGTGGACGGCAGCTCGTGTAGCTAGGGGCATTCTAGTCATATCCGTACTAATCTGATTTGAGGAGTTTATTGTATGGGATCGACGGAGTTTTTGGTTTTAGGGACTAAGGGAGAATTTTGCATGCTTCACTAATCAACTTCTTACTTCACTCAAAATCTATATCATGAGGAGCTTACTCTTTCACGGAGAACTAGCACATAACCAGAACCGTTATAGGGGTGCAATTGAGTCGAGCAAAGTCGAGTAGCAAAGACTTAAGTTCAATTTAATTCAAAATACTCAATATCAAAATTTTATTCGAGATCGATCGAGTTTTAATATTCGAGCTCAATCTCGACTTAATTAAAAAAAAGTAATATTTGATATCGACTCGACTTGACTCAAATATCAATCGAGCCATACTCGAACTTGAGTTCGAACTCGAATTCGAACCTTAATCAAATTAAAAAATGTATAGTTAAATGTTAGAAGTTAGATTCAATTTAAAAATATAAATATGATATATTTAAAGGATTAAATTGATAATATATATTATAAAAAAATATAATATTGCTAAAATATCTATATTCAAGTATTTTGCTCCTCAAGATCGAGTCGGGCTCGATAACAGCTGAGTCGAGTCGAGTCAACTTGGACCCAAATCGAGCTTGAATAGCTCATAAGCTGATCAGCCCATTTGCACCCTTAAACCCCCGCAATGCATAGGATGCAGTTTTTTCTCTTTTTCAAACTATTATGGAAATGAAATATGAGATAGATATAATAGAACAAAGTATGATAAATATAAGAGCATAGTTATTTTTAAAATAAAATTTTGATATTAATTATTATGACATATGTCATTATACAAAATTATAATAATATATATAATATGTATATTTATCGATATGGTAAAATAATATATTATTATGAAATAATAGGATCATGATCTAACCTATATATAATAATAAAGAGAAAAATATGGATATTTAAATACAATATAGCAAGACCATTAGTGGTTGCCCCTTCACTTTTAAGTAATATCATGATCTTAAAAATACATTAGAGATTATAAAAAATTAGTGTAATCTAATGACCTACGCGAAATATTTATAGGGTACAATGCTAATGGCAAGTATCTTTTATTAATATCAGTATATATTAAGCAAGTATGGTTCTTAATAATATCATTAATTTTAGTATCAATTTTGTAGCCCTAATAAAATATTTATTTAATACAATGAGCTAATAATCTTCTTATTAATGAAATTATATTGTTATATTTTGATGAAGAACCATTAAATAAGAGCATACCTATTATCCAAAATAAAAAGTTATATTAATAATGTTATTAATATAGGTATCTACATAGTGAATGGAGAACTCTGCACAAAATTAATTTAGTCGCACTAATAGATTCTTTATTTAATAAATATATATTAAGTATATATCAGCATATATTAAGCAAATATGGTTATTATTAATGTCATTAATTTTCGTATAAATTTTATAGTACTAATATTTTTTATTTAATATAATTTAATAATTTATTTTTTTTATTAATGCCATTATATTGTTATATTTTGACAAAGAACTGTATTAAATAAGAATCCTATCTATTATCTGAAATGAAGAGTTCTATTAATAACGCCATTAATATATAGGTATCCATGCGGTGAATGGAGTCATCATTTTAGTATATATATATTAGATTCCAAGTACTTGTTTATAGAATCTTTCAAAGATGCTCATTTTGCCGTAAGTTGCACTTTGAATGCATTCTTTTGTCGAAGTAAGATATCACACTGTCACACGCATTACTTTTCTTTGCAAATTGCATCATGTACAAGCAGGGCCGGCTCAACCCTTAGGCAACTGAGGCGGTCGCCTAAGGCCCCGGCCTAAAGAAGGCCCACCGTAGGAAATGCTTCAAAGATAAAATGGAAAGAAAAAAGGCCTCCAGTAAATTTTTCTTAAGCCGGCCCACTATAAGGAAGGCCTCAAAAACAAAACGGCCTTAGGCCCTCAAATACATTGGACCGCTCCTGTGTACAAGCAAAGAGTAATGCTATCAATCACTTGTTTATTTTGCAACTCACAAGTCCTATAAGTGGCAACTTGGGACTAGTGCAATGCATGGGTTTGATGGTGTCAATTATTGGGACTCATGTAGATAGCCAAAAGCTCTAATTCCATTCTGCCAATCACCAAATACCATATAAAATCGGTGACCGAGCAATGACAGAAATTGGTGATCTCTAGCATTCTCCAAGAGCAGATAGAAATGACTTTGCAAAAGCAACATGTGCCACTCTAGAATTTCTTTTTTTACAAATTTAAATGAAGATGTAATTGTGGAAGGTGGTGCTTAATTCTTCAATATACTTCAAATAAATAACGCATGAATGTTGCAAAACTAATAGATGGAAAGAAAAAAGAACTTATCAGTTGAGGCATGAAGTATAGCCCGGTTAACACGATGATCGAGCGCGACGCATCTGATTAACACGTTTCTGGATCGGATTCGACAATTTTGCCTTGAACCTCCATTAGGCTGGTGCGCACGTGGGCTACTTACTTTATTTGCTTCACCAAGTTAAAAGGTTGAATACTACATAAAGACCTTTTGAGTTTTATCTCTTTTCAATTTGGGATTAAAGAAAGTATACCAGACAAAAGATAAAAGATAAAGAAAAATAGATTTAGAATTTTGAAATATTTCAACAGTGAATTCATCTCTTCTTCCTGCATCACCTTGAGTTTTGACGTCCATATTTAATTGGTTCGATGAGTTTGGATTTGGCGAACCCCTTATAATCAAAGTACAAAAGCAAGGTAGTTAGGTATCCAAGTTAGGCACAAGCCTTTTGAAAATTGATCCTTCTTGGATAAAGAATGGAGAACGCATCTAGTTTAGTACTCTACAATTAATGCAAGGTCATATAAAATTAATTTCCAGTTTTCATGGGTTGCATTTGGCTTGAGTGTGTTTCCACCCACCACCACATAATACTGAATGAAACATTAAAATTATCAACTTAACTATGTTGTCTCAAATTTATTGATTTAATTCATGATGTTCAAGAGAAGCTTAGTTTAATCAGCTATCTTTATCTCAATTAACTAAACGCATAAGGATACTGACACCGAACAGCCAATTATCTATCTATTTTTTTATTCTTTCTTTGACTAATTTAATATGAGCTTTGTCCATCAATCAAAATTAATAATTGTAACCAAGCAATGGTGTCCTTTGCTTGTACCATATCAACCCATAGCTAAGGGCCGCAAAGGCTTCAGTGTGGACATCATAAGCGTTCATTATCCTTTTATCTTTTTTTAATTAATGTATATTTTGAAGCTTTTGCTGATATAAAACCCACCTTAATGTATATTTTGAAGCTTTTGCTGATATAAAACCCACCTTCCTATAAC
>JAOXJJ010000359.1:6767722-6797310 GCA_025769935.1 Phoenix roebelenii | reverse complement strand
GGGGGGGGGGGGGGAGAGAGAGAGACAGAGAGCACTTTAGCCTCTTTCTTTGGAAGTGGTATCTTAGCCTTTTCCAAATAGAAGTCCAAACGTGTGCATGCTTGTACCCACGCCTAAGAGTAAAAAAAAAAAAAAAATCTTTATCCGAGCTTCACGAGGCACTGAACAAAGCGGCTTTTTTACTCGAGATAGTTTTGGACGACCCACAATGAGCCCCTTTGGCAGCTTGGGTGCTACTTAATTTGCTACTGCTTTTGTGGAGAAGCAGAAAAATCTGGAGTTGAGACTCGGCCGTAGCTTTTGGTTTTGAAAGGTGGTGGGTGGGAAAATGTAACTACTGTTCCCATTCGGTGGCTGCCAGTGACTCTACGTCCTGGCTCCCACCACCACCCATCATTGCATGCAACCTTTTGTAATCGATTTGACGTCTCGTGTTCCTCGATGCATTCGAATGAAAGCGGCTTCGCTATATTAACTAAAGATAAGATTAAATATCATGAGCGAAAGCATGCACCTTCTCTTTTAAATAACATGAATTAAAGCATAATCTCTTTAATTAAAGAGATATATTTGGTTCTCGATCATCCGCTAGTTAAAGATAATATTAACAATTTAATCATCCAAACACATACCAAAAAGCATGAATTAAACTTCAGTCAGTCAACATCTCGAAAAGTCATTTAATCCGGTTAGCTTTATTTCATGGGGAAGAGTGAAAAAAAAAATTAACCTTTAGGCTCTTTCTTCTCTCTCTTTATTTTTTTTAATTTTACTTTTTTTACGTAACTTATCTTACCAACTTAAAGAATGTCAACCAAATAATAGATCACTTTAACCCGTTTTGGAAATGGCCATCTCGAAGAGCGATCCATCCGTAGCATCCAGACATAGTTTTAGTGGAAATTCAAGTAAATTCTATCCCACCTATAGAAAAAGAGCTGAGTTACTTCTTATCTAAATCTAATTAATTACTCCATACGTTCGCTAACCTTTCCTCTCCATACAATCACAATAGCAATATCTTTGACAATATCATGTGGCTGAATGATAAATTTGATGGTAACTTACTAATTTGTTTATCTATCTCCTTAATTTAAAACCTCTAGGGTTCTTGAATTCAGATGATGCGTATAAAACGAGTAATGCTGGTGTAATACATCTTTGAATTGGGATGCCACAATTGTTGAAAAACTAGAAACCTAGTTGCAGCAACTGCTGCAAACAGGGAGTGATATCAGATTTGAATATTATATTAGTTAACAAATCTAAATCCAAAGAGTGGAGGGACTAATACGGAACAAAGAAATATTTTACTTACGAAGGACTGACTTGTAAGATTCTCAAAATTTAACCTATATAGCGCTGTTGCAGCCAAAACAAAGAAAGAAAAAAAAATCTCCCTGCAGGAAAAAGGAGGGGGGATATCACATCAAAGCCCTTTTTTTTTTTTTTTGCGAACAATAAAAAAATAAAAAGCCACAAATAAGTTAAAAAACAACCTAGGATTTAAGTGTCCATCACCTTCTCAGGGTGTCATATCTTCCATATTATTTGCTTGTTTGCGAGAAATCCTTGCAGACGTAGGCAGATCGAGCAGAGGAGCTGGGGACTTGGCCGGGGTTTTGTTTCCCTTCTTCCCCACCTTTCCGACACGGCTACGTGCGTATCGCCGAAACGATACGCATTCATGAACCTATATAACACTAGAGCGCCGGCGAGGGAGAGGAGAACCCATCCCATCTCGTCACCTCCTCCTCCTCCTCCTCCTCCTCTCTCCTCTTCTTCGGCGGAATACGGCGCACCGAAAGCCGAACTCGAGTCGTTCCACCGCAGGGGATGCCAGTGCTATAAATAAGTGGCGGATTGTTTCGGCTTTTTTTCTTCTCCGACGGACGGACGGACGGCCCGATCCTCGGTGCTTCTTCGACCGTTCTCAACCGCTGGAAATCGATGCCTCACGCCGCCGGCGTCGACTCCTTTCGATTTACAGAAGAAGCTCGTAGGTTTCTCATCTTCTCCATCGGAAGCTTCGAATCCTTTTCTAAAAAGGTGCGATTTTTTTGGTTGTGTTCCAAAAAAAATCCCTTTTTTTTCGTTTTCCTTGGCGAACATTTATCATCTTTTTAAAACTAGGATCGGTTTCTTTAATCAAGATTCGGTTTTTTAACCTTTTTTCTTGCTTTTTCCTGCTATTCCTTTAACTTTTCCTTTTCTTTAAAAGAAAGGAAAATAAATATTGTTAATTGGATTAGTGTATTCGATCCGTTTCTTTTGCTTCCATTTCTAATCTTTATCCATTTCTGTACTTCTCTATTACTTATTTTATTACATTTGGAGAAAAAAATTGGAGCAACGAAATGGCTAAGTCAACGTTTAGAAACTTATTTAGCAATCGACACGAAACTTCATATCTGGAAATTTTCGATCATTTTGTTTTCTCAAATTACGAATTTTTAATCCTTCTCCCTTTCTACATACTTTTTCGTAATATTTTCTAATGTTTTATTCACCAAAGACTGGATTTTGGACTTCATTGGTTCGATCTTTCGTCGCCGTCTTTTTTTTGTCTGCCTGTCTCCGTGGTTTTGTTTTTATAGATTCTTCCAAGCTTTGTTTGGATCACCATTCGTCCAATCTCCAGTGTAATTCTTTCGCCATGTCTTCCTTGATCCGCCTCATTCGCTCTCGGTTTCTCTGTGCATTAGCTCTTTGATAACTGAGCAACGGTCCCGTTTTTGTAACTATATATTACTTAGTTTTATTTATATGCTAGCTCTCTTTGAAGGTGAAGTGATCCTAGTCCTCGGCGCAACTCGCTGATTGATCTAAAGAGCTCTCCTTTCGATGTAAAAGAGCAAGCTTTCTGCTGTTGTAGCTCTGGCTTCTGCCCCATTTCAATTTCTTCTTGGCGACATTAGCTGTCTTATTGGTTCTCCTGAATGGTTATGGTAAATATTTGTGCTCCCTCTATAGTAGCTCTTGTGCTAGACATTTCGAACATCCGTGCTATTGATTATTGCTGGAGGATCTATGTGCCTCAATTTTTGATGGTGTTGTTGTTGGTACTTCATCAAGTCATCTATTTGCTTTATATGGACCTGCAGTGAAGTTGTAATTTTGGTCTTTGTTATGCGAGTGCAATGAATCCTTGTCCTCCGAATTCTTCAAAATCTTCTATGAAATATCTTAAAGTTTTAAATGTTAATATACATTTAGCTCAGAATTTTGCATTAGCGTTCTATGGCTGAATAACTGTATTATAAAAACCAGTTCAACTTCGTTTGCTTTTTCTCAATTTCGCATATATTCATTGAGATATCACCAACAATGATTTAAGGATACGCAACTGAAACATTTTAAACCGAAAGATCAAGAAGGTATTAGTACTTTTGCATGAAGGAAAATTTGTCTAAACTGTCATAGTTCACAACTATGTGGAGATACACATGTACAAGTAGAATGATTATTCAGGCTATTCATATTCTTCATAATTAGAGCACTAGTTGGAGGTTCTCTATTTGAACCTATATGTTCAATAATATATATTGCTACGAAGCCAAATGAAAGCACAGTTTCCACTTTTAGTGTGCTCTGGGAGAGCAAGTTGATGCATGCCTTAGAGATAATCTGAAAAAAAATGATTATATCATATATATTACACCTTGAGCCATACAGGATCCTACTTTATTCCTTCAGTAACGTCTTTTTACCATGTACTTGGCAGGGCCATATTTTTACTGGATAAGGTTTGAGCAAGATTTTTCCAGGAGTTTGGCATAGCCTACAAAGAATTCAACTCATCCTTGCATTAATTCTGCGGTACCGTGTCATCATCATGGGTGCCTGCGTATCAAAATCCAACAGAATGCCCAAGTCACGGAAGTACTCTCTTAGGTCCAGAAAATGCCATGGGAAGGTCTCTGCTTCAATTCCCGATGCTCCTGTAGCCTGGTGCAACACTGAAAGCCATTTTGCTCACGGTGAGTGCTGTAAAAACTCCAAAGTCTGAACGTTCAAATTTAACATTTCATCTAACCCAGTTGCAGTGGCATCATAGCCAGGTGGACACAAATGCTACCTGAATTTTACTTCTAGGTAATTGCATTAAAAAAGAATCTAAGAGCTTGATAAAAGGGGGTTGTTTAGGACAGAGTTCTCGCTCCCAAGCAAATTATTTGACCTTACCGATGTTTTAGATGAATTTTGCATGAAAATTGTATTTTGGCACAGTCTTAGGCCTATCCATTTGGTTTCATATGTCATCTAGTTTCCTTCTACTTAACAAGCATACCACTAGATTGCAGTTCCTTTTTCTTTCTGCATCTTGAATATAAGGAGCAGTTGAATACTGTTTCACCCAAGGTCCGTCGTACCGGTAGCGGTCCAGACCGGTATGTACCGGTTTCATACCGGTTCCGGACCGGCTCCGTACCGATCCCATACCGGTTCTCCAACGATGCCGGACTGGTACGTACTGACCCGTACTGGCCAATACGGACGGGTACGGCAGATCATGGACTTTCACCAATCTGATAAATGAGAGAAACATGTAAAAATTGTTTTGTACTAGTTATTTGCATTGAAGATTATAGAGTTGCCTTTGTTTCAGGCAACATGGTAAAAGCCATAACTAAGGACCATAAGCGCTCATTATGTTGCATTCCTATCAAATATCGACCTTCCTTATCTCTTTTCATCTTCCTTGAATTGGATATCCACAAAACAAAATATGTGACTAGAGCATAATATGTTTGCAGTGTTGTGCCAAGAGGAAGCATGGTTTGATTGTGTCAGCATTCTGGAATCAGATTCTGAAGATGATTTCATTAGTGTTCATGGAGGTGCAGCATTTATCTCAATTATCTGGTTGTGATAATCACATCGAATGCTTTTGCTTTTTCTTCACCTAACTACTTATTCTCTACATGTTAAATTTCCGGTAGACTATTTCCCATCAGTAAGCAGTGCAATTGGGACCCAAATGCTGCAGTTTGAAAATGCTTCATGCTTCGTGGATGGTATATGTAAGTTTGAGGAATTTTGTGATGACACTCAGATAGCTTTGGCTGTTGAACAATACTTAAAAAGAGATGGAGGTAGAACTGAGAAGCCCTTGAGCAAAGATGAGATTCCTATGGGAAAAGCTGATGAGGCAAAACCTAACACCCAAGGCACTGACGTTTGTACCAAGAGGAAGAAGGTTTTAGAGGACTTTCATTGTAGC
This sequence comes from Phoenix roebelenii, assembly GCA_025769935.1. Classification (NCBI taxonomy): domain Eukaryota; kingdom Viridiplantae; phylum Streptophyta; class Magnoliopsida; order Arecales; family Arecaceae; genus Phoenix; species Phoenix roebelenii. Next base: position 6,792,086 of record JAOXJJ010000359.1, on the reverse strand, counting down.
TTTAAAGGTTCAAAGGAGGATAAACATGACACAGGAGAAAAAGCTCATGAAAACACCTTGAAGCAGATGACATCATCTTGCACACCTCAATTAGTTCGTTCTGTCAGTTTCACTGATAAGATTGAACAAATTAATTGTGCTAGCCCACCATGTCAGAAAAGGAAATCAGGAGTTATTAGGCTTTCATTCAATAGAAAATCTAAAGATGGAGATGAAACTACAGAATTTTGTAAGCATACCTATTCTGCTTTCTACCTTTTTCACCTGATGTTTTTTTCTCAGAACTGCTACAAATATTTGGCTAGGAATTAGGCATGCTAAAGCTGTTTTAAAATTGTACATTCTCACTATATAACTCATTTTAATATCTTGATTCCTCTTAGTATTATTCCATTATTAAAATATGATTTTCTAAAAGTTGTTGCCTAAAACATTATCCTACTTCCTCCAAGCTACTGATATTTTCTACTGCTACTGTGGTTCTGATTTCTGTCAAAAATTACCTACATTATGATGTTAATCACAATCTTATACCTTCCATGCCTTCTATGTTCTTTTAATGGAGATCTTTTGCTGCTTTCTTCTGTGCATCTAATTTCTGTCTTTGCCCTACCTTCACATTGTCTTTCCCTGATTTACCCCTCTAACATTACTATGTGCAAATCAGCATATACTAGAAACATTCTAATACAGGATGCATGCTACTTGCACCATTACTTGCAGACGTTCGGGGCTCTCTTATGCAGTCTTCATCCTTTGCTTACCGTATCGAACTCTGCTTTTGTTGATAGCTTTTTGTATTTTGCATTTGCTTTTGGTTCTCTGACAATTGAGATGTGGAAACATCTGCATGTTGCAGGACATTATTGTCTTTGATCTCATTTGACAAAATTGTTCTACATACAACCTTTACAGAAATTATGCATGTAGCAAAATTATGCAAAACTAATGACTGGGATTTCGTTGTCTGAATGAAGTTTGCATTTAATTTTGTTTATGCTTTATAAGACCGTTATCAAAATTGAAAATGATGGTTATTGCGGCGCTTAATCATTGTAGGTTCTTCAAAACGATGCTTACATCATCCTAGAGCCGGATTAGTTGTCCCATGTTCCATGGGGGAGAAACCAATGCAAGGATGCTGGTCTGTTCTAGAACCTTCAACCTTCAAGCTTCGTGGGGAAAGCTATTTCAGGTATGGGTCGCTCAAACATAAGCCTATGTTTTGTTTGCATACACTGTTCAATTAAACCCTGCTTCTGAAATTTCTGAAATGTATTTCCCCAAACTTAAATGCAGAGATAAGAAGAAATCTCCTGCTCCAAACTATGCCCCATACACCCCAATTGGTGTGGATTTATTTTGTTGTCCCCGTAAAATAAATCACATTGCTCAGCACATTGACCTTCCATGGGTAAAGGCACATGAGAAAGTTCCCTCACTGTTCATTGTTAATATTCAGGTATGTTTCACATAAATATATTGCAAATCCACTCTGACAATCCCTGCATTATCTGTAGGAGTACTTCATTGGTATGTGTTTTCTTATTATTTCTTTTTCACAGTTGCCTACTTATCCTGCTGCCATGTTCCTTGGTGATAGTGATGGGGAAGGGATGTGTCTTGTATTATATTTCAAATTATCCGATAAATTTGACAAAGAGATTTCTCCTCAGTTTCAGGATAGCATTAGGGTATGTTGCTTATCAGCCTTATGTATATTTTCCTGGCAGCGATGACTTTGTTAGGCAACTTTTTCCTATGGACTGATGCTACCTAGGCCTTTGCAGAGATTTGTAAATGATGAAATAGAAAAGGTTAAAGGTTTTCCAATGGACTCCTCTGCTCCTTATAGAGAAAGGTTGAAAATATTGGCTGGTTTAGCTAATCCGGAGGATCTCCATTTAAATAGCACAGAAAAGAAGCTTGTACATGCTTATAATGAAAAGCCAGCGCTTTCACGCCCTCAACATAATTTTTTCCGGGTAAGGAAGTCGTTTGCCAGTTGAAAGAATGAAATTTTATTGTTTTTTGGACTCATTCACTCGCAACAATTATAATCACTAGTGCATCACAATCAGATTGGCTTACTTTTATGGTTTCTTTGCCATTATGCAAAGAGGTATTCCTTTGGCAGTGCAATTCGCAGGGCTACTTTTCGTGACATCTCCTGTTAACACTTCATTTGAAGCTCCTGCTCGTGTTGGATAACTATCCTTGTTCGGTATGTGTCTGTATTTCTCTGATCCTTTATTTATGTTGGTTTTGTTCAGGGTTCAAATTACTTTGAGATTGACCTGGATATACATCGCTTTAGCTACATATCAAGAAGGGGACTCGAAGCATTTCGTGAACGCTTGAAACATGGGATACTCAATCTTGGATTAAGCATCCAGGTATATTATTGCATCAGATCACTTTCCATATTCTCCATCTGATGTATGAATGGTCTCCTTCTTTGAAGAAGTCATATTAGTGATCTGCTCGACCATTTTTTCCTTCTTCTCCACACCCCCTCCCCCCCAACAACAACAAAAAAAAACAAAAAGAGAGAAGAAAACAAGGTTCCTGTCCTGGCTTTAGCATGATGCACTGCACTGAAGATGGTTGCACTGAACATGGTTGCAGTATGTTAGTACTGCTATGCTTTCTCATTTTGTCAGAGCAACTTGGTGCCCCCACTCGAAGAAATGAAAACATATTGTACTACTATTAGCTTTGAGCTTATAGTGTTGATATGATTTTATACTTGACTATTTATTTGCAAGTTAACTGGTTGGGTAACTGGTGCAGGCGCAGAAACAGGAGGAATTACCAGAGCATGTCCTGTGCTGCCTGAGGTTGAACAAAATTGATTTCATTAATCATGGACAGATGCCAACACTTGTGAAGCTTGTCGACGACTGATAGCCAGAGCTAAAACAAGCTCTTGCTTTGGAAGCTGGTTGCTTGGCTGGAAGAGAAGAAGCTCAGCGGGCCAATCCCCACCTTGTAGACACCTGAATAGGCATTTATTGGTAAATTAATATAGAGAAATTGTCTTGCTAATTATAAAGAATAAGTTTCCTCTTGATCCAGATCTTAGCAACCATTTGTTCTTACATGCATTAATCCACTTTGAGTTAACCAACAACAAAGCGAAAAGTATTCTATTGTTCCAGAAAAGTTTTATAGTGGTTTTCTTGGGAATAGCTTTTTGAAAAATCCGGAAGCCATTTTTAAGTACCTATGTGTAGTTATCAAACTGTGATATCCAGGTTACTGCCAACAAATCATGTACTGATATCGACTCTGGCTGGATGGTTTTATTACTTGGACTAGCTGCATCATCTGACTCCATTTTGCCTCATACCTAATGGGTGTGGGGAATTTGTGGTCCATATCCAGTATTTGATCAATTCGTGATAGGTTGCTGGACAAAATATGCATCAAGTTGTCCTCATCTTGATTCAGAGTCTCATAGGTGGGGTCATCAAATGGCTAAAGTAAGCTGTTCACTAGCAACTTGCCTTTACCTTGAGAAACAGGGATAAGGACTTGCTTCAGTACCAGAGAACATGAGTCTCAGATTTGGTTAGCTTGAATGGTAGTAGAGAAAGGTTGTATCTCTCCATAAAAAAATACAAGAAGCAATAGGCGTTTCTCATATTATAAAGCAAAAGCCTTCGAGCATGTTAACTGAATTCTACATTTCTGCTAATATAATGTGGATTCTAGGGAATGGCTAATATAATGTGGATTCTAGGGAATGCTTCTACTCTACCCAGTCCCACTCCATCATTGAGGCCCTGGTTATGGCTTTCTCTTGGAGTATCTGGCCATCAACATCTTCTCCAACTAAGTCAAGACCTGCAAAAACGGTGCAGTTGCGTATGCTAAATACTAGTACAAATAGTGAGAGGTCTCCAGAAGTTGTATACTTGTAATGGCCATTAGATTACTGTTCGATTTATTTTGCAAGCAGCTCTGTTAGTGTATTTGGGCTATCATAGAATGATTGATCCTGGCAACCATTATAATCATCAGTGCAAGCCATGGTGGAGTTTGCCCTGGGTGGCGGAATTGGTGTATGGGGTTTGAATATTTGATGGATTTGCTCCCAAGGTATAACAAAACAATGGAATGCTGTCTATAAGATTGGCCAAAACTATTCAAAGCAGTAAATTTTCATCAATTAAAAATGCTCTGAAAAGGGAAAGAACTACTGCAAATAGTTCCTGTAAGTTCTTGGAAGTGCATTGTATTGGGGGACTTTCTCAGCATTTTTCAAGTCAACACATCAATGTTGGAACTCCATACTATTTATTTATGCATCCAGTGTTTTGATGTATTTGCATATATAATTCTTTCTTTTTTTTCCACTAGACCTCTCTTACAATTCGAATTAAAAAATTGTAATTATTAGTATTATATCTTCAATTTTTACGTGTGACCTGCATAAGACAATTGGGTAGGCTTTATTTTTATCATCGGAAGGAACGTTTGTCTCAATTTGCTTAGATCACAATTTGGTTTTATTCCATAGCTTAGATGAAAAACCTATCCAAACACAGCATATCCTCGGAGATTGAGTCTTTTTAGTTGACATGTTCTCTGGAGGCGGCCAGAGCTTTATTATATTACAATTGGTACTAGTTCAAACTTCAAACATGATGATGCTAGGCTTCTAAGATGGATCATTTTATAAAATATTAACTTTGGTAGGGGCTTATTTGCAATACTGCAATGCATGAATTTTCAACTACTTGCATGAATTGAAGGCTTCTTACATAAATTTCTGATTTTTCCCTTTCTAAGTGTCTTATGAAATTCTGCAGTTAGTTTTGAGCTAGTCCTGCCATTTCATACTTTAACCTTTTTCTTCTTTCCCCCGGGATAGCAAGTATGATAAGTTTAAGTAATTCCAGCACTAGGAGTGTCAGGACTGCCTTAAATCCACATAACGTCTATAGAGAATGTAAATATTATAGCTTAGATTTCTTTGAAACTGAAAAAAAAAACTCAACGTCAGATAACATGATTATAATCATGTATTATATAATAAGTACAAGGAAGCTAGAGAGAGAGAGAAGCTTGTTAGGATAGCTAACAAAGCTTGTTCCTACATATTGCACATCCACATCATACATTTTAGCTAAAAAGGTTGAAATCTAAGCTAGTTTACCCTTAAATATTTGTGAGTTAGTTAAAATTTAATTAAATTGCATTTGATTCATAATTTTCTTTTCCAACAGAAATAATTTTCGACTATCTAAATTATTCAATATCATTATAAAAAAAATCAAATAATTTGTTTTCGACGTATATATTCATGTATGCCCAATAGATCTCCCTGCCATAGTTGTTGGCTTTTTTTCTTCCCTTTTTTTTCACTGAGAGATAGGTTAGCTTTGCTGAATATCGGAGTAAGGGCAGGATCGACTGCAGGCCTCTTGTATTTATACAAAAGACTTCACTAACTTGGCATTTGGCACTCTCCTAGTTTCCCCATTGTTGATTGGATATTTTGATAAGCTTTTTTTTTTTGTATTGGCAGAATTTTAGTGTCACAGGCTTGAAATCTCTTTGGCATATCAAAATACTAGCAACATCTATTCGAGTATTTTAGCCTTGGGTTTTGAAAAAATACGGGCTTCTGATTGTGTACAAGCTATCTTTACAGGAGAATTGCCTCCTTTTGAGGCATCTAGAAGATCTTCTGAGGAATTTGCTTTCTTAACCATCTATAAGTTCATTCCAAGATCTAAAATAGCTGAAAATTAAAAGGCAGTGTTTGCAACTATCTGACTTACTGCACATCAATAGCGCCAAGAGCATCGAAAGTACCGACTGATGACTTGGAGTGAATCCCTGAATTCACTTATGATTAATCAAATAATTTCACTTTTAGACTTGATTTCCAACAGAAAAGATTCATGAATGACATTTCAAATCATCTTCACCCTTTAATTGGTAGGTCGCCAATGTGGCATTTGTTCTCGGAGTAGCTTGTAGTATTGTTTCTCGGAGTAGCTCAGGATACACTTCTCGAATTTCCGAGGACACCTATATCCATTAGTTGAGAATAAAATGTCCATAAATTTCAATGTCCTTGCTTTGTCCCTGCCCATGAAAATCAAAGATAGTCATTGTGATTCCTCTCAACAGCATATTAAGAAACAAATATTTCTCTAGCAAACAAGATTGAAGTTTGCACCTAAAATTTATTCAATTAAATAAAAGGAAATGATTGAGAAGCCAAATCCAAGAATGCCAAATTCTAATATATAGTTTGACAGCATATTCTAACCAATGATGCCAAACCCATATATGTGCAAATCATATTAGCTTTAAATGGCTGCAGAGCATAATCATCAATTCAACGAGTGATTACATTCTGTGAACCCCTTCAGTCACCTATAAAGGAGACAAGGACTTCTTGTTTCTTTTTTTAGGTGACAGGATTTGGAGCTGGTTTCATGACTCGATACCATGGCCAGATTGACCATTTAATAGCAGTAGAAAGATAGATGATGAACATGAAAACAATATCAGCAAAGCAAATATTCATTAGATTATGCTAGGTCTAGGAAGGATAAGTAAAAGGTGAGCGAGGGAAGCTCAGTGAAACTCGGAAGTGAAAAGGAAGAATGTAGTGTGTGTGTGTGTGTGTGTGCGCACGCATGCACAAGTGTATCTGTGTGCGAGAGAGACGAATCGAAGTAGTGAAAAGGGCTTTATAGACAATTTTAATTTCCATTTCAGAATGCATGATGTCGCGAGAAGAAGGGAAGCAGGACATCATGCTGATGTGAAGAGAATAATGGTTACCACAGAAAAATGAGTACACACATGAAATGCTTTGAAATCACTTTTTACCTTTCTGGGACCATGATCTGCGAGCAGCTTGGCTGATGTGCCCTTCATTCTTCTCTAGAAGTTCGTCAATCTTCAATGACTGAGACAGTGGAGGCCCAGATAACTCAACTCTTTGTTTTTGATCCTTGTAATCCTGAGTTTTTTTTTTTTTTCAAGTTGACAGTTAAATTAGTAGCTAAATAGACAGTGAAGTAGGAAAAAAAAGGCAAATTAATGCACCATTACCAAGATGCTGCACTTAGTTGATTTTGCATCTTTCTTGTAAAGTGCATCTGACAAATCCCGAGAATGGTAGGAGTCACAGGAATCAAGCAAGTCCAGTTCTCCTGGATTCGTCCATTGGTTCATAATCGCGTGATTTGCGATCTCGTAACGGTCTGAAATCTCTGGTTGTGACCGTTGTGTGAGCATCTTATCCTTTGCAATCTCGTATGGCTTGCAGTTGTTGGACTTCGAACGTGGTGCATGTCTGACAAGTCTGTCAGCTTGTCCCTTCGGGTTGGAAGGATTTTTCATATGCGGGATGTTCGAATGATCGAGTGCACGAGAAGCGTGGCTTCTTGAGCTGGATCTGGAATGAGATTTGGTATATGAACGGTCTTCTTTTGGTTTCTTTGCCCATGCAAAGCTGCTAGAGGCAGGCACCTGCAAGGGACCTGAGGGAAGAACGTCTTTCTGACAGGTCTGCTTCACATGTCGACCCTTGTCTGGGGGATTCAAATTCATTTCTGGTACTGGCTGCAGATCTATGAGCATTCTGGTGTCACCATTCTCTCTTGGATCTCTCTTTGCACCACTACTACTGCCTCCAGTTGTTTTCCATAAGCCCTGCAGGAACAAAGAATTTCTGATCTCTAAATCGTATAACTCACAAAGAGAGAGAGAGAGAGAGAGAGAGAGAGAGAGAGAGAGAGAGAGAGAGAGAGAGAGAGCCCTACCTTTTGAAGAGATGCTGCTCTCATTAGCCCACTTGATTCTTGTGAAGTTCTATATGTTCTTAAAGGTTTTCTTGTGGCTTCTATACCACACGGCCTACAATGGACCCTTCTCCTTAAAAAAAAAAGAAAGAAGATCAGTTAAAACTCTACAAAGTGAATTGTCTGATGATGGTATCAGATATGAGTAACTACATTTCCTTTACTGACTTACAAGGATTTGCAAAACAAAGATGGCTTTGGCTTTGACAATGGTCGCAGCCTTAGAAGGCTTAAGTGTGGCTGGATACGTTAATAACTACTGATGTTTGGCTTTGGAATATTTACAGATATTTTAGCTGATTTAATAATTATGTTTGGTCAGGTTTGTATTAGGGTTCGCTTAATTGTTTGATATAGAAAGAGCAAGAGAAAGTTCTGGTTTGGAAACTATGGGAGCAAAATATTGTAAACCAAATTAATATTTGGATAGGATCGTAGATGCATTATGCATATGATGTTAAACTTCCATTGGTATCCAACTTTCTAAGGTTCAAGATCCACAAACTGAATTTACTTGCAATGCGTGAACCTGACCAACTAACACAGAAAATACAAGAACAGTTGATGATCATTCTTCTAGAAATTAGCTTCCTCTTCTTTTTTTGTTCCTCTGAAAGGATTTTTTTCTTATCTTGGAAGTTGGAAGTGTGAAGTAATGAAGATTGTTAAAGCTTACCTGCGTACGTCCTCACGGGCTTTTGCGTCAATCTCCTTGTTAGGTGGGTATTTTGGCGAGCTTGACGGATCACATGCATATGGCTTTGACTTGAAATACTGAACAGGAATGAGGAAAAAAAGAATATCAAATAGAATTGCAACCTGACATACCAACATGATCCCCAAATATTTTATATCGGAAGTAGTTATGATAGAAAACCAGGTTAAGAAGAAGAAAAAAATCTCAGACAAGTCGGTGCAAACATTACTGTCATATTGACATGATTTCTTGTGATAGATAAAAGCAGTAAAAGAGAGAACATTATAGCTTAAGTCTTCTAGGGCCAAAATGCTCCAATTATCCTAGATGGTCATATGCCGAACTTATAATACTCCAGAACTTGGGCTACTGACTGCATTTGGAGCAATAACAGGTTCTCCTAGAACTGATAAAGGTCTTGAAAGTCTAGTACTCCTGGACCCCTTTGCTTCAAAGATTAAAGACCATATTCTAAATATGACAGGGAGAGAGAGCACAGGGTAAAGCTTCTCACATTGTCATAGAGGTCAGCTAGCAATAGACATAACAAGCCATCAAAGTAGGATTCTGTTTGCTAGCCAGGTTGGTAGAGACTAGAGACCATGACTAGTGATAGTCTTCTTGACCAGAAATAATTTGGAGCAGCCAAAATAAGTGTCTAGAACTGATGGTAACATCTATTGTCATGCTTGAGTTGTTTGGAATTTTGGAGTACCTTCTGTGATGCTTGAGTTGTTTGGGGAAATGTACAAAAGTCAAAGTTAAATAACAGAGCACAACCATCGAAATTTTGGATATTGGTTCCTTCTTCCATCAATCCGGATTCTTGTTGGGAGAGGAAGGTAAAAATATGTGCTATTTTTGGACCGTTCATTTTTTGGTTCTTCTGTAATTTACAGTTCCATATCTTTTTGGTAAAATAATCGCATTAAGTTTCATTCTTTTTCAACCCAAATGCTACTGCTCAGAGATATTTTATAAAAAAGTGAAAAAAAGTAAGCAAGCATCACTGCAATTAGATTAGAAAACCGTATGCCAGTTTGTCTAAAACAACACAAGAAAAGAAGAAGCATCATAAATGAAATATGTAAACATAATGAGAGATGAATTCCTTTTAGAAAGCTACCTCAGATGCAAGAGCGGCCGAGGCTGTACCTCGCTTATATGGTTCAACAGAGAGGAAAGTTTCTAATAAGTTAAAAGCATTTTCTGGTAAACGTTTAAGTGTCTCTCGGAGGCAACTACCATAAGGTTGCTGCGGTTTAAAAAGCGTTGCATGGGGCAACTTGGACTTCTTCCAAAATTCATCTGGTGGAGAACCACATAGCTTAAATATCTTATGCATTTGTTCAACCTGAAAGTAAAAGAAAAATAATGAGACTTCATAACTTACCATAGTGCAAACTTTTGAGTATGAGAAAATATATTTTTAATCTATAGATTGTTAGATTAAAAAAATGTTACCACAATATGCGTAAAAAATAGTTTTGACGACTGTCAATTGCATGTATTCCACTGTGTTGCTAGATGGCTGGTGCTTCATTTTTAAGAATCAGAGACGCAAATATGCTGTGTAGTGTCCAAAGTACTATTCTGAAACTATTTCCTGTGGTTTATAGTACAAGCATATATATATATTCCTGAGTTGTAAAATTTTTGAACAATTCTCTTCATATGTTCGATTTCATGTGAATATTGTTAAAGTCAGATATGCACCCATTTTAATTGATATCATTCAGGTATTCTACTGATCAGCCATGGCTATAGCTGCAATTCAGTGCAGGTTTGTTTTTTCGGAATGTATCCCATTAAATTGATCTGTAGCCAAATCCTAATGCATTCCACAGTAGAGACCCTTAAAGAAACTACAGCATGAAATTTTTATAGTGAAAATGTTGGAAAGAATTCGAGATTTGCATGTTGAGTTGCCTATCACTTACTACAGAGAAAGGAAAGGATTTGTATCATCTTTTTCCCACAATGTATTGTTTTCTGGTTTCTTCTCGCTTCTAGTGATTTACTTTTTTTTTACCTTTTTATGTTTTAGTGAATTGAACTCTACATTATAAGTTAAAGGAAAAAAGAAAGAAAAGGGGCAGAAATATCATGGTTCTGTCATCATCATGGCAGATATGTGCACTTGTCTTGTTCCTAGAAGTAGCAAGATAATCTTTTGCATTTACAAAAAAACAAATACAAGAAATATGCACAAGGTATACATAGGATGATTACCTCAGTTCTTCCTTGGAAGATAGGCTTCCCAAGAAACACTTCTGCAAACACACAACCAACACTCCACAGATCCACAGATGCTTCATAGTCTGTTGAACCCAGAAGAAGTTCAGGCGGGCGATACCATAGCGTGACGACACGGCTAGTCAGTGGTTGTTTTTGCCCGGCACTGAAGAAGTTTGCCAGACCAAAGTCGGCAATTTTCAGGATCCCCTCATTATTAATCAGAAGGTTCGCACACTTGATGTCACGATGCATGATGCCGCGTGAGTGGCAATGTTCAAGTCCAGATAGTAATTGTCGCATATAGCATTTGATCTACAATGCATATGCACAGGAAAGTATTCAACTGCTCAGGATTTCTTATTCCAATTCTTCACTTTATAGAACTTGTTGAGAATGTGGACAAACCTGTGGCTCACTGAAATTGATGTCAGGAGAAGACAACAACCCGGCAAGATCATGCTCCATATAGTCAAAAACAAGATAGATACTAGATGACAGTCGAGATGTAATCAGTCCCTCCAATTTGGCAATATTGGGATGGTCGAGCCTGCGGAGGATCTGTATCTCGCGTGCCATAAACCTAACACTCTCAGGCTCGTAAACGTCGAACCGGACCTTCTTCAATGCAACAATCTTTCCTGTGCCGAGTTCGCGTGCTCTGAACACACTGCTGTAGGTACCTTGTCCAATCTTCGAACGCAGTTGACATGGGGAATAAGATCTAGTCAGTAACAGTCATGCAAGGAAGCAAAAACAGAATGCATGAATGCGAAATAAAACCACTGGATGTCACCAGTAGGAAAACCATTGCAAAATCATGCAACAAAATACTCATCTGAATATGAGAACATATCATGATCTCCTCAGCGGTTTTAGGAGATTCCCATGTTTACATAACTATTTTATGATAAAACATGCAAATTTATAACAACGAATTAGAATGACAAAAACATAAATTGCTATCCTCCCATTGATAACAAGCATTTTTTTTTTCTCGGCTGTCGAACATCAATGTTGAGGCCATAATAGAACATCGGACAGCTGAAAACATCCAAGAAACGCTGAAGCAAAAGAGCTAAGAATGCGGAGAACTTTGTCATAAACTATGATGCATCATTCAATCATAGAATTCATTCATGGATTGATATGGCAGCCCATTCATAATTTTCCTAAATCTTCAATGCTTGCATAAGGAATCTTGTGATTCAGCATGCAATTGGGATAACTAAATAGACTGCTTGCCATAAACTCTGTCCATTACCTTGTCCATTCTCTCAAAGGACTCGGCTTTAAGAGGCAACCATCCCTGAATGGCTTCTCCAGCAACAGCGGTGAGCCAGGCAGGCCAGCCGGCAGCAGCCTGCTCTCCCTCAATGCAGCGATACAGATTCCCCAGCCGAAAGCTCATTGAATTGCTGGCGCTGCCGATCTTCCCCGACTCTCCGGACTCGCTGCGGTCCCCAAACTCGTAGCTCCCGAGCTTCGGGCGGTTGAACAGCGACGACGACGCTTCTAGACTTCCCGAAACGCCGGCCGAGTCGACGACCGGCGTCACGGCGGCCGCATTCTTCGACGCCACGCAGCCCATTGCGCCCTACGTCTCCAATGGCATCGGCGGGGGGCCGGGGGTGCCGATGCCGGAGGACAGGGGAATTGTGAGAGCGAGAGAGGGAGAGGGGATCCAAGACACACCCAGGGGAAATAATGGATGAGAGATGGGGGAATAGGACCAGGGAACACAGGAGAATCGGAGGGGAGGGTGGATCGCGGCATGGTTAAAGATAGAAAGGTGAGATCTTTATCGCTTCTTCCAACTTGTGATGATGGGGGGTGCGTCACCCTGCATCGGATTTCCTCCCCGCGCGCGAGATTGGCGGGAAACGGGAGGAGAAGGAGGGCATGACGAGTGGGATTCCTCAACGAACCCACCCACCCCGATATCATCGCGGATAATATAGCCGTTGAAACGTCGGACGCCCAAACCCAACGCTAGATCATGTGATGCGTGTATCATAGAATAGAATAGGAAAGCTCCGATCGAGCCGAACGTAGAATTCTAAAATGGTCCGATGAGTCCGAAAAGAGTGAGCTTCTACGTCAATAATTGCAGTAGTGCCATTTTATTCACATGTATAACTAATAAATTATATCACTCATGTTGCTATTCATGTACCGTTCGCATCTCCACCCACCCGCTCTCCCTCTCGCATGCACACGCGTCACATGGATGCCTATAGTAGCTCAAATTATAGTTGCCCCTCCTGCTTGAGGACATCGATATACACAGAAGACATCAATCTGACGTATATAGAAATATTTCGGATATCAACACCGAAGCGGTATACTTGTTATCATCCAATTCAGATCGGTACAGCATACCATATTATAACACTTTTTATGTAACAAATGTTGAGAATACTAAGGATGGCCAAAATTTCTCACAAAAAAAAAAGAGATAAGAAATGGCATTCGAAGTGAAGGGTAGACTACTATTGTCACGACCTAAATCCAGAGCATGATTTGTCACGCCATATATCCGAAGCATGACATGGCCATACCACCGAAGGATATAGCTTAAGATAATACGAAGCCAACATTACATTTAGCTTTCAAATTCATCTCAAATATAATAAAATAAATACAAATTTAATTTTACTATTCATTGAATAAATACCAATATTGGTTCAAAACTTCTAAATCCAAACATAAATACCAAACTCATAATTCTCAATATTCAGAAAATCATTGATTCCAAATTAAAATGCTAAAATCTTTCTACAAAAATCGCCAAGCTTGCTAGCGCGAACTCCAAGCCTGGACCAACCTTCGTCCCTACTGATCCTATTTACCTGGAGAGAGAAAAATAAAAAGAAATATATAAATGACAGCTCAGTAAGTAAATCTTTCATTATCTTACCAGATTAAGCATAAATTTTTACATGTCGATGCATCATTTAAGAAAAATAATAGATATTCCAAAATAAGTATTTCATAATACAATATAATAAAACAAGTCATAAACAAATCATGCATGAACAAATCATTCCTATTTCATAAAGATAGTTTCAAGCTTATTTTGCAAATAGATGTATAAATCATTCTTCTGCCATTTAGCCATATCATAGTTCAAAATATTACCTACAGATATTCATACTATGGTCACTTGATACTCGTGACAGGGCCAGTATTCGTAATCGACATAGTTTCATATTTGTATGCCAAGTTTATACTTATTGGCAAGGCCACTGTTCGTATGGATGCTAGCTCCAAATGTCGATTTTTCCAATGTAGAGGATTATATATAATTATTTGAGAGCTTTTAGAAAACTTATATTTCTTTCGTAAAACATACAAATAAATAGATGAAAACACTAAATAGCATGAAACAGATTCATATTTCATAATAAAACTATTTTTATTAAAATATTTATGAGACTATTTTTTATAATAAAGTACAGTTTTTGTAACACATATGTTGATCTATAATTTTAAGAAAAGCATGATATTTTCACAAACAGATTTTATGCACGGAAGATATGATCATAAAAAATGCAAGATCTACTTACAAGTTCTTTTGTTTTAGACCGCGAGACCTCGCTAGGCGACTCTGCTAGACCTACTTAAAATATTAACAACAAAATTAATTTTTAATTGACGATTTCAATAAAATAATACGAAAAGACTTGCTCGGGTGTATAGTGGTTTCATATGGGTCCGATTTGAACGATTTGATCAATAAATCATAAGGTATGGACTCAATTAGGACCAAGGTTAATCAACACGATTCATCCATGAAGGGTTTAAGGACATTTAACAGAGCCGATATGATTGGTCCAGTAGGTGGCCCGAGAACCAAAATGAATCAGGTCTTTATAGAGTCAACTCGGGTTCGTAGATCAGGTCAACATGACCCAACTTTAAATTTCTTGGACATTTTAGAGAGAAAAAGTCGAGAGAGAAAGTGGAGAGAAGAGAAGGTAGAGAGAGAAAATGGTGAGAAGAGAGAAAACGTGGAGAGAGGAGAGAGAAATTAGAGAGAAGATAGAGGAAATAAGAGGGAGGAAGAGTGGGATGGTTCTCTCTCCTCTTTTTGTTCTTTCTTTCTTCTTCCGCCTCTTTTCTTCTCTTTTCTTTCTTTTTTTTCCTTTTCTTCTTCCTCGGCAAAAAAGAAGAGAGAAAGGCCGGCTAGTGGCTATGATGGTGTGGTCCGACAAGGAGGCGGCCGGAGGTGGAGACAAGAGGCGAAGGGCGGCCAGTGGCGGCGGCATGCTCGGAAGAAGGGATCCGAAACAGGGTGGATCCAATCCCGGTGTTTTGCCAGCTAAAACCCAAACAACGTCTGCTAAATCGCTAGAAAAATAAGGGAAGCAAGATGAGGAACATTTACCTTGGTCCGGCGAAGCCTCCGGTGGCTTTTTCCTGCGAGGGAATGTGGAAGAAGGCTCGGAGAAGAAGCTAGCAATCGACGGCTATCTTTGGCGATTCCTGTGGAGGATATCCAAGGAGGAGGAGTGGGATTAAATAGGTGAAGTCTCCGAGTTCTAGACGAACTCGGACTGCTTTGGGAGTGCTCGATTTCCGCCGGAAGCGGAGGAGGAAGAAGACTCCGGTTCGGAGTCTTCTTCTCCTTCTCCTGCTGCAACAGGGAAAGCCTGGACCTATTCTTCTCGGGCGGCCCTTTAGCCCAAATAAATCGGGCTGGGCTGCTACAACTCTTCTTTTTAGTGCCACTAAAACCAAATAAAGATTCGTTGCTCACTTCCACGTTCATGGAGAGAAAAAAGAACCATATATCTTCATCCATGTGTTATTATATGTAGAACCCACAAGCTGCATCACCAAAAAGAATGAACAGAGCACAAGAACTACAGGTACATCAGGATTGTGGCAAATAATAAACTTATTGAATAGAAAAACACATGACAACCATTTACGGGACAAAGCCATCCCTGAAAAAAAAATCACCAGTTCTCTCACCCTGCTTCCATTTTGACGTTAAACTGAGCCCTTCTGTAGTTTGCAGAAAGTGTTCTCTCACCAATTCATTCGGAAGTTTCCATGAATTCAGCGCACAGGTCACCAATAATACTTGCAAAGGCACAGAAAGTCTAAGCAACATCATGCTCTTTTTTCAGCGCATGAACTGCAACTGGCCGTGCGACGTTGTTTATAAATTCTATTCCCTGAATGGAGGGTTGGTTGCTGGAATTGGCATTTTGTGCTCTTGGTTGTATACTGCTGGTAGCAGCACCAGCATTCGTTGTGGCATGGCTGCTGTTTCTAGCTGCTGGTACATGATGGTTGTGCTTCCCCTCGTATGTTGTTATAACAGCTTTAGGATCTGTTGAAGCCCTTTCAATGTGCTTCCGCACACTGCATCCCGCATTGGTGCACCTGTAATAACTCCTGCAGATTTCAATAGAACTATCAGTTGTGTATATATATATATTTCAAAAAAGATCAAACATTCACATATAAATTGTAAACGAAAATCATGAACGTGCTTGGAAATTTTATTATCGTCTCCTAATAAAGTCTATATTCGTCCGATGAATATCCCGACATAATAGAACTGTAACCTACTCCCAGTGCAAGCAGGTACAGCATACAAGTCAGACAGGATGCACAACCTTGGATGAGGATTTCCTTTGACCACCTTCTGTCCATATTTGCGCCACCGATACCCGTCATCCAAAAGATCAACTTCACTTGTTGTTTGCACAATAATCCTTGGTTCTGTTACTGTCCTGTGTGAAGTTGATTCCATCACGCTGGTGTCCATAGTCCTGCCCAATCAGAACCAAAATTTTTCAGAATGCGGGGTGCAATGAAAGCATGAGTAATACGCTTATACGAACTTTCAGCAAACTATGTCCCAGTGGTTGCATCACTCCTCCATCTGGGAGGAAGTTCTGGATTCAAACCATGAGAGGTGGTTCCCAAGTGTTTGGCTCTGGAAAAACTGAAGTTGGTGCAGGGATGCTCCCACTACCATTCTTGAAAAAGACAATAACAAATAAAACATGACCTTCTTTTTGGATCTTGCTCGGTATCACCCCCTTCATCTATCCCTGGTTCACCATCACCTTCTTCATCTTCACTGGAACCGGACAACTGCTCAGGTGTCCAATGGCTGGAATCTCGATCTCTTTTGGACATAGTCTCGGTTGATCTGCTGAAATTTGCCGTGGGAAAATCGAAACTCCCATTTAACTCATTGCATCTGCTGCGCCTATTTTGAGAGGGCCGCAGATGATTGTGCTGGCCCTTATAAATTATCTCTGTTACTTGGCCCTCGAGAGAGCGTTCGACTTTTTTCTTTACCGGGCAGTTTGGACGGGTACATTTGTAGTAGCTTCTAGGATATTCACCTCCCTTCACCTGCTTTTGCCCATATTTTCGCCAGTTGTAGCCATCATCAGCAGGTTTGTCAACAGTGAGAGCAGCAGGTTGAGGTTTATGATCGGCATGGGAACCATCTGCAGATTTGATCATTGTATTATTTGTATCCAATGATGGAGGTGGCATCTGTTTGAGCGATGACATAGTAATCGAAGAATCAGGGGGCACTGTCAAGGAGGTTGATGCTGCTGAGAGAGATGGATATTCTGCTTGGACATGCACGTAAGAATGAGACTCTACAGCCTGAGATGTGACCTGTGCCGGGGCCTGTTGATGAGATATTCCAAAGTATCCCTGCAAATCCAACAGACTGACATGTGAATTCAAGTTATGAACTTATTTCCAAGAGGACATTATAAATAAAACTTGGGTGGGGAAGAATTTCCAGGTTTGAACTCAAAAGGTAGTGTTCCCACTTTTTCACTTGTATATAGGGCGCGGAGAGAGAGCACTTGGCACAGTTATTCCATGCAAAACTCAGCCAAAGAGATGACAGAGAAGAAACAATAATCAGGATAGGTACCTAATTACCTCTAAAACAACAAGTTCTTTCAATGCATCATGAGCCAAAAACTCCAAAGAAACTTCAAAGAATTTTAGCTAGAGAAACCAAACTGAGTGGACATGTCAACAAGTTTTTCCATAGACCCACTAGTACCCCTAGGACAAGGCTTCCCAAACGAACACATCAAAATATGGTTCATCGGTAGTGGATTACACCTTGATAAGCATGCAACTTCTCCACTCCAGAGAGGAGTAAAATCCTCTCCAATTCTTAATATCAGTTCACACAAGCAAGTATTTGGCTTTTGCAAAGGACTTGTACAAGTTTGCATCTTGATCTTTAATACCTTTTCTTGTTAGTTTTTTTATTTCAGACATATTTCGAAGAACAGATCGTTGCTCATTCATAAGATCAATTCTATTTAAACTTAAATAGAATTCCTTCAGCTAACTGATTCATTATTTGCAACAATAAAATGAACAGAAAGCTCCTATGTAAGAGGAGAGACAAATAAATTCGAAGGCCATAAAATATTATATACTATGAATTGCAACCTAAGTTTACAAAGGATAGGGATTGTAAGGTAGTTATTATTGACAAAAAGAATTAGAGAATTCAAACAAAAGAGCAACATAAATCTAAGCAGAGCTTTCAGTCAGTGCATAACCAGATAAGGATGGGGACTGGCATCATTTTCTAAGGGTCTCATAAATAAGAAGCCCTGAGAACAATATACAAAACCATCCTAACTCCACAAATGAGAAGGCCTTAGCTGGGACAGTGGGAAGGTGTCAACAACCAAAGTACACTGTGGTGGGCTATGCCCCTCCATTTTACATATATACATACATACATTATATATGACACAGACTACACACTTTATATGTACTCCCTAGTTGAGGAGTTAACAAGTTGATAGCCATTCATCAATCTTGAGATCCATGCAAAACACTATCAAAAACTAGTGAAGCGGTTTTGACTTTCAACACATACTTTTTAAAAGTAATCTCTTGGCCATCAGTTATTGACTTTACCTTTTACTCTCCTAGAGCAGCAGGGACAACCATCTCCATTGCTGCTGTCCTCTTTCTCCCATAGTGGCAAGGACAACCATCTCCATAGCTGCTCTAGACCTCACTCACAGTCTGCATGGTAGATTGACAATCACGACTATCAATCTCTTCCTCGTACCCTCTCTCTACATCTAGCTCGCTTCCCTCAGTACCTCCTGCGACTGCCCTGATGTGTGTCTTAAGAGACCCGTCATCCCCCCCCCCAGCCCTCTCTCTCTAACATCTACCAACCCTGTTGGCTGCTACAAGAAAAAGAAAAAGGGAAAGAAGAAAAAAACCTTGATGGGTAGTTTGGACCTTTAAATGTTAATACTTATGAGATATCAAAAAGAGAACTCTACTTCATTTGGATCAGGTCGTGTTCATCCACAACTTTCTACCCATTTGATGCTCAAAATTTTAAGTTTTTTCCCCCTTTATTATAAGTTCTGTTTCAAGTTCTAATGGATCTAACACCATGGTTATCTTGTAAAACTTTTGCTAGATCCCAAGATCAAGATAGTACAGAAAAGTTAGGAAGTGATAATGATGACAACCAGCACAAAAGGGGAGCCAAATTATACACATTTTTCTTGCTGAAGGGAGATGCAGGTTTTAAGATGACAACAGGAGTCTCGAAGAAATCCTTATTCCTGATTTTGCAATTGCTACTGAGAGGCATTATGTATAGGAAGTCAGATTGCAGTGAAAGACAACTTGAATATGGTTGGGCTAGAGGAACAGTGGAATTATTCTTGTACAAAGAATGGACTGCAGCTTATTACTAAAATCTGTAAAAGCCATTGTAAGATAAGCCAGTTGAGAAACCTATCTTATGTACGATAAAGTCTTTTTGCAAAAGAGTGCATGAAACACTGATCCAAAAGCACTGATATTCCGTGAGTCTATTTTTGCAGGCTAAATATATGATTTTGATAATACTAGTCTGTTTGCATGATGCTCAAGTGCTTTTGCAAAAACAGAGTTGAGAACTCGACATTGTTTGGTTATATATGGTTGAAATCTTCATTAGAATTGTTGCAGTAAGATGTTTATTATAAAGATTTTATTTGTTGCAAATTTGCTTAGTTCTATTAATATTTGGGCTTTGCCTTCTAAGTTGTAAGCATAATATATACACTAATGTTTGGACTCAACCTTCTTCTACATAAAGAATGCAACGCAAAGTCCACAATGGGATGCTCTGAAGACAACTCGAAGCATAACTTCCCATTAATTTTCCCCAACAAGTATGTATTCCATGCTAGTTTGAAGCATAATTTACCATTGAATTTCCTGTATTCCAAGTTCTAAATTCAAGAACCAAGTAACCAATAAGATTGCTGCCTGTTAGTTGGTTCCAAAAATCAGTACTCATCTTCTCATACTTCAGATTTATTATGAAGCAGATAAGACTAGCAAATTACTTAATTAGAACCTAAAGATGTGCATAATATAGTTCCTCATCATGGCCAAATTTAATCTCGTACCACTCAGAAAAGCTACACATGATGAAACCAAAAATCGCTATAAAAATCCACCTTCTTAGTTAAACAAAGATGTTGATGGGAATAGCGATTAGGACAGAAAGGGCTAGAGAGTGCTTGAAGAAAGATGGTCATTGAGCTTAAAATTATTTGCTGAAACTTTACCACGCGGGTGTAGGGCAGACAAAATATTCTTAATATCTTCTGGAGATAGGAAAAAACTGAGTTGCCATAATACTTCCAGAGATGTAAGAGATTGTTATGTTATCTAAACCTCGTTAGAGATGGGAAAGAGTAAAGATGGAGATCATGAAGACTTGGTTTCCATCGCTGAAAGAGAAAGAGGGAGGGAGGGAGGGACCTCTAAAAGGGTGGGAGAGGGCATTGTACAGTAAAAACCAGCCCAAGCAAAATAGCTGGTTTTTATTCTATGGCTCAAAAGTGTCAACTCCACAACTAGTGAGTTAATACAGTTTCCCTCTCTCTCTAAGTAGGAAAATCACATTTTGACATGCTAAGTTTCAGAAAAATATAGCAAGAAAATAGATCGGTCAGTTTATAGAAGCTAATAATGGCTTTGGATCCTTGCATAAGATTGAACAGCATTAAAAAAAAAAAAAGTACAGTCAAAATGTAGATGAATAGAATAAGGGTTGTTGGTTAGCATTATGGCATAATTACGATGGTACCATGGTTTTACTTTGTGCTCCTGATAGCAGCGAAGCATAATTTCTTCCCCTTTTTCCATGGAAAAACAGTGAAATTTTTCATGAAAATCGACACATGGTATATGAGTACAAGTTAAAGAGAAGTGGAACACCAGAGCAACAAAGACAGAAATGAAAAGGCAGCACAGCATATCCCACTTTGTTTCCTCTCCAAGCAAAGTAGCCACCTTTTCCATGGACTACAGTACCACTGAAGGCACATCTCCTATCACCTCAAAATGCTGAATTTTGTATGAAGATTTTCCCGTTACTTGCTTCCCAAACACCCCACCCCACCACATGTGGAACCACACTCCAACATCTACAGACCCTCAATTTACATCATGACAAGTCCAAGCAGGAAATAAAGACATTGCATTTCTAACAAGCGAGGTTTCATTATTTCTGGAGACACAATCCGACACCAAGAGGCCCAGATGAACTCCGAGGAAAAGATGATAAAAAACTCATCTTCCTCTTGGACAAACACAGGTTTTAATAACTGAGTGCCTCTTTTAGCAAGACTTTCTCTGCTACAAAGATCTTTCCAACAATATTCAACAACAATAATGATTTGAACTGTGAAAGTTCAAAGATTTCCATACCCTCTTTTTCAAATCTCCAGATTCTAAGGTCTTCCATGTCATTCAATAGCTTAAATAAGACAACCTACAAAAGAGAATGGTTGTGACCATTCAAGTTCCTCCTAAAGATGACTCTTTTGCTGTGGAGCAAATAAAAATATTAATATAATAATAAAAATTAATAATCATGACCATAATTTCAGACTCCTTTGCAATGCTCTCACTAGAAAAATCTCCTTCCATATAGCCAATATTTAAAAATCCTAGGTTTTTAATTGTTATATCATCTTTCTAAATGCCTAATCTAGATAACGGAGCACCCGAAGATAAAATGGAAGAGAAAAATGAAAAACCTGAGTTTGGAGGTTACTTTTTCCATTCTTCTTTTGGTAACCTACTTTTTTCATTCTTCAAATCGCTAGATTTTCCAACAAATCAAGCAATTGGGAAACTGCACTTTTCTTATCTAAAGAAATATTTATTTTCCTTTCCCTTTTCACAAGTTCACTTACAACCAACAGATCCTAAGAAAACAAAATTTGCAACAAGAAATCTACAAGTCATTTATACTATTCATATTCTAGTTAGCAAGATAAATACCTCTTGTGGGTCCACCACCTTTTCCTCCCTTTCAATAAAAATCTGCCATGATCTTTTTGAGCTAATTTACAGAAAGAAGGCACTCCAAAGATAGACATGTTGTATGCAATTAAGTTAGCATCCCCGATCTATTCAGGATTGTCTTGCCGCCTATTGAAATTTGGAATCACCTAATTCTTCTAATTTTGGATCATGTGTATTTAACACCCTATGTTAACCAAGTAGTTCACAATAACGCTATCAAAACATGCAAAGCCTATTCTAATCAATTCTACCCCATAATATTCTTTGAACTATACCCAATAATATTCTTTTAACTACCTTAAACTTTTAGGCCAGAAATTTACTCAAAATACCTCGGAGTAAAGATAAAATCCACTAACTTCCGATTGTCAGAGTTACCGAGGTAAGTTTTTTTCCCTTTTTTTATTTGAGAAATCCATGGTGGGACCCGGATTTTGGTTCCTAACACAAAACCCTCAACTTTTTCTCTCTCCCGAGGCACAACCTACTAAAATTCTCCAAGAATAAAGTTGGAAGGGAATGCTGAAAGCTTGCGATCTAAATCTTACTATTGGGTAGTCCATTGTAAAGAACTTTTAGCTTAAACACAGAAGGGGAAAGACATCCTATCACGATCCCTTCTCAACTTTAGCTTAAACACCATCCTTATCCTCTTCATTCTCCTATTTATGCTCCTCCCTCAACTCACTCTCTGCTATCTTAGATTTAATGAACAAACCTAATTATCCCAATAAAAAGGTACCCACTAAAACTTAAGCAAACCACATTAAAACTCATAGACAGAGCCACCCATATATGTCCTTTCCTGTTAATAACAGACGATTAAGAGAACAAAAGTTAAAAGTTCTTGAATCACAAGCATCCTTGGACTACAACTCAATCAGCAAGTTGCTATTTTTATTAATTTACTGACCAAAAACATCATTTCCCAATAATAATTACTGAAGGCAGGATGTAAATTTAACAAAGTTGACAGTATGCGAACCAATAAAAATCAAATTTTTAAACAAAGGACACACCAAATTAGATGAGATTAGCCCGGCGGGGGACTCAAGCAAGCTGGACAGACTGAGCCCGGGCGTCGCTGCGACCAACGACCAATGGTTCTGTCTCATACCCATCCCTTCCCCTCCCCCAGGATTCCCCTCCGTCGGAGCTGCCGCTGGCTCCTCCGCCGGCCTATTGGGCGGCGGCGTCACCGGAGAGTCAACAGCTCCGGCGAGGAGCTGGGAGAAGCACCGGTACTCCGAGTCCGGATCCTCCGCGAAGAAGCTCGACACCAGGGTCATCGGGCCGGGGCTCACGTCCGCCGACCCGCCTCCGCCTCCGCCTTCTCGGAAGAGTCCCTCCATGGAGGACCAGGGTGGGAGGGCTATGGTCGGCCGCGGCGGAGGCGCCGCCGCCGCCGCCTTTGGAGCTCCTCCGTTGCGCTCCGCCATCTATCTTCTTGGAGTGCTCCCGCCGGAGGGACAAAAGACTCGATGTTTATTCTTCTTGGTTATGAGTTTGAGTTCGAGGCTTCGATGGAAATTGGATTCGGTTTTGGACGTTTTGGACTTCATGGAAAGCGTAAGCCGGTGGGAGGTCTCCATCGTGGAAGTTGAGAGAGAGAGAGAGAGAGAGAGAGAGAGGGCTTCCAAAATGGGAGTTAAATTCCCTCCAAATTAAACTCAAATGCAATGTGGGACGTTGACTTGAACATATGGCCGTACGTCATGCAGAACATGCGTTGGAATTGTCCTTGCACTGATATTTCTAAATTAATAATATCTCTCTCGCGATTAGATAATATTTAGTCTCAATAAAATCTTTAAGATGATGATGGTTAGCATTTTCGCGTGCGAGTCTCTCAGTTGACTTTATCTTTTAGCAACAAATTTTTTTCTGTTAAAATAACTATTTTTTGAAATATTTAAATATTTAGATTAGATAAAAGTAAAACATGAATTTAGGATTAATATCTTTAGATGTTAGATTAAATTTTCATGCTAGGCATCCAAGGTTCAAAATCATCATTTTCAACTAGTCTCGTTGTAGCCTACTGCACTAGAAAAAATAAATAAAAAATTATATAATACATTTTAATAACAATGATTAAAGGTTAACAAACACAAAGTCAAAATGTCCTGTTTAAATATTATGTTGCATTATTATTTTTATTATTTTTAGATAAAAATATTTTTCCACTACAGATTATATATTGGAATGTGGTAACTTGCGACCATTTTTGCAG
>JAOXJJ010000359.1:6744105-6766303 GCA_025769935.1 Phoenix roebelenii | reverse complement strand
ATATTTGGTATCGATGTTGTCGAGCCTACTTTGAAGATGGTGCAATCTGTTCTGCATGAGAAATGCATGCAGAACAATTTTTCATGCTGGATGCATAAACTCACCATTCTAATTAGCCAACGAAGCCAACCATATCTCAGTAAATAATGACCTCTCCAGTTTCCAAGATAAATGAAATCTTTAAAACCAAACTTAATTCATTAATTAAGAAGGCAACGTACAGAAACAACGGAAGAAATGTCCAGCAGTACCTTGAAATGCTGATAGAAGTCCTGTTAAAGAGAACAAGATCCAAATACAAAAACAGTGCCTTGAAATGCCGTCCATCTAACGGTACTTTGCAAGGCATGCCACGAGGAGAAAAAAATCATAATTCCCCGAATAAAAGGCTAGCAGCAAAAGAAGACCAAAGAAGGCTATGGTTTATGAACTAATTCATCTAGACTATGGTTTATGAACTAATTCAGCATTAAATGAACATGGTTAACAGAATGGCTAGTAGCAAAAGAAGACAAAGGCTGCTAGAAGAAGCGGCAGATAAAACATGAGGAAGTACACCAATAGAAGTTAGGTAGCATCGGAGCTTTTTGATCTTTACAAAGCTCTGCACTCTGTTTATAAGAAAATTTGAAGAATGAACAGTTAAAGATATGATGCGTTCGCAGGCATTGTTAAGTACAGATCTTTTCCCCTCTCTTTGTTTTTCCTTTTAAAAGTTGCACACGCTTTCCCATTATAATCTGCTGGAAGCCTACACAAATATAAGTCTCCCGTACCTGGAAAAGGGGGAAAAAGAGAGATTTTGTAGCTTTCAAACACAGTAAAAAAGACTGAAGGAGTAAGAAAGCATTCTTCGGTCAGACTTTTGTAAGAGCACAGTAATTTGACACTTCCATTGTGGAGAGCAAGAGAGGTGCAATGGATTGCATGGATATATTTGCATGGAAAAATGAAATGACTCGGGATGGTATGCTTCCACTTGCATGGAGTCATCTAACAAATATTTAGATGTCGAGAAATGAGGTGTGGCGAAGATAGGATGCCTTTATACTTTGATCTCATAAAAGTACGTCGATGACACTGCTAGGCCCTCCACATCATAAGTGCGCACAAGCCTTTGCCTCTTCTCTGGTGATTCCATCCAACAAAACTCCAGATGGAAGGGCTGTGATTGGGCTACATTCTTGCCAATGTCGCATGGGCATCCCATGTACATCCCTCCAGGTAATAAGGTCAGCTGGAAGCCTCCATCGAAGCGAACCAAGTTATTGCCTACCGTTCCTGTCCAGCGGACGTTAGTGGTTGTGCTACTCCCAGTGGTAGTTGAAGTTACGTCCTGGATGAGTGATTGAATAAAAAAGTTTGAGATTTTAAATTATACCTAGAACATGAAGGGCAATCGATATATCAAGTAAATAAACATGTTTCTTCGCAATTTGGATACTCTTAACAACGATTAAATGGAAGGTGTAATGGCCAGAGAGTTGATCTGATTAGTATTTCTGGTGCACTCTCTTGAAGTTTATAGGCATAGTTCAAAATTTTAGAAGTCCAGGAAATGCTCATATTATATTAAGTTGGTAAAGATTAACATCATGTTTGACATTTCTCAGATCCTGCGGAGCTTTCATCATTCAAGTAGTCAATAAACAAGATAGGGTAAATATATTGCATATTTTCCCCTCGTGCTTATGGAAAGGTCATCTCTGCTGATGTGACTATAGACACTTAACAAATTAAGGGATCAGATTAGTGTTTGAGATAGACACACCTGAATTAATTGACCCTTATCATCCATTTCAAGCAAAGAAACTGTATCAGCCTCAGCAGCTGTTGCTCCATATACACCACTGCGTTTGGTTATAGAATGACCTTCCCATCGCCCAAGCAAGGGAATTAATTTATCTGGGATATCCTGACAGTAAAGAAGTGAAACTGGATAAGGATGACTTACCCTATCTGGGATATCCTGAAAGTAAAGAAGTGAAACCAGATTAAGGATGGCCAATAAGGACCCCAACTTGCTCAGAAGGTATAAATAAAAGACATTTAGCTGGAGTGTCACAGACCTTACAAGTCATTCTTCCACAACACCATGATACCTATAATCTAGGACTGCACAGTCTGCAATGCATTGAATGAAAAATATATTGCAGAGAGATAATCGCTTGGTGACTTTAAGAAGAATTATTAGTTTGTTTATGGAAAAAGTTGGTCACCTGCACTAACCTTGAAACTGCAACATAATGTAATGTTGGGCGCATCATTTCCTCGTTCTTCAAGAAAAATAAGAAGCATTTCAAGAACCCCTTTTGGATCCATTATATGGAAGGCTCTTGCCCGCATATCTTTTTTCAGAGAGTAAAGACAGCTTTCACATACTACAGAGGGCTGACGAGAAGGAATCTTCAAGTTTCTGCAGCAAATTACAAAAATGTAGCACAATGTTACAAACCCGGACAAGTATGATAATCAAGATTCTCAGAGACATCATGGTTAAGTTGATAAAAAGGAAAATCCTTTCAGATCAGTACCATACAAACAACAAAGATAATTAGAAAATGCAGCATGACATCCAGCCAGAGATTATACAACCTATGTTTAGTTATCTAGTAGTTGAATGTATAAGTAATATCATCTTGTGCAAGTTCAACTGACCTGCTTAGGGATCAAATAATTAAAGACAAACCTTTTGGTCTTCATTTTAAGTTTTAAAATGGAAGAAAAAAAAGTGGGAAATCAAAGGAAGAAAAAGATTTCCAAGAGTTTAGATGCCACACGACAAGTGGGTTGATTAGTCTAGGACTGTTTTTTGAACTTCGAGATGTTTTCCAAAGACCAATTTCACACAAAAAAAAAAAGGAAAGAGAGAAAGAAGGAATCAATGACTGCTCAACTAGATCATTAGATTTGATTGAATGATAACTTACGAGCGAGCAGAGCCTTATTTCATACAAGAAGAAATTACCTGGGAGTTTCTTCCTCAGTGTCATCTTCTCCAAGCACACCTGCTCTAAGGACAGTTTCCAGCATTCCAGCAGTCTGGTACCTGAGAGAAAATGCCTTCTCTTGAGGGAAGAATCCAATCTGCAGACTAACCAAAAAACCACTTAGAATAAAACCCGTACTGATAAATTCAAATATGGCATTCATTAGAAGCAATTTTTACAGCTTCATGTTTTAACTCTTTTTGGGAACTGGGATAAAAAGAGCTAAAAGATGGAGCTATAAAAAAGAGTTTTAACAAATGTTTTCACTCTATATCACCTGTTGATACTTGTCTGCAGTAAACATGTTAGTCTCTTTGATTTTGTACTCCATCCACTCTGGTTCAGAATCATAGCCTGCAATTGATGTTCTGGAAGGAGACTGCTTTATGGATAGCCTACAAAATTTAACAAACATGACCGAATTAAAGGATCGGCACACTAAAACCACGACAACCATATGCTGAGAGGTCAGCTAAACCTGACAATTCCGTTATGATGTTGGAAATTCAAGTAAATGTTATGTGCCATATCTGTTGCACATGCAATATTAAAAATGAAAAAATCACTAAAAAGATTGACTAATTTTATCCCAAAAAAAATCATTTGGTTACCCAGACAGTTCTAAAAATCCCTCAAAGGATAAAATAACAGTTTGAATCCTCTTCACCCCAAGTCGTCTTCTTCTTATAGAAGATATAGAGTATGCAATACACAGTTCGATTTCATTAACTAAGCATGCGTACCAAAATTCAGTATGAGGGAATAGTGAAAGTATCACTATTACATGCTCAAAAGAAATTGCAGAACTACAAGCATCTTCTTGTTTCCAGGATCATAGATAACAATCTGTACAAGCACCAAACACAGGAAAAGAATTCAATACAACAAACCGCACCCATGAATAAATCTATAAACTTCCCAATTTTAGCCAGCACACCCCTCAGTCACATGTATCTTATCATCAATGTATGAGTCAATGTGGAAAATCCAATTCTACGGAGAAAAAAATGAATTCTTTCTGAAAATCGGCATAAGTAACCTGCACTAATCCTCATCACCAAACAACACGACTCTGTGTATTTTACTTCGCAAGATATACATATTTTCATCGAACATACTGCAATTTCCACCAAGCAAACAAAGAGAAACAAACATTATTAAGGGTCAAAAGCAAGATGAGATCACGATGTCGGCAGATGTTATCAATAAAAGATTGCTTTTTGATATGAAATTATCTTTCTTCGTTATTTGAAAAGCAGGAAATTTCTACAAAAGATCGAGCTTTAATCAAAGAAGCTCACGTTTGAATGAGACTGATCAGTTCATCCTCCCCGTAGGAGCTGGCCGAAAGCTTCGTGCTCACAGTCTGCAGCAAGTTCCCCTGAGCATCGAATTGCTGCAATCCCAAAACCCCACGAAAAAACAATTTTAATAGACCTAGAAAACGAAAGAAAATACCATAATAAACTCAGGTAGAGCAAGCGCTACTCACATAGAAGGAACCGTTCCATTTCCCCAAGTTGAGGTCAACGAAGCGATGCAAGGCATCAATGCTCATCGATTCCTCATCTCCCTTCGTCTCCTCATCCACCGCGGAAGAAGAAGATGCTACCTCCGCTCGAAGCACCCATCTCTGGAAGCCAAAAGCAGTCTTTGGATTGGAATGGACGGAAATAGAAGTAATCGGAGCTGGAAACCGGCGTCTGGGAGCGGTGCTCGACTTCGAATTCGGGAAATTTGATTCGATTCCTCGAGTGCAGTTGAGGATTAGGGTTTCCGCCATGGGAGCGATTGTAACGGGACAGAGATCGCGCGGCTATGGTAGATTGAAACCTTATCCGTATTTTACCAAAAAAAAAAAAACCTTATCCGTCTGGCCCGAGGTCTAAGATAACGGTCGTTAATACAGCCACGTACCAGCGTGGAAGATTTTTGTAACCTGGATACATGGCAGCTTATGATTCGGCCATTTTTTCTGTTCAGATTTTCTTTTTTCTTCATTTAAAAATCAACTATTTAATAAGTAGTGGATGCGGGTCTAAGTTATATGGTTAATCAAAATCTGTCGCATAGATTTTCTAAAATTAAAATAATATTTATTAACAAAAAGACATGATGTTCCAGATTTGCCCCTTTAATCTATTAGCATGCACAATGTAATCTTGAGTAGGACATAGTTTGGGATGATCGAAATATACCACACACTCTAATTATAAAAAAAAATTGTATAACCAAGATCACAGAGGATTTGCATTTTAATCGGTCTTCCAATGAAACATTCAGGGATTTATTTATGTGACAGTGTAAATTCACAATTTTTCACCATATGCAATCAATATACTAAGCCATTAGAAAATATAATTTTATTATAATAAATCCCACCAAAATCATTATTCATTCTTGTAATAGACCTAATGATTATTACTTGTTAAAAAAAATATACTTTAAAATGTTTCCTTTGACTAATACAATAGTCATTGTACTAGCATTATAATGAAAAATAATGGACAAAAATAGAAAATAACGATATTATTTTAAATCACTCTTCATGTAATAAAATTATTAATTTTTAGACGAATCAATTTTTTGCATAAAACTAAAAAAAATAATTTTTCAGCAAATCTTTTTTATAATGTGAGCAATATAAATACATGAAAAAGACTATTATAACCCCACAAATTTGGTTCCTAAAAATAAAAATCGATAGTTATGTTTACATTCTTTTATTGGGAGTGGTTTGTTTATTGAAGATAGTAGCAAGGGGATAATTGATGCAATTCCAATTAA
Organism: Phoenix roebelenii; assembly: GCA_025769935.1. NCBI lineage: Eukaryota > Viridiplantae > Streptophyta > Magnoliopsida > Arecales > Arecaceae > Phoenix > Phoenix roebelenii. The sequence continues at coordinate 6,760,526 of JAOXJJ010000359.1, read as the reverse complement.
GATCAAGCCATTGCCTTTTGTGAAAGTCGTTGTACCTTAGGCTACACAATGGTAGGTGTCCCTCTCTCAAATGTCTCTAACACTCTAAATCTGAATGAAACATGACTTAATCCTTTGTCACTTGGTCCAATTGCCAAAGGCTTTACCAAGTTGATAAGCAGGCAAACACCTCTTCCTAGCAAAAAAGAGTACATTTCTTTTGGAAGCCCAATCAAAAAAAGGGTTTTGCGAGGGGATGCGATATGATTGATAAAGGAGAAGAAACAATGCATGCGATAGTAAACGTGATCAAGTTTGTAGAAGTTAGCATAGCAATTGTGGTATTTTTGAAAACAAAAAAGATGAGTCTTATTGGTATAAAAAATGACAAATGGAAACAAGAAAGAATATTTACTTATTTCAAAATTATCATTTTTATTTTATCAGTAATTAGGCACATATAATGCATGTTTAAGGGAGAAAAATGAAAAAAATAATGTATTGTGTACAAACTATAAAGCATTGCTTATATGTTCGGTCTATTTTAATTTATAAATACATAGTATGTTTTAGTCTAATTCCTAAAAATAATTTCATTAAAAAAGTTTCCTTATCTTGATCCTGATTTCCAGATTTCCTTATATCACTAATTTCTATGATTTTACAACAAGTCTATATGCACTCCAACTTTAATTACTAAATAGATCAGCAGCCCATTTTAATTCATAAATAGATTCACGGTTTAGTTTAAGGATATAAGTTTTTTCAAATTTATATTTAATATTCTAAAATTTCAGAATTTTTTAAAAAATCTTCCTTTAATACATCAGTATTTTTTATTTAATTCTTAAAATCAATACTTAATATGAAATCCTTCCAAATATAATGATTTGTGGAATTTCTTACAATTCACTATTTAAATATTAAATTTGCAATCATATTCAATTATTCATTGTCTAATCTAATTTCCGAAATCCTTCCTAAAATGCATGTTTTCATTTATCTGCAAGCATTAATTTATTTTATGAACTGCGAGGGGATATTTTTCAAAACAAAAAAAATGACGGCACAAACCCTGATTGAATATCCCTTGGTTTAAAACAATTTTTTTTTAAAAAAAATTGCATGAATATCCTCTTCAATATCGAATTTTGCATGAATACCCTCTCAAAATTTATATTTACATATATACCCTCATAAAACACTTGTTTAACTATTCTACCATTTTTTATCCTTATTTTTGCATATATACTCTCACCATCTAGCGCCGTTAAAAAATTAATGGTTTCAAATTAAAATGACTAAAATATTCTTAATGGATAAATGTGCAAAAGAAAACTTTTATAAAACGATCACAATGGAGAATAAAAAAATAATTTCAAAATTTATTTTTATTTTAATTAAAATAAATATTATTTTATTAATGGTGTTAGAAGAACCGATATATTAGAGGTATTTATAAAAAAATGGTATTTTATAAGGTATAGAAATAAATATAAATTTTAAGAAAGTATTTACATAAATTTAAATTTTTAGAAAAGTATTTATTAAAAAAAAAACTCTTATATATAATGCAAGCTCATAAGATGCATGGAACAATTCTCATGCCGGATTCCAAAGAGGGATTGGAATAACTTACCGGTTTGTTGTTAAATATGGAGACGTCCGTTATAACAATGTTACAACAACGTTTTAACGGGTGTTATTTCATAGCTCGACTCGAAATCCTTTCGCTCAAAACTCCGGTCCGGTAACTCGTCGAATCCCGAGTCGGCGGTTCAAATCCTCCCCAGTCCGACAGCGCCGGCCGGAAGAGCCGATGGGGGACGAAGAGGGGAAGCCGAATCCCGTCATGTCCTCCTCCTGTAGCTCCGATCAAACCCTAGGAGCCCTCAAACCCCTCCGCTGCATCGTTAAACTCGGTATATTTCTCTCTTCCTCTCCCTCTTTCTAAACCTCTTCTTGGAATCTTCTCTCATGGCGTTGTTTGTTCTCTTCTGATCTAGGTGGTGCTGCGATCACCTGCAAGGACGAGCTGGAGAGCATAAATGAGGAGAATCTTCGATCGGTTTGTGCGCAGCTGAGGCAAGCCATGACGCCTTCCAAGAGTCCCTCTCCAGCTAGAGTTTTAGGGATGGATTGGAGCAGACGGCTCGGAAATCCTACTGTTTCGACCGTCGATGAGTTCAGAGAGCAACAGGCATTGGATTTGGATAGCAATTTCATTATAGTCCATGGAGCGGGTTAGCGTGATTCTTTTGCTCTGAAAAAGATTGTTTTTTACCCTTCTTTCTTTTTCTGTTTAGGAGCTTTATACGTGTTAGAATAAAAAAAGAAAATCCGACGGACCACACCACCCCCACCCCCACGCCCTCCGGAGGCCTCCGGTGGCTCTCTCTCCCTCTCCCTTCCCTCCCTCTCTCTCTTTTCCTCTCTTTCATTCTCCTTCTCTCCGCACCTGCTGGTTTACCATTTTGAATGCCAGAACTGTCTCGGTCTGCCGCCAGTACAGCTCGGTACGCCCCAAACTGGATGGTTCGGGACGGTTCCGCATTCCATGATTGAAATTATTGAGGGCTTTAGAGAGAATTCCCCCTCCTCCTCAATTACTGTGTCATTTAGAGATAGGAATATAAGTAGTTCAAAAACTAAAGCACATAGCTTGAGCTTGGAAAAGCAGTCAGGTTTGACACTGTTAATGGTTTATCACAAAAGAATATTCTTGGAGGCAATTACTTATGGATGATCTTTAGTTGACTCACAGGGTTGCTTTTAGATTTATTAGGTCCGTGCCTTTTAGGATGATTAGACTTGATAACTGTTGCTTTTCAAGGGAGCCCAAATTATGTTGAACTTATAAGACTTTCCAACATAGGATTCAAGAAGTGGATCAGAGAAGTTGCACCCTTGTAGATGACAAGAGTTTTAATTTAGGAAAAGATTTAAATTTTTTACAAAATCAATCTTATCCCCTATTTGTTAGTTGTTTCAAAGGCTTTAAAACTCTTTCCTCTTTAGTCCCACATAGGATATGTGAAAGCAAGTCTTCTTGCTTAAATTGAAATCCTTTCCTAAAAAACCAAGTTGGGCTTTAAGGAAAGTGGGTTGATGACCACACATGCACGCGCGTACTGGGCTCGGTGTGTGGTAGGGCAAGGCGGGGCGCGGGCACGTATGCGTACCACATACCTTTTTGCCAAATGTCTCGCTCTGAAGTCAATGAAACATCGTCTTACCTCAGAACCATAGCGTCTCCTCGGTCATCCGAACAGAATCTATAAATAGGCTCTAGTTCTATTTGTCCTGTGATATCTTATCACAATCCGATACACACATTGCTTCTGTTTTTTGAGACTCTACTTCCACAATAGAGACTCTGCTTTTCTTCTTCCACTATAGACAGAGACAATGTTTCTCTGTTTTCTTCTTCCTTTTTCTAGGCAACTGAAGGAAGTCATTTGGGTCAAGCCTCTTAGCGTTCGTGCTTGTTAGAGGAGGATTGGGTTGAGCTGGGTTGTTGTACCGTGGACACAAAATTGCCGTAGACCCGCACGTAAGGGGCGAATCACGTTCTCAGGACAGTATTCTCACATGCCTCAATCCTAGCAAGCTTTCTACCAATTGATTTTCAAGGTTTAGTAGATAATAAGTTTTTAATTCATTTTATTATTTCAAAGCAAAATAACAATTTCTAGGTGTTAAGTTCCCAACAATAGATTCATAGATTATGCAAAAATGATCCATCAATGCATCAAAAGCAAAGTAATTTCATGTTTTAAGTAGGATAGATGATTCTATGTATTCTTCTACTCTCGGGCTAGATAGATTGTGTGCAGATTGAATAATACCTGCTGTTTTATCATTTGAGAAAGAAGTCGATACCATATAACTATTATATGCTCTGTTAGAATGCCATAACTCATTTCTTGTTTTAGGTTCTTTTGGACATTTTCAAGCAAGCAGATCTGGGGTCCATAAGGGAGGACTGAATTTGCCTCTTGTCAAGGCTGGTTTTGTGGCTACACGCATTTCTGTAAGGCCCAATTCTATGAAAAAAATTTATTTACATCCTTCCAATGGCTTTGATCCTTTAATTTTGCACTTTTCTGATTTAATGTTTTTTCATGGGTGTCTATCATCATTTTCTTGAGATTAATTTTATGGACCTCTGTTATCTTATTCAGTAGTTCTCAAATTACAATAGCATGAGAAATTTAACATTCGAGAGAATCTATCTTGTTTGCTAGGTAGCCTGAATTTCTGAAAATTGTTTGCTACCCTCACGCAGTTTTTAGGCTGAAATTCTTTGATTCTGTTTATGACTAAGCTTTTCATAATAGGTATTATGAAAATTTATGTTCATTAGAACTCTGATTTGAGAAATAATTTTCTTCTGTTTTCATACCTTCCCAGTCCTAGTTGAGTAATTACATGTACATCTAGTACTGAATTTTTGTTGTCACAGAGAGACTTTGTTTCCCATTTTAATGGACATCTTCTTTAAATTGAAAGGAGTTAAAAGCAACAAACACCCATACTTCAATATTCTTGAGATACATGCAAGTTGGTAAAGTTTTATTAGTGCTGCAATATTCATTGCCCATCTCTCTTTTTCTCTTGTCATGAAATTATTATGGGGATACAATTCTCCATGGTTATATCATCTAGGGGTATCAATTATCTTCAGCAATATTGGATGCAGAGGTACTCTAGCCATCACACAGTATCAAATTTCTCCATTCTGCTGTTGGCCTCCCTATTTACCTACCACATCACAATTCTGGATCATGTGAGATTATATATTCAAAAATTACTGTCTGAGGTACTGATTTTTTTGATCTTGGATATGTTAAGACTTCTTTCTTCATCGGCAGACAAGAACTTGTTTAACAGAAGTTCATGTTCGCTGGTAAAGAAAGAAGTTCATGCCTTTAGTATTTACATAAATGACATTTGTCTGTTGCCTCTTCACTTGGTAAGTGTCTCGCAACTCTTTTCTTTATTTATTTATATATTTGTTTGTCTGTTTTCTTGTTGTGCTTCTTCTCTTTGCATCTCCTATTTATTTTCTTTCCATATCTTCCAACTATTTCTCTCTCTTTTTCTTTTTTCTTTTTTTTTAACTATGTCTATTTCTATTGAATCAGGTGACATCACTCAACCTTGAAATTGTGAGAGGTCTTGCTAGAGGTAAGCATGTTGTTTAACATTTTCAGCATCTCCAAGTTCCACTTCTTAGTAAAACATATGCTAGTGTTTGAACTTTGAACATTATGTACATAAATGCTGTGGCCTTTTATATTCTTTAGTTTTATAAGTATTGCGACTGTTTATGCTGCTCTGTAATAGATACCTTGTCACAACTTGGGTGTGACATCAGCTGCCATGCAACCCCTTTTACCTGTATGGTATCTACTTGAGCCTTTCAGACTGCCAAAGGATATTTATCCATCCTCATTTAATGGTCTCACAGAATATTGCTTAATTTATAAATAGATAATAGGTAATGTTTCAGTAGGTTAATTTGTTATTTTCAGATGATAAGATATGGAATCATTAGTGCCTGTGGCACAGTGTTTTGATCATGACCATTTAGAGTCCTAACAGGGACCCATCTATAGAAAAGCATTTTGCCCTGTTGAGCAAGCCTGAGAATTTTTACAGTTTAGCTCATACAACTTGTTTGTGCTATCTGTTTCCCCTGTTTGACACTATTAAATTCCCAGCATCTGAAGACTTGTCTAAAAGGAAAGGGAAACAATTTAAAAGTAGCACACTCAAATTGTAGTTGCATGGCCAAGAAAAACAACGTTGGTGCTCAAATTTATGATAGTAAAGCTCTTGATGATGTTAATAATGGCAATTGTTTCAAAGGAACTATGGCACCTTTCAACAATTTGTAAATATTAAATTCAACGTATTAGTACTCCACTAGTATCAACAATCTGTTTGCCATCTGTGTTGAGAAGTCCTTCTCATCTTTCTTTTTCACCTCTTATGCATTGTTGTGAAACACAATTGGAGTTGGTTCTTTTATCTGCAAGATTTGTGGCTTCCTCTTAAGTGATTGAAAAGCACTAGTGGGACAAGGGCCATCTAACCCTAGAGCATATATACAAAATGGGCAGGCCTTAGTTCCTATAAAGGAAGATCCATCCCGTGCAAGTAATACACATCTCTCTGCAGAAATGCATTGGAGGACAGCCAGACAATAATCATCCATTATGATAATGTTTTCTATGCTTAAACCTGTTTTTTGCTAGAAGACATGGCTGCAGACTGCAGTCAAAGCAATGCACTTGAGACTCATGTAGTCATGTCTCATATTTTTTGCTTCATTATTCTTAAAATTGGATAGCTGTTTGACGAGGTTCATTAGTATTCTTTGTGAATCTTGTTATGGATATGTTTTCCTTTATAGGATCTAAACTACTGATGGTTTAACTATTTCTTTGAGGTGATACAGCAAAATTTTATACAGTGAATGGTTACATTGAGTTGCATGTGTTTGAGCACTGCATAGAACAGGAATATTTATTTAGCATCCTGATCAATTTTTAAGTTCTCTTGCAGAAGGGATACCATCGGTTGGAATGTCACCATTTGCCTGTGGATGGTCTACTCGTCAAAGAAATGTCAGAAGCATCTGTAAAACCAAACGTTACATCACTTGCATCTAGTTTAACATTCAAGAATGAGTAGGCCTTTATGCAAACCAAAAACACAATTGGCAGTACCAGAAAAATTAAAAGAAGACTAATTACCAGTTGTTGGACAATTCTGGCCTTTTTTTTCATTGCTATACTTTTCATCGCCTTTTTCACATTATAGTGTGTTGTTTTATGTAGAGAATCCTCATGACTTGTGTCCTAGAAACACAGCTAGAACTAATACTGGTATTGGCACCATTTTGCAGATTGCTTCAGCTAATGCTTCTCAGATCATTAAGGCTCTTGAAGCTGGTTTTGTCCCAGTAAGTTGCAACATCACATATCTGCAATATGAATAATTACATATTTCTTTTTGGTAGGAACTATTAGCTGTGGTTTAATCATACAAAAATTGTATATTCTCCACCCCCTCTTCCTTTTATTGTGTCAAGTGTTCCTGATCTGTTTCCTCTTTTGCTTCGAGTCTTGGCTTCTTGTCCCATCACCTCTAAAGCTTGTGATTTCAGCTTTTGATTGAGGCCATGTTAGTAGTGCCTCAATAGTACTCGACTATTCATCTCATGAGGTCATCATCTAATTGGCGTTCTCAAACCTTTTGTGAATGAACCTACGGCAGTCATCCCCTAACAATATGCATATATTCAATTACATTGCTGTTGTATTTTATCTTGCCTCCCGTGTGGATATTTAAATGGCTTTTGCCTTTGCATGGCTTATCATGCACAAGATGCTACATTCTGATAGAGTTGGATGTTGCTCTGCCAATTATCAGAAATGGGAACCCTATTTCAGTTGCTTTGCCTTACACAGCTGCTTTGAGACTCCCGCATTATCATCTGCTCACTCAAACTTGCACCAAGTAATCAAAATTCAACTAAGATGATGCTCGTATTGATTTCCTTGAATTTCACATAAATGAAACTAGCCGCTGCTGCTTCTCATGCATTAACTTTATGGGAGGCCTGTTGCCCTGAGATCGTCCCCATTTGACACAGTTGATGGCTCTGTCTTGTCCTCATGAAGTGAAATTGCACAGTAAGACCTTTATTTTTTCTTGTTAACTACAGCAGTCAAAGATACGGATGCTCTCAGGCTTTCTGTTAATGGAGTTTTAAGCATGCAAGGACTAATTAGAAGGTGATTGTTCTAGCAGAAAGAGGTGCAAGAGCACTGTTTTTTTTCTTTTCTGTCTGTAGTGTTGGTGCACCAATTTAGAGGGTAAGCCTTGGCGAAACAGTAAGGTTGCTCTATTGTAATCGGGGTGCCACGGGTTCAAAACACAGAAACAGCCCCTTCACGGGGATAGAGGTTGCATATTTTTGACCCTCCCCAAACCCCGCAGTGGTAGGAGCCTCATGCATGTGGTCGCCCTTAGTGTCGGTCCCATAATTTCTGCTTATTGCTTTCAATGACCTAAGCTATAGTGAAATTTCAGCAAAAACTTTTAGCATCCAGTCATACAAAACAAAACAACTGGTGCATGCTGCTCATAGAGATGGTACTTGTTGTAATTAAAGCACTGTTTTTTTCAGTAAACCACCTCAGAAGAGTCCACATAAGGACATGTAAGCATTACTTGATTTAAGAAGGTGTAAGATTTCATGTAAGGGCATGTTAAAGTTGCTTTACAGAAGGTGTCATAAGTTTCCGCTCCTTCACCTTAAGCTTAATATTTCTAAATATCTGACATTCTTTGGTGCTGTGATCTTCAGAGTAATTGGCATCAGACCAGTGGTGCATATAAACTAATAACCATTTTCTTGCAGATTTTGCATGGAGATGCAGTGCTGGATCACTTGCAGGTTGGTTCTCTAGAGATTGCCAAGTTTTCTTGAAACCTTCTTTTATGCAATGAAAAGATCGGTTAATAAAGTCACGAGGGCAACCAAATTTTGCCACATTTTTTCACCTCATACTGACCTTATGACAAAACTGACCAGGATTGCACCATATTGAGTGGAGACGTGATTATACGTCATCTTGCGCAGCTGTTGATGCCTAAATATGTTGTATTTCTTGTATCCACTGTTTTCATCCCTCTATCAATAACTACACATGCATGCATGCAAACATATACACACACCCACACATGAAGATTCTTGCATTGCAAAAATTTTGCTTTGAATAGATACTCAGCATAGCACCAAGACTTGCAGCAACTAATGCCTATGCATGCAATTAATAATTGTTACCCCGAAAAGGTGCTTCCTTCCACTAGTATGCTTTTTCACTTACCTCTTCTGAAGGGTTTTGAACTTGCTTTCCTACTATTGAGCAATTAAGACAGATGTTCTAGGAGTATATGACCGCCCACCGACAGATCCAAATGCCATACTTATCAGAGAGATTGGTGAGCATTCATATTGCTAGACATCAATGTCCAGCCAATCATATCTGGGCACATGTTATATAATGCTGAATGCCTAGATCGTTGGTTCATTTGCTAATGGGTTGCACAAGTATTTTAATTGAAAGCTATGCCAGGTAAACTGACTTGCAATCATCGCAGAGGTCACTGAGGATGGAAGTTGGTCCATTGTGAAGCCTAAGCTGCCGCATGCCAAAAAGGAAGGTATGCCTGTGACTACAGTGTCGCCATTAAAGTGATCCTACCAGAAATCTGTATGGCTAGTTCATAGTGATTATTCCATTTTTCACCCTTGTTTAAGCGTTTTTATCTCTCTTCAAATGACATACTGTAAATTGCCTCAAAGCAGCGCTTCCATAGTTGATCATCCAGATGCATTAAGGGTCTAGTTTGATTATAGATTGGTGTATTCTGCATGCAGTTGAGATCACAGTAGCAGCTCATGATACAACTGGGGGAATGGAGACCAAAATATATGAAGCTGCAATGATAGCAAAACTTGGGATTACTGTCTACATAACAAAGGTAAGAAGTTTTCTATTTCCTAACAGAAAATTGTGCGTAATAGCTTAGTTTTGAGAATCCTTGGGTATCCTGTTGGAAATTCAGGCTGGTACAGATCACTCGCTGAGAGCACTTAAGGGGGAAATACACAGCAGTCCTGATGATTGGCTTGGCACTGTTATCCACTCTAGACTGATTTCTTCATCTAAATGATCGAGAATTCATGAAAACAAAGGTTCTAAAATTACTATCAGATAGTCATTATTGTACCTTTTGTATCTTACATACTAAATATTGCATATATGAACTGTGACATTATGCCTGGCCGGTTTGGGTGAACATCAACTGTTCAGATTAGTGAATTACATGCTCAAAAGATGGAATCTATATTTTGAGGTATTTCACACAGCACTGATGCAATTTTATGATTTCACACAACACTGATGCAATTTTGACTTTCCTGGGTCCTCTGTTCCTATACAAACAATCAACTAGGATATAAAGACTTGATATATTAGATGCGTTTAATGGATTGAATCTTCCATCTGTCATTGAAGTATTCCAATGAAGATATCATCTGAAGAATTTTATTTAAGGATTTTTTTGAATGTATACCCTCATAAATATGCGAACTTGCATATATACCTCACAAAATTGCTATTTGCATGTATACAGTTATAAAACATTTATTTTACATTCATATTCTTTTTTTTGTCATATATACCCATGCTATCTAACACTATTAAAAAAATGAGCAGTTTGAAATTAAAATGACTAAAATATTTTTAATAAGTAGATGTGCAATATATATATGTATGTATGTATAAGGGTATACATGCAAACGGCAACTTTGTGAAAGTATTTATGTAATTTTACATGTTTAGGATGGTAACACTCAAAACAAATTATTAAAAAATAATCAAAACTTAGACGAGAATTACCAAGTCTTTCATGACCCAATTGAATTGACAAGTCAAAATAAATTGTCAAGTCACATTGTTATCTTTTTTTATTGTTTAAAATTTTAACTCGGTCGAGATGGAATATTGAATGACCACTACGATAATACTATTCTTCCATTTGATTTTGATATACCTATCATTATTGAGTTTATGATATTGGATTAAAGTATATTAAACTTAAATTAACTATAGATGTTTAGATAAGTAAAATATTTTTAGTAATTTCTAAATGACGATGAGTTGGTTTGTTGGGTCAAGAATTTTATATAGACATCAAGATTTATTCTATAAGAATTGATCTCATGGATCAAGCGCCATAATAATACTGATATTTTTTTAGCCACCCTCCTCAATTAAAAGTGAATTATCTTCACAAAAATTAACTTTTGCCCCAAATATTGTTAGATTAATCCTGCAACTTGTTTAATTTAATTTGAAAAGGGAATACATGGGCCAAGTTCACATCCACTTCTCACTTCTTATTTTTCCTATTGATGTACATAAGAGTTTGCTTGCCCCACTGCATGTACTATTTCAATTGCACCATCTATAGTCTTGAATGTTATCTGATTTTGGTCAAGTGATCCAATCCTTTGCAAATTGGATTACAAATTGGCCAACCTATTGCTCATGCTCGCCATCAATAAGCCTACCATCACATTTGCGGTACTCCGAATGCTGTAGTTCTTCCTCGAATATTTTCAACCTTCATTACAAATATTTGTACAAACAGAAACTCCTGTAGCAGGGAGAATATTTAAGGAAAACTACTGCCTTGTTTGGCGATCTTTCTAAAGATTAAGGTTATGCAATTTTTCCTTATTACAGCATTATAATGAGTCGCTAGAAACTGATCAACACGACAGAAGATGAGCAAAGATCACATTCGCTTGCATGCTGTCCTCCAGCACATATGACTGCCAAGATCTGAAATTACTTGACCAATTGAAATTGCAGCTCATATATAACTAAGAATAACTTGATATTTAGCACATATCATTCAGCACCAAGAATAATTTCATTAGGAATCTGATCACAAAGTTGTTTTTGCCAAATTTGTGTGAATAAAGTTCAGCAGCCTAATCTTTGATGATGTTATGTGACGCAGTCAGGAAAAAATAACTAGGTTTCAACAGCGACAGCGCACCTTCTCCTCCATGGTGCGCAAGTCTCTCGGCGTTATTTACCTTTGAATGTATAACCTCGAGCACAACGAGAATCCACGTTTTATTAGAACCTTTTCATCGCTCATACTTTCTCAGTAAAGTCTCATTGAGCTTAGTCGCTGCTGGTTCTTTATTCCCCCCTTTCATCTAAACATCATCAAATAATGTGGACCAATCTTCTGCCTAAGGTACCTTGCATTATTCGATTGTGCATAACCTGTGATGCAACTCAGTGGATGAGCAATCTATTGATAGTTTTCCCTCAGAAATCCAGAGGGAAGTTTGAAAAACCCAAGTACATATTAACAAGCAAAATGAAACATTACCTTACTTCATCGCAGAAGGGAAGGGCTTGAAGTTGTATAATGAATCATTACCAGACTCTCCAAAACGAACAAAACAAGAGCGCTGAATTTAGAAATCATTACACCACCATGTTAAGCAACAGAAATTACGCCCCAAAGTACACAAGCAAAAAAAATCAAGTAATAAAATTACACAATTTTAAGCAACAAAAATTATGTCCTCGATGACCATCTTTTCAGTATAATGAATCACAGTTGCCACAATGAGTGCGAAACAAACTATGATCCACCAAACTTCTTTTATAATTTATGAATCATCTTTAAGGCTTGCAGTCACCTACCACTTTGTTCCACAAGACTCTCTGTCATCAGCCACCACAGTAAGCAAGATATCCTCCCTTCTAGCCTTCACAAATAGTGCATCAAAAGGGGCATTTTTTTTTTTTGTAAAAACTTGCGGTACTAATGAAATTTGTGAAGGAATAACTTGTGTGAAGACATGATAAATCTTGCAAAATACATTCCGTAAAAAAGTAGAGAAACGGCATCATAAGCAACAAAAGAACAAAAAAAAAAAATCATTGTGTTTACAAGCATTTCAAGCAATGTACTGATAAAAGGCAGAAAAAAAAACACAATACCTAAAACATAGATATTAAGGCAGTGGGACCATATGGAAGGAGATTTTTTGAGATCGGTTGGGCAAGGTTCATCCATCATTGCCCATGGTTCATGCCAAGGAAACAGTAACCACCCATATATCTTCAAATATAAGAAATATCCATTATTGATCAAAACCAAGATGCTACTTGGGGCCAATGTCCTTCAGTGCACAAATCTGCTCCTCGCCCATGGCACACATCACAGTCACGACCAGATCTTTCCCTTCCGCAAACCCATCTTTGATCTATTTTTTCAACAGCAAATTGATGTCAGAAAAAACTATTAAATTACAGAACAAAAATTTTTATCTGATGATTTTCATCTCAAAACTTTTAAAACATGATCATATAATCAAATACAAACAAAAACAGCACATCAGTAACAGCACATACTTGTAAAATATAAAAATGCAAAATTACTCCTTTTCGTTCCACATATAGGATCAGGCAACCCAGAAACAGCACAGCAGATGGGAGCCTGCCTAATGCACAAAATAAAAGTTTGTCGAACAAACAAATCTGCAGATAGACTACTCCAGTTTAACAGTTTATCGACTGCAGTCAGCTGGAGACATAGAACATGGAACATAACCCAATTTGTACATGAGAAACTACAAATTCAACAGTCATATAACATTTCAATATAGTGAATTACTTCGCTAGTCCTATAACTTGTTTATCAGTCACATCTGCTTTATATGGTTATGGCTCAAAATTCAGATTGACTAGAAGTTACAGGGATCAGGCGCAAACCAGCTTGCTTCACGCATAACACGGCAACTTAGCAAAATTCACATATGCCAAAACTCACAATCCTGTATCAACAACTAAATTAATTCATAAGTTCATGGACAGGGTAGGCTCACAACAATCATAGTTTTTCCCCCTTTTTTTATAGAATAGGAGGGAGTTCCACCTGCTGAATAAATATTCAGGGGAGTCCACCATATATTATAATTACTTGGGGTAAGATCTTGAGGATGCAAACCCACAACCTCCCATTTATGGCAAAGTTGGACCATTCAAAAATCATGAGTTGCACATAATTCTACTTTTGAACAAAGAAATTTGCTTTTAATTCAGACATGAAATGTACCTCGAACATGTTCCTTGTATCCTTGAACTTGTTTACACTCGAACAAATGACTTTAAATAGAAAAATCTAAGATATAAGTTCTGTACAATCTGGCCATAAAAAAATTTGCAAGGGTGAGGCATCATAGACATCGCATATCACCGATGTGGTCCTATCAAATAAGACATAGATTTTTGTACCCACAACATAGGATTAAAAAATTATTTTACCATTAATACCAGTACCAAAGAATTAGTTGCATAATTTAAACATCTAATAGACAGAATTTGACCAACAGGAGAATTTATATTTCCTTTCTATTTTTATGCTGAAATTTGCAACCAGTTATGCCGTCATTATATTCTCAAACTTGCTTCCCCCAATTCCCACTCCATATTTCTAAAATTGAATAAACTCTTTCATGAGTTTTCATGTTTCACAATATACTGTTTCCATATTTCTAAAATTGAATGTGCATGACTGACCTGAGAAAGAAGAGACTCATCAGTTGGGAGTCTAAGATCATCCTTGGTGTTACCGTTTTCAGTCAGAAGACTCACCTGCATATGCAACCAATTGTCAATAACATATATGAAGCAAGCAGCCAATACTGAATAACCAAGAACAGATTAAGACATACAAAACCATCCTCAGATATATCAATCAGTTGATAGTCAGTACGAGTAACATGGGGAACCTGCAAAACAAAACTAAACATATTATAGTATTCCATAGAGAAAACAAGGATTCAGGCAAGACAGTATTGTCAGCAATTTGATGCAAAGATACTGACATCACAATTGTGGGACGAGGGCACAATGTCCTCAAGCTTTTTTGCAGTGAAGATGTCTATGCCAACAAAGTGGCATTTTGCATGACCGTGCTTCCCAGTCTTCGAGGTCGAAACCTCCACAACCTGGAAATACAGTAACACAAGAATCACTGAAATGACATTGCAAAATTCCGATTAAAGAAAACATGGTAGCAGATCACCGAAAAAACAACAGCCAAACAATAAGTACCTTCGAACAGCCTACAGGCAATGCATAAATTTTCGAAGTAGCCCACACCAAATCATTAAATAGACAGAAGGGGCATGCCTATACACACACGCGTGCATAAGCTCAAAAGCATTCACAAGCATCAAACTACAGGATGCACAGCACTTAATACATAAAGTTGACAGACAGTCACATGCCTGTTGAGAATATACAATGGCAGAAATCCTCATAAATCAGATCATCAGATCCAGTAACCACAGCCGCGTGCCCTCCAGATCCAGCCAGGCAATCTCTGGACTGACTTTCCTCAATAAATGTCCAAGGCTCGAATGAAGACAAGAATGTTTGGATGCATCTCAAATATCAATTCTTTCTAGTTCTCGATCTTTTTTTTAAAAAAAAAACTTTCAGAATAATTTCCAATGGAAGATCACGCAAAGTTCCAACATGAACCAAATCAAATTATAAAGCTCCATGGTTATCCATCCCAAGAAACTAAGTGACCAGCGAAAGCGTGAATTCTGTTAAATATGCTAAAGATCGGATGAAAATCGCGCTAGATTACAAATCAAATAGCGAAAAATCTCCAATCCGCAAAGTCTATGACAGAAAGAAATGGAAAAGAATAACAATAAAGAACATCTAATCATCAACGAAGTCGCGAAAAAAGATAGACGACTCAAAAGCTAAGGACGGAAGAGATGGATAAAATCGAGAACAAACCTTGCACGGTCTTCCCTTGATAACTATGTAACCGTTCTTCCGGATCGCCCCAGCCTGCTGCGGGAACGTCTTCGACGCCCCGGCGTCGGCTTTCGACTCGAAGTGGTGCTCCTCGTCCGACATGATCCCTGAACCAAAGAAAAAGAGAGAAAAAAAAAAAAGGAAAACAAAGAATAGATCAAGAATTCAACAAAATCTCGCCGAAATCAAGAGATCCAAAAAGATCGGAGAAGAGGAGGTGGAGCACAAGAGCGAGGAGAGACAGCGGAGTCGGCATCCGCGGCGGCACTGAAGGAGAGGAGGCTAGGGTTACCTATGGGGAGGAGGAGCCGGAACGGCGGCGACGGGCGGTGGAGGGGGACAGCGGAGGAATAGGCTCTGAAACGGAGAGAGTGGCCGGACACCACCGCGAGCTAGGGTTCCAATAAAGCTTGCCCTTAATATCGCGTCGCGTCCGGCTCACGGTGGCCAACGGATTGACGGTACACGTGGACGGCCTGATCTCGGGAGGCATCTTTTTTTGCGTTGAAGTTAGGAAAGGGAGTGTGCTGTTCTACCTACGGTTGAGGCAGCTTATATATTTCAGTTCAAAAAAAAAAAAAAAACCTTTGGCAGCTAACGATTGTTCTACCTAAGGTCACGGGATTAATCTCAGATGTTGGTGTAAAGTACCACTTCATTGAAATAGCTTACTAATTTATATTTAACAAAAGACTGTACTCTAACGCTCACAATATTTATATAAATAGTGTAAATTTGCATAGGAAAAGTCTACATGACGTTTGATGATTCAAATGATATCGCTATAATGATTTTCAGTTATAAATCTTATCGCAGGGTGTTGCTGAAAACGGGACCCGGGGGCGATCACTCGGCGGAGGAGGAGGAACTCCGGTGCGGATAGGCGAGCGGCAGTCCGTCGGTGGGTGGCGTCCTCCGGGAGACCTGCACTGAAGCCGGTGGCCGGGTTTGCCGGCGCCGGCCCTCCGATGCTTAAGTCAGAGG
>JAOXJJ010000359.1:6727631-6744005 GCA_025769935.1 Phoenix roebelenii | reverse complement strand
GCTGCATGCTTTAATTGTTGCGTGTCGAAACGTTTGTCATGATGTTTGCTGAGGACGGCGGTGTTTATAGTACGGGGATGCGAGGGGAGCGCTTGGTAGGCTCCCGTTCGGTGAACGCTTGCTGTTCGGCGGGCGCTTGCTGCTCGGACGCTCCCTGCTCGGCAAGGCGTTCTCTGGTCGGTGGGGCTCGGCGGGGCTCCGTGGCCCTCTGTTTAACTTTCCCCCCAACACAGGGTATTCTAATTTTCAATAATCTAAATTTACCGTATTTGGTATTCATGAGTAACCAATTTGGTATTTATAAATTCAAGATTACTGATCATACAATACCCAAACCATTTCTGGTATATTCCATAAAAATATATTAATTATTATTATAAAATTAATATTTTTATTTATACATATAATGTAATATTATTTTAATACTAATATTTACTTTGATTAAAAAAAAGGTGAAGAGAAGTAGTATATCATACAGTACAATAATAGATTTCTATTATAATTTAAAATTTAAGAAGATAATAATATGAAAATGATATAATATAATATATCATAAATACTATATATGTGTAATATTAATATAATATAATATATGAATGTTATATCGATATAACATTTTTTTCTGATGGTCCAAAGAATATTTTTGTCCTTCAATTTCAACCCATGATCACTATCCTAAGTAATCTTGGATCTCCATCCTCAAGGTTAGGTGGTGATTTGAGTAGAGGTGACATAAGATCATCGCCATATACCAGCGGTATCAACTTTAGGTCCTGAGAATATAAAGAACCATCAATCCCTATGTATCCTTGTCATGGTCAAATTGTTGCAGATCGATCGACTGTTTCAGAGATCAAAATGTCATGATCATTGCTTATCCCTGGATAAAAATGTGATAACTCTACCGTCCCGTCTCTTATCCACCTTCCAAGCAATTTTGGCTTAGTAAATAGCAATAGAAAGAATGCATGTTAATGGTGGCTCCAAAAAAAATTAAAATAACAGCCCTTTTTATTTTCAAAGATGAAGCATTTCGAGGGTTTCCACCTTTTAGATACGATCCTTTTTTTTTTCCACAATATAATCTACTGTGGAGGCTAATTCTCCATACCAACAAGTATATCATATAAAATGGGATCCATCTGGCCATTGCTATGTACCGATCTCACGCTTGCACAGATCATTACAAGTACTGTCGCATTTTACCAATCAAAATAATTTGATCTGGTCTGACTTTTCTCTGATATTACATAGTTAGAATCCTAGGATAGAAGCTAAGATGGCATTCAAATCAATATTATCTCTTTATGATCATAGTATACTCTGTCCATTGTATGATATGCTGAGCAACCAAAAAAAGGAAAAAAAGAAGACACAAGTAGTGTAACTCTTCATCGCTCAAGTGTATGATAGCAAACAAATCAATAAAATAAATAAATAAATAGTCAACAGTGTATCAGTATTTAGCAAAAGCTCTTGAAAATTATATCCAGCTAGTGTACAAAAGCTCTGAAAGCAAAAAAAAAAAAAAGAAAAAAGCACCAGCATATTTTTGCAATATCTAAAGACCACCTGCATGTTATACATTCCAAGAGGGTATAACATGTTATCAAATTTATTCCGAGGAAGATGGACGGGCAAAGTTATCCGGTTTATGTAGATATATCTGAGGAGCCTCCTCTCTGCCACATGAAAAGAATGTTGGTAAGCCATTAATGTTATAAGGAAAGCATGTTCCATTTAAGAAATTTGTGAAAATAATGCTGCCAGTTCATTAACTGTGATTCCAAGCTTTGTAGCTATTAAGGTGCTTGCAAAAAATGGCTCATACTCATCGATTTCAATTATAAGCTCAAAGCATTCATTAATAATACCAAAACTTGGCTACCCAGTCATACTGTACAACATGACATGAATATTTTACCTTGCCACTTGCTTTTTTTTAACAAAGTCATAAAGAATGGTAAAAAAGACAATCCCAGCAGATGACATATGATATCAATCAGCTTAGTGCTTATGAATATTTTTGACATGTATCAATTAACATTGAAAACAATAAATAGATAAAACAGTTAACTAGCTTGAAGATAGCTTCGCATACAACACATACAGATCATGTGCTATATTAGATGGCGATATTAGTGATCGAATTAGAGCACGATACCTTATCCCTGCTCTTTAAATTTCAGAAAATAATGATTTGATAATGTGTAATATCTTTATTACTTTCTTCTTTTTACAAATGGACTTCAACTGCCCTATGCCAGGAAAAACAAATTTAAAGTAGATGTGATATTCAACTAATAATATCCAAATATACCTCTATTACATAAAGCTAGTGCATATTAGAAGTACATGGTCTACCTGAAAATCAGTATTTCTATGCACACAAAATCTGACTTCACACATTTTTGATTGTGTAAAAAATCAACCACATGGAGTTGCATGAATTTCAAAAATAAGAAATTGATATATGTAGATAGGGTGAATTCATTATGAAAGAGATTGAGGAAGACAAACTAACACTTCATTTGCTTCCTGGAATGTGCAGCTGGATGCAACAGCCAAAAACTGACCACTGTAGTTGTATGATAAAGACGCCACACTGCTAGGATATCTTTGGAGCTGAATAAGGATAAACATGCGGTCAGCCTCTTCCAAAGCGAATATGAATAGAAAACCTCTTATAAAAGAAGTGGTAAAAAAACTGGTAAAATAAAGATAATTGATAAAAATACAAAAGCATGGCTTTGAGATGCTTTTATTAATGCATATGCAAATTAATTTTTCAAGTGGATGTACCAAGAGAGAGGTAAAAGAAGAGCACCATAAGCTCAAACGGCTAACATTAAGTTGACATCGAGGTGCCTGATATGGAAATCTCACAAAGATGATGCACCCATGTGGAAAAAAGGAAATAAGATGAATTTAGGCCACCAATCATCTCAGCATGGTTCAACAGAGATTCCCAGATGATTTGTGATAAAATTGAGATCAAGCTCCGTAGTGAGCATGTAGCTAGTTTCCTATGACTTTGACATGGATTAATAAAAGTAAAGAATGCATGGTGCATAACTTTAGTGTTACTAAATTCCGCATGCTTAAATGTGTTTATGAGATTTTGTTTCCCAACATTACACATTAGCAGGATACCTTGATGTCCACGAATGTATGCTTTAATGGATTTTCATGAACCGACTAAGGTGCAAGCCATGGCAAATTTCCTTGACAATGAACTAGCATCCATTTTCTGACTAGAAAATTAAATGTCTTCCTTCCAAAAAAAAAAAAAACAAATATGTCTTGACAATCACGCATGCTTGTGCATTATGGATCATTTCCATGCCCCACACCTTCACACACAGACCACATTAGAAATGACAAAAAGAAAGGATACCTCAAACAATTTCTTCCTGCTCTGAGCATCCCAGATAATAGCATATCCTTCATTGTCTCCAGTAACAAAGGAGTCATAGCTGCAAAAGCAAAACTTGTCTGGTCTTTCCCGCTCTGTGGATAGAATTATGATTGTACAAGAGGATGAAAACTAAAGGCATACCGTGGATGGAATCCAATATCATTCACAGCAACCAGATGATACCTTCCATTTTTTGACTTTGGATGACACCGGAAAACACATCTGTCATAGTATGCCAGATGTAAATTTAATGAAGTCAACGACTATAATGCAGTAACAATTCATGGCAACTCTTCTGCTCTTTCATGAGATTTTGACTAGCTCTACGTGACTATGTGTCCTAATTCAATGTGTCCAGTACTACGGATATACCAATATGACCATACAATGGAATGGCATGGTTCCATATAGGAATAGACTCCCAGAAAGACAATCCATACGTTATGAAAAAATTGATTACTGTAAATGGGATATCTGTAAGAGTTTTTATGTGATGAAATCTATCCAGTGGTGTGCAACTAAACTGATGCAGTTATCATGTAACCTAAAACATCTGGGCCAGAAGGAACCAAAAACTAACCCCATCTCACATTCCTTTGTAGGGTCAAAATACTTCAATGCAACGCATCCATCAATTGATCCAACAGCATAACCTGGAGATAATGGATAATTGAATCACTAATATGTGGAACTTGAGCAAATGTACCCTTGTTCTAGAAACGAAAGAGCAGAAAAATCCTAATATTACTTAGTGAGGAGTGAAAGTCGGTAAAGAGTCCTTAAACAAAAGAAGGGGGAATACATCGAGATCTCAGGGTGGTGCACAGCTAAGTTAGAAACCCAACAAAATAACATTCTTCTACTTCTGCAAAAAGAAGTTTAAATTTCACTGTGCTTCTCATGAGGAAAATCCAGATCTACAACACTTGTTTTAATTGTTATGTGTATGCAGGCTTGAGGTCATAAGGTCCAGCAATATCATTGCCTCCATTTTCAAAGAAGTAGAAGGGGCCAAGCAGTTTTCGCAAGATCATATGGTGGGAAGCATAGCAAAAAGGCAACAGATTAATTACAATAAAACAAGACCAGATAGGTAAGAAATACCTTGGTTGCTAGAAAATGAGCGAACACATTTTACACGAAAGTCCATAGAGGGTTCCTTTGATTGAACAGGTCCTTTCAAATTCCTCAAATCATAGACATTTATTGATATTCCAACAGCAGCTAATAGATAAAACCCGCATAGTGACATAGACCAAATATCTGAATCTCTCATTCTTGTATAACCAATATTTGCATTTTCCATTTGCATATCCCAGAACATTAATGTCTTGTCAAGACCTGCGGTAATGACTTGACCTGCAAGCCAACTATCCATAAGCCAAAGTGATGATTTTTAACAAAGTATATAGCTAAATCCTAATTTATGAAATCATCTATCAAATGCCATATGATTAGGAACAGAACCTGGGTCGAAAGCAATGTTATCTCACAATAGGCCCAACCTGACAACCCAACAGAAAGTGCAACCAAAAATCTGGGGATACAACAAATATCAGAGGAACTTCAGATGCCCAAGTGGGGAATAGGATCTCCCAGGAAAAAAAACTATAGCAAGGAAGCACCTAGGAATTTTGTCCAGGAGCAAGGTTCCAAAGCAAGTGCAGCACACATGGTAAAAGATTGTCTTACTAAGAGTTTGAAGTACCACCCAATTCTGAAATATTAAAAAAAAAAATCTGTAACTATCATTTAAAAATGAGAGCTGGGGGTACTTATGTAGATTAGGTATTTGTACTTTTTGCTTCACTTTTCATCACTAAGTAGGTTTTCTGTTGCTCTCTAACATGTTTTCTTTTTTTTTTTTTTACTTTTTCCTCCTTCAAAAATACTAAAACTCATGAAATGAAATTCAAGTGCCTGTAACTATAGGTTAGTTATATACCAGTTTCCTCAGAATATTCAATACAGGTGGCCGAATCATCATGCTTTCCCACTACATCTTGAGCCCCTGAACACAAATTGTACCTGAGGATATTTATGTACAGCAATGAAATGAATGTAAGCTAGCTAAGTATCATCAAATTAGACAAAATGAAATTGAACAGGAAATGGTTAATGACTTAACGTACATAGCTATTTCCTTACTATATATAGATTCCAGGGAACAGCTTATCAACCAAAAAAAGCTACTGGTGCTCCAATTATAATTTCATTTCCAGGAAAGACTTACCACTAGTACATCAAGTTAAGAATTCCTACCATTGCAAACACCACGTATAGGTCAGAATGTCAATAAGGCAAGTCTAAGTCAAGCACATTCAAACAGTCAATAAGCCCCACCGTGCAAACCAATGCAAAACAATATAAATCAGCCAAGAGTAAACCTTTGGCATAAAAATCCGTCACCCAAATAACTAAGTTTGATACATGCACAAAACCTATGCATGGTATTTCAGCCTATATTTAATACAAGTGATTGCATTTCAAATTTTTAATACACAGGGATGACAGACTAATCAACAACAATTAAAATTATTATTGGTAAAGGCATACAAAAGAAGTATGAGCCAAGCACTAGGTTCCCTTGGGAGGCCTATGGCTACCAACAAGTCAGACAAGGTGCAAATGGCAATAATAGTTGAGAAGCTCACTTCCTCCACTTAGAAAACCTTTTTATAATTCTCAAGCACATGTTACTTATGTGATATGATCGTATGGCAAGTGAAGTGCTGGTTTTCAATTTGGTCAATCCAAAATGCATTGTGCAGTAAATTCGTGCTTATTAAATGTTTGGGAGGAGACAATAGGGGAATTAGACTATGGCACTGGTGGAATCAATGTTCAAAAGACCTGAGACCAGCCAACAGAATTAGATTCAGTTATTTCTGATATGACTCTAAACACATCGGGCACAATAAGGTCTCAAAGACATTAAGCCATTTGTCCCAATTATTGATCTAGATAAACCATGCAAAGTAGTAGATCAATTAAATTCAAGGGGCAGTTACACATGAGGGGAAAGCAAAAATGAGCAACATTCTAGTGTGAGAGCAGAGAATTCTGATCCTTGACAAATGGTCAAAAATAGGAGTGCATAACAAGATTGTGAATAGAGCACTACTGTATACTCAAAAAAGGGGGAAAATAAAGATGGAGAACAAATGTATTTGATAAATTATATCAAAGATGAGTCAGTGGAATCTCCTGATATGATTTTTATTATTTGAAAAGTAAATGAGTAAAGATCAAAAGGAAGAATAAAATTAATTAAGTCGTAATTCAGCATGTTAGACTCATGGTAGTGCTAACAACACTAAATAGGGAGAATAATTATGACAGTGAGTTTCTACAGGTCTGCCAGATGGTGTGTTTGAAGAACTGCTTCCAAGTTCCAATATGCCACGCTCTCATAAACCAATTGAAACATATGATGAATCCCTAATAAAAATCATTCCCACGGTCCTCGATGAAGCCAACTATGGGAAAGTTCCACATCATTGCCCAAACTCAACCCAATGAACATGTAAAAAGCATCAAGATTGGCATTGTTGCTAAACAATTTGGGAAGATAGCTTAGTGCAGATACTATAATTACTTTACTCTTTGTCTATTTGAAGTACAGATGTTACTTTTAATGTCAAAATATCAGGCATTCCATAAAAACACATTTCATACTGTCATTTCAACTATGTTTTTTCTACAATGACTAGACTGTCGCATATATCTGTAAACATACTGTTCTCTTAACAAATTATTTTAAGAAAGTTTTAGAGGGCTAGAAATGCATCAAACAATGAAGTCACCAAGCTATCAAAAAGATCCATTGGAACTGTACAATCAACTAAGATAGCAGAGAAAGTAATTGAGCCTATGTTGTTTGATGTCATCCATGAATTTTTCAGAAAGTAACAAATATGAGCCATAAAATATACATTCGATTAATTAATTATATAGGGAATCTAATTTAAGACACCACAGACTGCTACCTTCGAACACAGCCATCCGAACCGGCCGAAAGGGCAGCCATTTCGTCCTGGAAACAGCAGTCGAGAAGGGCCCCTTCGGAAGGAGCTGCCAATCTGCGCACGGATCCATCCACATCATATAATCTAAGAACCTGAAGCACAAAGCCCAGAAGAACTTGATCACGAAAACCGAATCAAAGGGCAGAAAGGAAGGATCTTTATGAGTGGAAGACATGAGAAACGAATTGAGATTGAAGGCACTGACGGAATCCCAAGAAGAGATCAACAAATTGTTGGATCTTGGGGCGAAACGGATCCTCGAGATCGCGTCACCGATAGGTTCTCCAAGCTCCAGGAGAGATCCTTCCATCCGACCGGCTGGATTCTGCCCCAGTTATGTCTAGGTTACAAAAAAATTCCGCTCTGGTAGGGTCTTGAGCACTGCGAATCGTTGACGCTCTCGTTCGAGATATGCCCTAATTCTCTGCATCCGGTCGATCGTTTTTAGGCAAAAAGTAGAACGCTGTTTTGGAATTGGAAGTGGCGGCTCTTTGTTCCCGCCAAAAACCAGATGCCAGCGGAAATATGTGAATGTGTAATGGTCTTTACAAAAATTCTTGGAAACTGAAGGGCCTTGCATTGTTTTTCCCCTTTTTTTAAAAAAAAAAAACAGAAAATAAACTAGACTAAAGAACATATACACTGAAACCTATTTGTTTTTTAAATTATTTTGTAAAATCTAAAGCTTTTGGTAGCATTTTTTTTTTTTAACAGGATAATATGAAAACGAGTAGTAGCGAAAGTTGTACACATATACTATCTTCAATATCAATCTTGTTATGACATTTTTTGAATTTTTAAAAAAATAGAACACACGGCACATGAAAAAAAAATACCACACATATGCTAAATTAATTATCATATTACAATTTGTACGTTACATTGACGACCAAAATTTTTCATAATAAATAAGTATTTTAAAAGATTTAGTTGCCTATAAATATGTCAAAGTTTAATTAGAATGCATCAAAAGTAATTTTGAGCATTTGGTTATCTCAAAGGCCTAAAGTCGTTGCCATCAAAGTGGTAACCTGGTGGTAAGGGGACGATAATTTTGCCCAAGTTGCTCGAGTTCAAAACGCGCGGGTGTCGATTAAATTCGGAGACCGGATGCCCTCCGCCTGGACGGGTTGTTGGTTGTTATGCTTTCCTTCCACTTGTACCTGGGTGGTGCCAGGTGTGATGTACTCACCTTTAGATGGAGAGAGTATGAGTAAAACGGTTGCTACGCGACGGTGGGCTGGTCCCTTCCTCCCCCTACCTCTTTTCTTTAGCAAAAAAAAAAAGGCCTAAAGTCGGTTCCCAGCCTGAGGATCAGGATTCAAAAATACTCAATGACTTGGATTGGTAAGAGCTACAATGAGTTTCCACTCAAGCAATTAAACATTCCTAAGTCGATCTATAATTGATTCCAACGGGGCATACTTTTCATAGTATTAAATAAAATAAGTTTCGGTAAGAAAAAAAATTGAAACTAATAGCATGTCACTGCATAGTCTGTATATTAAATAAAAATTATAGTATGTCATGCTATACCGAACCGAGCATATCATATTGTACCGATTCAATATCGATATATGGTATAGAGGACATACCAACACTTAGTATGCTGAACCAATTTTCATACTGGAGGCACCAACATAATGATATAATGATATCGGTACAAAGTTCGGTACCGAGATGATATACTTTAGTATAAATAAGTTATATATTTGACTTGTATTTTGGAATATTTACTTTTGTATTCCTTTAGCTCAGTCTTGTATAAATTAGAATTTTTCTGCATGACATGCACGCAAGATGGGAGGGGAACTTTGGATGGGTATGATCTTCCCATCCTCTCTTCTTTTTTTTTTTTTTTGTTGACTTACAACCACACTCACGAAAATAAAATTAAGCGGTGCCTATTTATTAAGGATGGGAGTTGACATAATAGGGTGGATATGCGTGTTGCAAGGAAAAAAAAAGTTTGGAAACTTGGGTTTGATATAAAAATAAATATATTATGTCTATCAAAATAATTAAGTACATATATCTTTCTCAGTTTATTCCTGCTTTAGGAAGAGAGAAAATTGTACCTCATGAAATCACATATCCCTTTCAAATTACAAAAACAAAACCCTCTGCGCATATGCCCAAGTGCAATAAATACAACCTATCCTTATTCGTTACCTTCTTTAAAAAAGAAAAAAAAAATTAAGAGCAGAGATTGGAGGAAGCATGGCTGAGATCCAGTATATTTATTAAGTTATGTAAAGAAAAATAACTCTAATCAAATGAGCATTACAAAAGTAGGTGCTCTTTGCTACGTGCAACGTGTAAATCCAACCCTACTCATTATACTAGTACTAGTACGCATGCTTAGGACAACAAGCAAATCGAAGGCTAGAGAATTAGTTACATGCACGAGAAAATATCCACCTACTTAGCTGTCTTAGTTATTTAACGGATCATGTTAGATAACAAGGATCACATGATGCTCAAAGATCCACCACTCTACCCATGTATAATTATATACATGTTGAACAAGCCGATGATCCAACATAATACTGCCTTGTTTGTTGAAAAGGAACAATATTAGTGCGAAGACCCGTACGGATGTGTGTTTAGTTCCACATTAGTTATTAGCTGGGTAGATTTTGAATACTTATACAGGATCAAAGAATTCAAATATATCTTTCGACTAGCCATTTTAGATAAGATCCTGGATTGTTACAATTAGATTGGTTACATATTATTTGTGCATGCGATATAAGGCTGTCACTACATCCAATATTGAGTACTTGAATAAACACCTTATTTACCTTATCGTTGACAACTCTAATATTATTCATGTGTGCGATGCAAGGCTGTCGCTTTATCCAATATTGAGTGGTTGAATAAACACTTTATTTATCTTATTGTTGACAACCCTAGGTCAACGTGACAATGATGATAATATGCCAAACTTTAAGCATATATAAGGCATATGAAATGGTATCAACTTACCAAGCTGGTAAAATCTGTTAAATTATAGAGTCATGATAATAAGATAACAAGAAAACAAGTTCATTAAAAACATAACTACAAGTACAATCACTTATGACAAGATAACTTGACACACTACAATAACTCACGTAGGACACCTCTCATTAAACACCAAGTCACTCTTTTTCCCTTTCTTAGCCGCTCACACTCTTCACACTTCAAAGAAATGCAGGCCCCCTTTTATAGCTGACTAGCGGTTGCCTAAACACTTCACCACCCCAACTAAAGTCGGTAGCTTGACACATTTATTGAACCTATTCTTTAAGCCTACCATGTTTGACATAAATGCTGTCCTTATGCACTCGACCCAAAATCAGACCTAAGACATTCTTGGCATATTTTTGTCGGACAACGATTCTTTCTCTCTACTACTCCATTTTACTGGGATGTGTTTAGATATATCAACTATCTTCTTATCTTACTCTATCATAAAAAATTATAAAATTCACTAGGTGTATATTCTTCCCGTTATTGGTACGTAGATACTTTATTTTTCTCTCAGTCTCCCTTTCAACTTCTACTTTGAACTCCTAAAATTTTGCAAGAGTTTCAGATTTTTATTTCATAAAATAAACCTACACGTACCTCAAAAAATCATCAATAAAGGTCACCATATATTGGTAGCCACTGATCGATGCCTGATTGACTAATCTAAATACATCTGAGTGCACTAACTCTAATGGTGCTCTTATCGTGAAAGTTGACTCCTCATACGGTAACGGATACGCCTTTCCATATACTGGCATCCTGCACAAACAAAGTCTCCGCGAACCTCCAGTTGAGGAAGACCCTTCAATAATGACTTGTTCATCATAACCTTTAACTTATGATAAATGACATGGCCTAATCTCGCATGCCGTAGGTCAGCAATATCATTCTTTCTGGTCTTGTTCACAGATTCTGCGAACATGACGTAGATAGACTCCAACTTGAGGATTAGGACTGTTGCTGGAAACTGGACCCGGAGGCGACCGGTCGGCCGAGAAGGAGGAGCTCCGGCGAACACTGGCGGGCGGCGGTCCTCAGCGGGCGGCGTCCTCCGATAAACCTACAAAAAGCCGGTGGCCGGATTTTCCGGCGCCGGCCCTCCGATGCCTAAGTCAGAGGGGAGCAAGTGTATATGAGGAGAGAATGTGTATACAGAGTTTTCTGTCTTCCAACCCCTCTAAAATGGAGTTGTTCTTCTTTTATAGAGAGGTGCTGGATTACCTGTGATGTGATGGGGCGAGATTGCCGTACAACTGAGCACGTCGCATAAATTGGTGCACGATCAGGTGAATTAATGCTTTGCCATAGGAGACGAGGTCGGAATCAAGGAGTTGTCACAGCCGACTGGACGCAGCCGAGCTGACTTGCCGTGGAGGACTAAAGATCTATAGACACGCGCATTAATTGTTGAGTAAGTCGGAGGTCTGCAGGAGCCATGCATAATGATGGTTGAGTAAGCCGGAATCGTGCATTAATTGTGGAGTAAGCCGGAGATCTGCAGAGGCCACGCGCATTAAATGTTGGTGGCTGTGGCAGGGTATGGTCTCTGATAGGGCCACGGAAGGATTCGACCGTGGTAGGTGAACGGCGAGGTCGGACTTCCGAGGCGGTGAGCTTCGAGATCGGGCACCTGGTTGGGCGCCGGGTCGGGAGCTCAGAGGTCGGACGTATCCAAGGTCGGACGCATCCGAGGTCGAAAGTTTGGATGCTCCTGATCACATGTTCCGCGATATGCTCATGTGCTTTTGGGGCGATCTATATTACCCCAATACAGACAACCTTTTGAGTCTTAAATACTTTTACAGATTCTACCCGGCCCAATTTAGCTTGATCGTGCAGTGGATTAGGTCTAGGTCCGCTAGCAAGATCTATACATAAAAATGGATCGGATTGGGGTCAAAGCATATCCCGGTCTCAGCTGCTTGCTGCCCTGACTGTAAATCAGAAAGTATTACTAAAAAAAGGAGAGAGAACGTATTTTTAGAGAGAGAGAGAGAGAGAGAGAGAGTATACTCATGTAGAACTTCCACCACACATGAGACGTGGAGGGTCGTTACAACAATTGATCCCAATATCCAATATCAGAGATATCCTGGGCTAAGAAAATATTTGGTCGCCATAGCTTCCCTCCCTCCGTCTCTTCCTGGGCTTTTTGTCCGACCCTCGCCTTTCGAGCCGGAAGAAATCGATCAGATCTCTCTCTCTCTCTCTCTCTCTCTCTTTCTCTATTTGAGAATAAGATCAAAGGTCTCTCTATCCTCAAATCTTCTTGCCCAGGGTTTCAATCGATCTGGTATGGGTTCTTGTTCTCTTCGACTTTCTCCTTTACTTCGAGCTGCTTCTAATATTAGGGTTTTAAGTTCTATCATCACGATTGATCCTGGAAAGTTTCTGGTTCAACTTCTTTCCCCGCATGTGGGTAGAGGCATTTTTTTGCCCCAAAGGGAGGAAAAAAGGGAAGTTGCTATTTTTAACTGACTTGGAGGAATGGCAGCTGATGCTGCTCAAGATACTTTCAGAACTCGGTAGAAGCATCGTATTTTCTTGACTGATAGATTCCAATGAAATTTCTTCATAATACTTAATCTATAAAAAAGAAAGCTTGCTAACGACCAATAACTTCCAGTTGGAGCGACGTGTGCTGTAAATATCTTAAAAGAATGGCTACTTGAATTCAATTGTTCGTCCTGGTTGAGCTAGTGAACGATTTGCTATGTCTGGATAATCTTATTGAAATGCTAGTTAGGAGTGGACTCATCATTTTAACAATATAAGAAGTGTGGATGTTACTTTTTTGAAGCAAACGATTCTTGACGCTAATTTTGAGTGGCTTTAGGGGGAAAGGAAGATTTAATTAATTCGCCTTTGTTCTTGGATGGATTTTATGAATGACTTGCTTGTATGTTGGTCTCTCAAAATTGTCCTTTTCTTTTGTATGGTTAAGGCTGTATCTTGCCATGATTAGCATGGAAGAATTTGGTTCAGATAGTAATTTTGCATTTTGGCAGCTCCAAAAAATTGCTTGATGAGTTGAAGTTTATAATCAGCTTGCCGGACAAACGAATTCTGTCTCCACAAAATGATGCAAGGTGTTTCAGTAAGCAGTTTGGCTGCCTCTGCAAAGGGAGGGAGCTGTGGAGCACTTGCGATGCTGAGAAGTGATCCAAGACTTTTGCACAAGGCCCATACAAACTCTTTGACTGAAGGACCTTTTCTGTGGCATCAGTGTGCACGAACATTATTTCCAACTAACTCTCCCAGAGCAAGGCGAATGGGGTCAAGGGTCAAAGCCACATGGCTATTCAAGGGAAATGGCAAAGAGGTGGATCCAAACACAGAACGCAGTGAGTCTGCTAATGATGACATCCTAATATTCTTTTTTCAGTTGGACTTGCAGACTCGAATACAGGTTCTATTTCCTTTGCTTTTTTTTTTTTTTTTTTTGAGTGTGCGTTCTGAATATTGTTTCATTTTCTGTATGTTGAAGTATTTTCAGCATGGCTTGCTGTTTTGGTTGCAAATCCAACTTATGATAACCGTTTCATTTATTTATACTCACTTATTCTTGTCTGAACTTCTAAGTATGCCTTGTGAATTGTAAGGAACCCTTTTCAGTTTCTGTTTCACATCTTTGCCAATTTAATTTCGTGATCTTTTTCTGTTGGGTATTCTGCGACGGCAGTATGCTCTAAATATGGAAGAATACGATGCAGCACAACAATTGAGGACCAAGCTTGCTGAGGTATCCAACTTTCCTGTGGCTTGGAGTACTTAATTTTATTATAGAAGGGACTTTGTTTGTTGCAAGTGAAGACTATTTGAACAAGCTGCTTTCCTATTTCTCTTATAAGATCGAAACAGAAATAATTAAGCAACAGGAAGCTAAAAGGGGTTCTTCAAAGAGTGATGCTCAGGATAAAGCCATAAATCTCTTACGGTTGCGGTGAGTATTTTTATTATACTGTGTTTTGTTACTGATAATAAGGATTTATTTCACTATGTGTTCTTTATATTTTTGACCAAATATTACCAAAAGAGGAGTGTTGTACATGGTTACATAAGTTAATTTTTAGTCAATTTTTTAGGGAAAGCAGGTGGAGAATATGAACAATAGTGAAATTTATATGAGTATTTTGTTCTTAGTATCTGATCCATAAGAAGTTAGGTTTTATTTGCATCTTTTGCTGCAGTGCAGACTTGCAGAAAGCTATTGAGAGTGAAAACTATGCCGTGGCTGCTGAGTTGCGTGATGAAGTCACCAAACTTGAGGTATGAAACCTCTACCTTCTTCTGTTTTATAGATATTCATTTCTTTGGGATTTCTCTGCAGATTAATCATCATGGTCATTTTTGTGTTATTGGTGTCATTTCCATTCTTGGAAACTTATAACTCTGGTAAATTTTCCGTGATTTTTGGCTGTAGGCTGAGTCTTTGGCTGCATCAGCAAAAGCTCTTGCTTATCAAAATGTGCAATATGCATTTCGATTGGGCCAGAAAGTACGACATAAGGTTTTTGGTGAGAATTTGTTTCATGACTGACATTTCCTTTGTTTTGCAATTATGGTGTCTGTAATTTCTGATTTTTTTTGGATTTTTCAGGAATATGAATCAAATCACTGAATTATAACAGACTTTTCCTTTTGTTGATTTTTTCACGGTTTAGCTTCTTGGTTTCCCCTCCTTGAAATTTATTAGACATAGACAGGATGCCATGTCCTAGTAAACAAGCAATGACACCAAGATATGCCGTACCGGCCCGAACTGGGCGGTACAAGGCGTACCATACCAGTTCGGTACTGGTATCCGGTACAGATGGCGTAGCGACATTCAGTACGCCAAAAAAATTATGTATTGTACTGTACCAATACTATGCTAGGGTGGCACCGATACAGGATCCGGAACCAATATGACGAACCTTGAATGACACTTTACATGAAACAACTTGATGAAGTTCATTGCTCACTGAATAATTAGAGCAGATATTGGTTACTGAGTAGGTCACTTATCATCTGCAATGCTTTGCATATTTTATTAAAGAGCATCATGCCATTCTGAGTGTTTCATTTGGTTTTTAGTATTATGTTGAGGTAAAAATTGCCTAGCTTTAGAGATTTTAATTTAATGTAACCTCCTTATAGTTTTGGATTTTTATTGCTGTACTTAGACCGTTCACATCAATTAGAATTTAAATGTTAAATCAAATTAATATATAATATTCTAATTTAAGAACAATTTAGATTTTCTCTGAATGGTTTCTGGGTACTAAACTTCGACAGTTATAATTATGTTGTCTGTTCAGAATGTGTGTATAAGGCCACTCATGCAGCAAAACCTTTTGGTTCTGATATTGAGTGACTGATCAATAAATACGATTCATCATGGACAAATTTTTTAGCTAAGGTATTAGTTGATCCTTAGAAAGTTTGTTAAAAGATTTATGGAGGATATGTGCTTTCTGTTTTCAATACAGTGGCATCTGATACTCTGATTAATGACTGCCAATGTCCCATTTTTGAATAAGAATTGCTATCTATTTTTCTGACAAAATTTTGCTGATTGTCTCACTTAATAATATATCATTGCAGGCTATCGTGCAGTAATATGTGGCATGGATCCTGTATGCTGTGAATCAAGTTCATGGATGGTGATTGCACATGTTGATAAGTTGCTTCAAGGGCCTAATCAACCATTTTATCAGGTTGGTGTGTAGCCAACTAGCATCTTGCCTATTTATTTAAAATGTTTGCTTGAATATGAACTTTTGTGCAGTATTATGCTGTTCAATTGCATAATATATTCAAAAACAATATCATATTTTATTGTACAATGTTGATTATCTCGAACCTTTATTTGATATCTAAAGAAGAAAGAAATAAAGGAATCTTTATACTGATACTTTTGTGCTGAATATA
>JAOXJJ010000359.1:6669923-6727531 GCA_025769935.1 Phoenix roebelenii | reverse complement strand
CCCCCCCCCCCCCCCCTCCAAAAAAAAAAAAAACTTATCATGTCTGGATTAGTAAAAATTATTGAGACATTTCACTTTGCAGTAAATTAGTAAAAGAATATAAAATGACACCACTACCATCCCCTTAAAATGCTGATCTACTGAAAGCTTAAAACATCAAAATTCATCTAAGATGAGCTATTAATATTTTAGAGGAAACCTGAGAGAAACAGGCATAGATAATGTCCTTGGTAGGATCAAACCATCATTTATTGATGTGTTTATGTGGTTTCTACTTCCATTTTATATTGGAAAGGTAAATTTGTAATTGATATTAAATGTGATAAAATCATTGGAAGGCTCAAATCTTCATCATTGGAGAAAGCTTAGGTGGCTGCTTAAGCCAACCTGTAAAGTTAGATAAGGCTTTAATGATTAATATTTAATATCCTATCCTGCAAATATTGTCTTCCTTTTGCACATGAGATGAGTATCTAACTTGTTAGAAAACAGCTGTCTTCTAGGTGCACCCTCAAATTTAAATCCATAATATAGCTGGAGCCTCTTTCCGACCACAAATAATCTGCTATTATCTTTGTTTAAATCTACAGTGCTAAGATTGTTGGAGGCAATGAATTGCATGTCATTGATTAAAGTTTGTCATAAACTTTTTGCTGATGTGGCCCAGATGATTTAGATTACTTTTCATTTAAATGCATGCTTGTACCTTTGCTCTCTCCCTCTCTCTCATACACATACACATGGATACACAAATTATTTGCAGTAGAGATCATTCTGGAAGCAAACATTCCATGTGAAAAAATCATCTGTCCTGATCCTAGAGTATATTATAACCATTTTGAATTCCCAAGTTATTGGGATGCTGTAGGCAGCCAAGGTCGATACCGATATTATAGCTGTCTGAAAAATAAACGGTCCTTAATTATTAAAGATGTGTCTGACTTGAAACCTTTCTTACTTGAATGATTTGGCTTAATGCTTAGAAGAGCTCTTTGAAAATTTTCGCTGATTCGTGAGGACCCATGATGGCAGGCAATATAAATGTTTGTCTTGATATGCACATTTAGGCAGCCCTACTTATTGGTACAATGCACATGCATCTTCTGTACAATGAACTTTCTAAGGAGAAGGAGGCTGTTCATCTTGTTTTTATATCTTCTACATTTATATCAGTTGTTTTGAACTATGATATGTGTATCACGTTTTTGGCTTTTGTTTGTTTTTTGCAGGTCTTGGTTGATGTACATGCAGATCCAAACCTGCTTGTGGCATATGGTAAAAAGCTTCTTTTCTCAGCATATGATGTCACATACTTTAATTTTTCAGTTCTATCCTCTGTTTGGCGCTTGCATTACGGACCTGATTAGAAGAAATTATCATAAACGCCAAATACCTATGCTTCCTTTATTACTTCTGAATTTTCATAGAAGCATGCATGTTAGGATTGCATCAATGATTACTATTGGCCTGAAAATTCTGAACTTCATATTTCTTCGTTTCTTATCATCTCCTGTAGGCTTCTTGATTTGTTAGTTGCTTATGCAGTGAAGCTAATAAGTTTAAGAAAGATCCTTATTGTCATACATGCATGATCAATATTAATGTTGATGTGAAATTGATTTAGAAAGGACACTGATATATAACCAATAGAAACATGAATAAACTTAAGATGATGATCTACCTACAGACAAACTATTTTTATGGCCACCTTTCTAACATGCCGCTTTACTAACTGATTCATGGATCATCAGACTCAGGTAAGTCGGGTCTTTCCAATTCTAATAAGGTGCATGGAAGTTCTCACAATTCACCCTTCCTCATTGCATCATTTCTTTAAGGGCATCTGCAGTGCCCTCTGTTCAAAACCTTCGTCATTTTAGTAGCATAATATTTTGAAATACAGTGGCAATGCCTGCCTGCTGAGCTAAGGCTGGCTGACCTTTTTACCATAAAATAACTCCGGGCTAGATCTCTGCCAGCTGAGCCATGGCTTGGCCTACCAGTTAGCCGGTAGGTAGGTACTTAGTGAATAGTGTTAGGTAGTGAATGGTGTCATTGACGCTCAGCATGTATATGCTCAACATACATTCTTTCATTTCTTCTCCGTCCCTCCACCAACCCCCAAATCCCAGCCTACCCAAAAACTAATCTTACAAATATTTTTCTAAACCTCTATTTCCCCTATATAAAGGAGAAGAAATCCCGTCCACTCTTACTCAAATCGTAGTAGAGTCCTACTCTATCCCACTCTTGCTCCAAACACCTCTTGCTCCAAGTCTTATTAGAGTCCTGCCTACCCCATCCCTTCAATAGAGCATGCCACCATGCTGCTAGCAGGAATATTCCTGCTGCTTGTCACTCCCAGTTATTCTGATACTTCAATGGAGGCAGCACAGTACCTCACAAATAGCTGCCTCCATTGAAGTGTCAGAATAATCTGGAGCATGGCGGTGTGGTCCATTGAGGGGATAGAGTAGACAAGACTGGACTTGGAGCAAGTGTGGGATAGAGTAGGACTCTTATAGGACTTGAGCAAGGGTGGGTGGGATTTCTTCTCCTCGGTCTTACTTCATTTGCCCGAATGCAGGACATGCATCCATGGGGGAAAGGAAAAAGAATATTGGCACGATGGATGGCAAGTTACATTTCAGTTGTTATGCTATTTTACTCTGACAAAGGATTGTCTTTCCAACCTAATCTAGAAACATCTCTTGAAAAAGCTCCCTAGCTCACTAGAAGGACTGCTAAACTTCAAAGAGCTTTACCATTAAAGGGAGGCAGTCTTGACTACAAGTGTCTATCCTTCCCCAAGTACATGTTCTTTCCAATAGACTGCATTAAGAAATATAATGAAGGCTTTATAATTTGCTATTTTCATTTGTTTAAAAATTTTAAGAGAAGTGAAACTTGGTTAGGCACCTTGTGCCTAATTCTTCATCATTTTGTTTTTAAAAAGAAAAGAAGATGATCTCCTTTGTAGTAGTTATTGTTATTGAACAAATTTGGTGGTGGGATTTTTATTCATCACTGCTTATACTATATTCATATCATTATATTTTCTCATGCCTCACCATTAATGTCCTCTCAACTGATGTTTGCCAGTTCCAGAGGAGAATCTTTTAGCCAATGACCAACCAGACAAGGTGAGTAGAAATGCCCGTTGGAAACAAATGATTAACCCGAGAGTGTTTCACTTAGTCTTGCTCTTGCTTGACTCACGAGATGCAGGACCGGTTTGATCACCCATACATTTCATTCCTGTTTTATGGAATGGATACGGCAGGGGACTTCATTCCTATAAAACAGCTTCGAGAGAAATTCAGTAGGCCCCGCCATGAAGTTCCTGTGGATATGCATG
This sequence comes from Phoenix roebelenii, assembly GCA_025769935.1. Lineage (NCBI taxonomy): Eukaryota > Viridiplantae > Streptophyta > Magnoliopsida > Arecales > Arecaceae > Phoenix > Phoenix roebelenii. Next base: position 6,724,173 of record JAOXJJ010000359.1, on the reverse strand, counting down.
ATGAAGATGGTGAGGATAATACTTAGAGCATGCTGTTCACATGAACAATCTATTCTTCACCATCACAATACTAATAACTGCCTCACAAGCAACCATGTCATATGATACAATGCCGTGCTTGACTTGTATAAAACAATATTCAGCAACCACTTGTGATTATTTGTCTTCACTTTTGCAGGTCCTTGAGAAATCAAATTCGCCAGGTGCTGTGGGGACTCTTCTTTCACCTGCACACGTTCCTTCATAAAGTGAAAAGATGGGAAAAAGAAGTTAAAAAAAAAAAGGAAAGAGAAGAGGAGGTTATCGTTCATGCATCTTTGATTTGTAAATATCGTCATGACCGGTCGAGGGTATTTTACTCCACTAGTTTCTGGGGACGAACTGCATTTCTCCAAAGATTTTAAGTTCAACCTCGGTGGATCAACTTAGATTGTGTTAAATTTTAAGTTCATCCTCGGTGCATCAGATGAGTTGCATGTTTTTCACCGCATGCTTTTATAATCACTCGTCTTGTTTTTTCTCTTCAATAATTCATGGATGCTGTCTCATGAGCCTACAAGAACATTGCTTCTCATCTGATATTGCTGCAACTGATTATTTCACTTACAATGGTCATTGTTATTGATAAATATCATCCTTGACAACCAAATTAAAACCGGGTATTGCGGTCTGGCATGCATTTATAGTATCATACAATTAGGGTCCTATATAAATGTCAACTCTGGAGCTTTTTTTTTTTCCTCCCCTTCTTCTGTCCCCACCTTGGCCTGAAACCAAAAATATTCCACTTGCCTTGGGAAATATACAGACTTTCGAAAGAGTATGGTTTATTTTGGGTCACTTATAATGTTGCTGATTAGGTTGTTTGTATGCTGCCCATTGTTTGGAAAGATTTTTTTGAGAGAATCATGTGTCTATTTTTTTTTTCTCTTCATCATTTTTTTTTGAGATTTTATAGGATGTATGATTAGCGTAAGTCGCCGTTGTATAAAAAAACAACAAAAATCATGAAATGGTGTAAAAGCTTTTTCATTTTGCTTCTAGCGGACAAAACCAGCATGCCCCGTTACCCCGTCTGCTGTATTATCGTCGTAGAAGGTCATGACGAGATATATTCCCCTATTCAGATGTTGCACCACAAAAAGAGCCCTCTTGCAAGTCCATGCTCATCTCCTCACCACTGGCTTCCACAGGGATCCACTAGCAGCCACCAAGCTCATAGAATCATATGCCATGATGGGCTGCATCGATGCTGCGAGACTGGTCTTTGACAAGTTCTCGAGGCCAGACTCTTTCATGTGGGGTGTGATGATCAGAAGCTATGCGTGGGCTCGGCTCTTCAAAGAAGTCATGTCGCTCTATCACGATATGCAGAGTCGGCAGCTTTGGCTGACGTGTTTCGTCTTTCCATCTGTTCTAAGAGCATGCTCGGGCCTCTGTAACGTACGAATTGGAAGAAAGATACATGGAAGGATAATCAAAGGTGGGTTTGAGTCGGACGCTGCTGTCGAGACGTCGCTGCTTCAAATGTACGGCGGCGGAGGAGGAGGCAGCTTAGAAGATGCTCGCCAGGTGTTCGATGGGATGCCAGCAAGAGATGTGGTCGCCTGGAGTTCGATGGTTTCGAGCTGTATCCGATGCAAGCGAGCCGATATGGGCCTTGAAATATTCTCAGAGATGAATATGAAAAACATCGTGCCTGATTCAGTAACAATGCTGGATGTGACTCAAGCTTGTGCTGAATTGGGATTCCTAAAGCAAGCGAGGTCTGTTCATGGCTATATTGCAAGAGGATGGACTGCAGTAGATGAACCTTTAGAGAATTCGCTCATTGCCATGTATGGAAGATGTGGTTGCCTGGACTATGCAGAGAAGCTATTCAGGAATGCATCACGACGTAGTGTTGTATCCTGGACTGCCATGATCTCATGTTACGATGAAAAATCCTGCTATAGAGAAGCATTGGGTGTCTTTACCAGGATGCTAGAATCCGAGGTAGAGCCAAATTCTGTAACTATGATGAGTGTTCTCTTCTCCTGCACTCGGTTGGGATTCCTGAGAGAAGGGAAATCAGTCCATGGATTCATTCTCAGAAGAAGCATGGACCCTGAATCAAGTTCCACAGGCACGGCACTGATGGATATGTATGCCAGTTTCAGAAAGCTTGGGAGTAGCTGCAATGTGTTTGAGGCCATACAGAAGAAAACAGCCGTCTCCTGGAACTCACTCATTGCAGTGTGCTCGCAAAATGGTTCTTCAAACAAGGCATTGAGACTCTTCCTTAGGATGCAAAAGGAAGGGCTTCCTCCGGATTCATTTACCCTCTCCAGCACTCTCCCTGCATGCGGGCACGTTGGTGACTTGAGCTTGGGGTTCCAAGTCCATGGCCTTATTGCTAAAACAGGCTTCCAGCTCAATAGATTTGTTCATAACTCCCTTATAGATATGTACTGCAAATGTGGATCAACTGACACCGCTTACAGGATATTTTTGGAGATTGAAGGGAAGGACACCGTGACGTGGAATGCGATGATGAGCGGATTTTGTCAAAATGGTTACTCAACAGAAGCAATTAGACTCTTTGATCAAATGTATTCGAAAGGTATTCAGACAGATGCGGTGACCTTTCTTAGTGCCATTCAGGCCTGCACCCATCTGGGTTATCTAAGAAAGGGAAGATGGATTCATCATAAGCTTATAACTTCGGGTTCAAAGAAGGATATCCAGTTAGAAACAGCTCTCATCAGCTTGTATGCAAAGTGTGGAGATTTATACATGGCCAGAAAAGTTTTTGATAACATTTCCCAGAAGAATGTAGTGTCGTGGAGTTCGATCATCTCTGGCTATGGAGTGCATGGCCTAGCAGAAGATGCTCTAGCTCTCTTCTCTCAAATGGTGGCATCGGGGATAAGACCGAATAAAGTAACATTCATGAGCATTCTTTCTGCCTGCGGTCATGCCGGATTAGTGGAAGAAGGATTGTTCCATTTTGATTTGATGAGGCAGGACTTTGACGTAGAGCCTCAATTAGAGCACTATGCCTGCGTGGTTGACCTTCTAAGCCGTGCTGGTTACGTGGACAGAGCTTACAAATTCATCAAGTCAATGCTGGTGGAACCAGATGCTAGCATCTGGCGTTCTTTGCTTAATGGTTGTGGTTTTCATCATAGAGAAAATATTGTAGGCAACAGACAGAGAAGAATCAATAATTCTTCTTCATCAGTGCGCATTATTGGCTAAGAAAGTCGCATACTGTAAAAAATACCAGAGAGATGATAAAAAGGATCCTCAGAGATAAACAATGATTGATCTCTTTTCTTTCTTTCTATATTTTATCACTTTTTGTTGGTTATATATAACAAAACCATGTTTGGTTTTGTTTCAGAAGGGACTTTCCCCCTCTTCCTAGAGAGGGCAAGAAAGCACCTAGGAAAACTGGCTTGGAGATCATGACCTTTGCATTAATATTCCATGAAAGGGTGAAAATCCATAACCTCGATAACTTTATCTCATGAGAAAGGATGAAATAAAGTTAATCGTCATCAAGTTATCCCACTAACCCCAGGAATGTCAATGTCAACCAAGTAGGAGACAATTTTACATGCTGATTAGCTATTCACTTCTTACTTAGCTGTTCAGCATCCAAAAGCAGTCCAAAAGAAAGAAAAGTATGCGAAAATTACAAACAAGACAAAGTTATCCATGCCAATCTGCTGCTGGCTTGGCAACTAATTCAACCACCTCATGCATGGTGCTGATTCTTGCCAATAATACCAATCTCCCACGCCATGGCAGGAAGAACTAACACAAATGCCCCATAGGACTACCCTAATACGTAATAGGAAGCCAATGTTACTTCGATCTTGGCACCCTTCTCCTTGCTTCACGTAATGGGAAGATGTCCCAGGTTCAGATTTGGATAGCCTCCTCCATGTCTTAAAAAACTGAAAACTATAAGAAACGAGATTGGGAGCACAAACAGAAGGACACTCGAGAACAAAGATAAAAGATAAATAAACTCCTTTTGTACCAAAAGGGTTTGGCATCTACAAACCACAATCCCGGGTCAATTCGATAAGCTTATAGGAAGTATTGCAAGAATAAGCCACAAGCAAACGAAACAGAGGCAAAAAGAAGAAAATCTCCCAGAGGGTTATCTTACTGAGACTTTGCTAAGTTCACTCTGATCATATCCTAAAGCCCCACTAAAATGGGTCAAATATTTGTTTTATGAGATCCTCTTAAACTGCAAGTCTCATAATTACTTGTTCTTGTAAGCTTCAAACATAATAGTCTGCCCTCTGTTTCACCAAACAATGCAGTATTTATTGTAAAATGTACAAGCTGTTTTTGACTCAAAAGCAGTAATAAAAGCTCAAATTAGGACCAAGAGAACATGTACGGAAGCATTTCATGACTGTTGTTACCTCTCAATTGAATCCACATAAAATTCCTATTCCACATTTCCTTATAAAATTGTTACCATGATTATGAAACTTAAGCTTTAAGTTAGAGGAGCAGAGACATTACCAGGTGGACATCTCAGTCTACGGCACCGCCTTGTTGTCCTTCCCCACCCTATCATATTCCTCCCATCAACTTCTAGATCAGTACTAATGGGATGCACCGGTGGGGTAGTTATCCGAGTCTCTGATACAGTCACAGCTAAACTTCTAGGCTGCCTCCTTCCCTTTGCTTGGAAATGAAGCCCATTCCGGCCTATGTTCCGTTTTGTTAAGCCTGTCTGCCAAGTCTTGCCTGATGCTTTCATCAGTCCTCCAATAGTTTGAAGATCTTCTGTTACTTCGTGCCTTGACAGTGATGCAAGGCCTGGCAGAACATCTTTCTGGAAGTCCCTTCTCTGACGCCGCCTCCTTCCCTGGCCTCTCCGAGGCCTCATTAGAAGCAGGGAAGCAGCACCCGGTTCATCTTTTTTATTCTCAAACTCCTTTGGCTGGCAGCAGCGGTCATCGACCTTTATTTCCTCGAGCTTCAGTGTCATAGCCTCAAAGAAATCCAATCCATCATCATCTGAAGATTCAGATCCACAATCTCCACCACTCTTTGGAACTCCTGTGTTGTCTGCATTGGATGAAGCAACCTCTGCAAACCAAAACAAGGTATTCCACTGAGCTGGAGGCAATCCATCCCATGTGATTTCCTCTAAATGTGTTTGCACATCCACCGACATAGCAACAATATTCTCTGCTGCCTCTCTCGCAAGGGTGTCATGAGAGCATTCTGTTTCTTGTGAACCATCTGTTTTGCTTGATGACATATATTCTTGATGAGGCATTATATTCACCTCTGCCTGAGAAATTCTTACTTCTAAATTCATCTCAGTAGCATCTTTTGCAGAAACCCTTGATACTGGGAGTGACAATGGAACAGCCACCTCACTTTTGGGTGAAAACTCTGATAGCCTTGGGTCATCCATACTTGTTACTTCAGCATTTAGATCGATAATGTTCCTAAATTTTTTACTGATGTTTTCAGCCCGCTTTTCAGTGATCAAACTCCCTACAGAGATTGCCTTCTCAGAGCTGCGCTCCTTCATGTCACAGGTCAAGTCAGCGCAATATATGTCTTTTTCAATGCAATTATTATTTCTAGTCAAAGAACATTCCTGCCGTGAAACAGCATTCGGCCGAACCTCATCAAGAATAGGAAAGTCAAGAATTTTTCTACTGCCTATCTTATCAGAAATCTCATTCCTCTGCATTCTGATCTCCTTGACCTGCAAAGCTGATGTAAAACCCTGAGGATTACAAAGAGGTAGACCAGTCTCCTTATCTTGTTTCCTCTCAGATTCTGGAGCAACAATATTGAAACTGGACATCAGCTGAGAATGACCATGCACGAAGCTCAACTCCATCTGAGATGCATGCTTTTTCAAGTCAATAGACTCATTATAAGCTGGTTTCTTTCTGAGCCAAGAGATCTCTCCCGAGGACTTCTCAAATTTCTGCTCTAGATCACAAAGTACTGTATGCTGTTGGACAGTAAGATCATTTTCAATTCCATTTGGAAGTGCTTGGTTCAGATTTACATTGTGGAGAGACTTCACATCAGTGCACTGCAAACTCTTAAAACACTTTTGGGCTTCATGACCTATGGAGTTTCCATAAGCTGAACTGTCACCAGAATCATTGTGGTTTTGCTTACCAAAGGTGACTGATGGGAGCTGTAAATATGGTGCAGGTTCCGAATCCAGACAAAAACCTGCAAATGATCCATTTAGATAAGAAGGTGCCTCAATTCCAGCTCGTTGGCGTGAATCCCTACTGGTTTGCCATTTGTCAGGATCGGTTCCAATGTTCTGAGCAGCTACATTGGAAGTCCTGTTCCGTGTACTCAGAGTTGCAGAGCTGTTAAAGCATGGAAGTGCTTGAACTGCCACTGGAATGTGGCTTATGCTGTTCACAGGCTTTGTCCAAGATGAAACCAATGAAGATGCACTACTTGAGGAGTTCATCTGAGGAAGAATTGAGAATGAAGCAGGAATTGAAGGAGCTGCTGCCACTGCTGAATTATTTGAGGTGGCAAGATGGGTACTGCTTCCAGAGGTTTCAATCCCATAAGTTGGCTTTTGTCTGAACCATGTCCGTGTTTTATTTTGATGTGATAAAGCAATTCCATGTGAATTCTTAAGCATTGGTTGTACGGTTTCAGATGACACAGGGAATTTATCATCGCAGAGACTTGGACTGAATAAACTCAAGCTGCTCCTGCTTTGTCCTGTGAATTGATCTCAGAAAAAAGATAAAAAATCAGATGTATAGTACAAAGTATCAACAGATAAGAAAATTAAAGACAAGAGTTTACTTATGTGCTAGACTTAACAATAAAAAAGGAGAACCATGTGCACTAAGCAAATGCTAAGTGCCTAGCAGAAGTGAATGTCAAGCTACAGGACACTAATCCTCACAGCAGTTTTGCAACAATAACTGAAAAATTATTTGACAGCTAAAATTGTCCAGCAAGTAGAACAATTACAGTTCAAAATACCATATCTGGCCTAATACAAGACACAAATCAGTGTAGCAGCTTACCATCCTTTTTCAGCTGTCTTCATGATCAAGAACTTCAAAAAGTAAAAAACTTAACAGTAAGTCACAATATATTAACAATTTATTAGTTGTGTATCCAGGTACCAGTTGGTAACAAATCCACCCTGCCCTCCATGTGAACCTACCACAGGCAGTTTCCATATTAGGTAATACTTGACTGACGCAAATTACAGGGGAGCATGAAGGACCAACATGGGCAGATTCATGACAATACTGTTGAGCTTGGTTGATGCTTATAAAAGCTATCTGAAAAGTGGGAACACTCTCCAGAACCATTTCTACCATCATTTTAAATCAGGTAGATTCCAACTGAAAAGGAAGACATTCTCAATTGAGGATCAGCAGATTCAAACCACCAAGACATGGTTCTGATAAACTTTTAGGCTTACACTACAAGCACTAGCTTTTTTTTTAAGGGTAAATTAATAAACCTATCAATATTGACCAAGGCACATTCCATTCTTATCCAGGAATGTTTCAATCAAAACACTTTAAAAGAAATTGCTCTACCACTTTGAACACAATTTACATATAAATACAGCAATGGCTAACTTCTCCATAGATCCCCTGCATTAAGACAATTCTTAGAGGAAAGTAAAGCCATAATGAACATTTAAAAAAAATGCTAAGTTTAACATGTTAAAGAAAAACACATACATTCCTTTCTTAATTGAATTAAATTTATAAAAAATAACTGCAGAACAAAAAACTTAAGGAAGATCACCATGCAAATAGAGAATCAGAAAACCAAAACCGGGTTTACATAATTGTTCTCTTTCTCCCGAAGTAAATTATCCAATCCAATATCATTGCATTCCTTAAATGACAGAACCATGACACCATCAACAAATGGACCAACTGCTTATTCAAGAGAAAATATCTAAGGCTAGCTTTTTCCTCGAGATTCATAAGTTACTGCACGCTGAGGTTACAAGCATATCAGTCTATTTAACTGTGCTTTACATAGAACAGCAAGAAAGAGATCCAATCATTCGTTCATTCTACAATGGAAAATTTCCTTCCCCTGGATACTTTCCATCATTTCACAATTGAATATCCCATATAATATCCAAGGTGGGAATTCAGCAGGCGGACCTACTTTATGAATTGATGAGAACAGGAAACAGGATACAACTAATAACATATGGCTATTTACCAAACATGCCAAAGTACTAATACTTTCTTGCCAAATGCCACGTCACAAAGAAGAAAGAAGTTAGCTAATTTACAATCTCCACTATGAAGCCTAAAGTGCATCCAGCTTCAAGGTACACTGACATGTTTTAAACGAGAAAGTTGCAGAGGGGTGACATCCAACAATCTGATTGCCAGCAAACACATTCAGAACATTGACTGAACAGAGACTATTAATAAACGTGGCTTATAGTTAGAGCCCAGTTCACCTATTCCCAATAGCATGGCCATGTGACCTTGAACAGAACTATCATGATGCAAGTTTTTTTCTTCAACAGAAGCATAAAGATCAGATGTACAATTTCACTTTCACCCTAACAAGAGTAACATGTGCACTTCTATTGTGCTTCCTCCCAAGGGTGCAAACCATGAAACTTGTACCACTTCTTACTCCTCTAAATATGAAGGTGCAAAATTACTCTACTACCATTAAAAGATATGATATACTTTAAGGACCTTGCCTGTTACCTGCACAAGATTCCATGAATACATCATCCACAAAAAAGAATGCCTCAGCTGGTTGAAGGGAAGCTGAAGTGGAATAGAACCCACATTTCAAATTGAAGAGCTAAAAGTATTCTTGAAAGTACCAAGAAACTTTTGAAATACATATTTCGACACCAAAGAGTGTGGTTCATAGAAATCGCCAATATTGCAAAAATAGTGATTTCAAAAATAAATAATAAGAAAAAAAATATAAATAATAAATGAAAATGAAGGTGTGCCTGGATCAAGGCGTGTGAAAACACTGCCTTAAAAATGAAATTCGCACCTTTATGTAGGTTAACGCCGAGATCTAAATAATAAGACAAATATTAAAGAATAAATGAAAATGAAGGCATGCGCGGATTGAGGCATGTGAAGACAGTCTTAAAAATGAAATTCACCCTTTTGTGCAGGTTAATGGCAAGATCATCTCCACGGTACAATCCAGTTTGCATCATTTTAGACCTCAACCACATTATGGTATCCAGTGTAAACAAAAAAGGATTTAGGGTTCCCTTAAGATATCGGAATACTCTTTCTAGAGCACCCCAGAATTGATTGAGATTTTGGGTGTATCTGCTTGTTCTCCCTATAGCATAGGCAATATCGAGTCTTGTCTTGTTTGTCACATACAAGAAAGTTCCAATGATCTGAGAATATCTAACTTGATCAATAGGTTCACCTAAGTTCATTTTGAGGTGGATACTAGGATCATAAGGAGTGGATACAGGTTTTTGATCATAATAACAAAACTTTTCGATCATTTTTTCAATAGAATGAGCAAGGGAGAGAGCTGTCCCTTCTAGGGATTTGAACAGCTCATCCCTAGGATTACATTAGCTTTACCTATATCTTTCATATCAAATTGGCCGACTGAAAAGATTTGATCTCACATATGATTTTAAGAGATGTTTGCCATGATTTTGTATCCTTTGAAAAGCTCCTTCAACATCTAGATGTTCTATTTCATAATTGCCCTATTTCATAGCTTGTTTGTTAAAATTTCAGAAGCATCCGTTATTTTGATGCCAATTATTGTGCCAGTCAAAGCCGGTATGGTACGATATTGAACCATATTATACCAACACTTGTAAAGCATAGCTTTCGGCACTGTTACATCATGTTTTATTTTCAATTTTTTTATGTTGGAGATTACTTTAATGTATATTATTGATGTTCAAATTATGATTTTAAGGATATTTTGATGTTATTTTATGTCAAATTGGTCTAGAAAGACCATATGATTGCTTGATAAATGTAATTATAATAATATATATATAATACATACTTTTAATTTTGAAAATACATTTATTAAATTGATTTGAACTACAAAATATATACCGACATCTAGTTTCTCGTGAAGTGTTTGTTGCTTGCAAATATCAGGATCATGTTCACAATCAGATCCTTGGATCCGACTCCAACCCAGATACTGTGCCTACCCCTACATCCCATAATCTGAAATAGCCATCCTAATACTAATCTTCTATCTGATACTAGGCTAGCCATCCTATCTAAAGAAAGATCGTGGTGCCGAAATTTGATCCGTAATCTGGCTGAGACTATGCAGGGTAGTAGCCGCTTGAATACGATATCTCAGACGTAGGATATTCATATAGGTTAGACCCTGAATGTGCAGAATAAAATCCAATGTTTAATAAGGATCTAGTTACATACAGGATCTAACTCTGTGTGCTATATCATTTGCAATAGTTTTGTATATTGAACCACCTCGAGAGGCCCATGTGATCTCATATTCTCGTGGTCGTGGATCCACGTTTTGCATAGTGGTACATATTCTTTGGCATAAGTGAACTGTGACTCATTGGCAAATCGACTAAGACAAATGGCTATGAGTCATATGCACCCCCGCCATGTCCACTGCTATCTTCTTGCTCACCAACTGCATCATCGCTCAAACTATCATTATCATCATTGCTCATATTGCAAGGTGATACAAGCAATCAGTTATCCAAGGGTTTATCAGTCTCAAAATTTGAGTGAATAGGCTTCTTATCAACTCTCTCCAATGGATTTGCAATTGTCTTTTCTTTTCCTTTCTTGCTACTTTAAAACCTGCTTCTTTCCATGCTGCCCTTGCCCGCCTGATTTTGTTGGGTGGCTCGACTAGGCTCACTATCCTGATTGGCTCTACTTCTTTGACCGGACTGTATACCATGGTGATCTCTTCTTGGCATCTTTTTATCATATCTAATAGGAGGATGTCTTGGTCATAGAGCTTTGCAATAACGATTGGCTCCCCCCTGACTTCATGTTTGTTAGGCTGGGTGTGAGTGTGGCATTTGTCACACTGTCCATTGCTTTGTGTTCACCCTAGTCTCTCTTGCTATAAAACTAGCCAATCAAGAAGGCAATCCTGGCTTGTCAATCACTGCCTACTGCTATTGGCCCTCAAGCCAAGTAATTATCAAATCCGTATAATCATATACAAAGTCCCTATGAAGTAGATCATCATACTTCAACTCCACCTTCTCTTGGATGCATTTTAATTCGAGCATTAGATTGTAGTGTATGTATACCAAGTCATTAAATCTCTTCTATGTTAGGTGATTCTTCTTTTTATTATCCATTGGGGAGAAGAACCAGTTGTGCCACTGAAAAGACCGTCTATGAGAGAACCCAAATTACTAAATTAAAAAATAAATTAATATTTAATTATAAAATACCTAAATTTAATTTTAGTTCAAATTAGTAGAGCCCTACCAAGGACACAACATATAATTTTTCAGCCCATAGATGTGCATTAATCACTACTTATTTTTGAAATTTATTTGAATGTAGGCTCAGATTTGGATAGACATAACTATGACCAAATTTAAACAAATTGCTATCAAAATAAGATAGTAAGTAGCATGTGTATCCCCAATCATGCTACCATTTTTTTTAAAAAATAACTTTTATTTTATTTATTTTATTTTTATCTGAAAATGTGGTTTCAATATAAAAATTTACATGATCAACAAAAAATCACGATTTCTTCTTAAATGTGTAGACCATCCTTAGATCTCCAGTATATCAAGAAATCATGCCAAAATACAAAATTTTATCATGATTTTTCCTGATTTTCCCAATTTTGGGCTGATTTTGATCATGAAAAGGAAAAAAAAGATGAATGGGGAGAATGGAGGGGCATTATACCTGATTTTGGAGGGATTTAGCCTCAAAATCAGCAATAAAATTCCTCTTCCCTAAATTTTTACCCTAAAAATACTATTTCTGAAGAAGAGAAGGGAGAAGAAGGCCACGGGATAGCCTTCTGCCACTTCTCCTCTACTATTAGGGGATAAGGGACTTGAACAGCTCCGAAACGAGTGGAACATGCCAATTTTGCTCAATTCGGACTGCTTCATACCTCTTATCGAGCCAAACCACCGAAACAACTCAATAACCCACTGCTTCAGGTTGGTATGCCTCGAATAGGATGGTTTGTGACAGTTCAGTGCACCCTATTTAGAAGTTTTACAAGTTAAAAAGTGGTCACAAGCCTCATGTATAATTTGAGGATGAGCCTTTTCTACATTTGGACACTTCTCTGCCTGACCATTGATTTAAAATATTAATTCTGACAGGAACACTCTTGGCAGATCTATAATCAAAATTAAGAGTTACTTGGTTTAGTTCTATTCTGGTAAAATTTTGTATATACTGCTATGAGAAGGTTGTAGGTAAACATATAGACTATCTATTGATTTTCCATGCATCTTAAATTCTTTTAGTTATTCTCCCTTATTCTATTCGCATATTGCATTGCATCAATGTGGAGGTATAGTGGGGACAGAGCATGTGGAGAACCAAAACTGAAAGTTTCTTACAACTGCAGGTGCTCTGTAGTGGATCATGTTTCGCAACTGTAAGTTCTAGGAGTTTCACAAACCAAATTCCACCAAGAGCTTTTTATAAGATTAAACTGGAAGACGCATAATGTCCTATATCCAAATCCTTTTAATAACTGTCTCAGTCAATAATATAGCTGTCTAGAGCAAAGTTTAAACCTAATATCATTTGGAAACTGCAGAGCCAACTTTATCTCCAAACATATAATATTTTACATCAGAATAAGTTTAGCAACTCCAAATGTCCCTGTTTACATGATTGACAATAAGTTCGCCTAAAAAGGCAATATCAGTGATTAAACAATGTTCATCTCCGATGCCCATTCTAACCACTATTGATTACAAACATCCAACTGTACAAGGCATCATATACAAATCTAAAAATATGTTTTTCTTTGAAAAAAAAACCTAAATAGTAGACATGGATGAAACACCATGTAATCCAAGCAAGGCAAGCTTAGAAGTTAGAAGCAATATCATGCAAACCTAATGAAACTTTATGACATACGCCTGGTTCTCTACCCATTAAGAAAACACCAAAATCCTTTTTTAGGAAGCAAAGATTGATACTGTTATCAAGATATTTTGAGATCTCAGCTGATTAGGAATCAAGGTATCAGATATAAGTTGATATAGTTAAACCAATATTAACCACCATTATTAGCCATTGATTAATGCTACCTAAAATTGTAAAACAAAGATTAAGAAAACCAGCTATTATATTGATATCATACTCAGTGATCTATTGGGATGTATCTGTTTATATCTCCAGAATAATAAGGGCTGAAATGTTGTAGATATCATATTGGTAAGTGCCCAATATGGATGCAAACTGTTATCTCAACAGAGTACTCAGTTGAGATGAAAATCTTGGGTAGATTGAAATGAAACAAATGCAATCTGCAGAAAACAGATTAATCATGCCAAGCTCTACATGCCTAAATCATCAAATCACCTTTTAAGTTCAAAGAAAATTTTGATGATGAAATATATAGAGCCAAAAATAAAAGAATTGTCACTGCTGAGGAAATGTATGTATCCATGAAATTTTTAAAAAGAGAGATACCAAAGTAATAACAGTTTGGACCAGTCAAGGTTAAGATCAAGGGAAAAACATTTAAACTAAATAGACATTATTTTGCGAACTAACATCACCAAAACAGGTCAGTAAGTTCTTACCACTTTCACCATTGAAGAATGGCCATTCCTGTCCTATTTCCCCTTTATCTGCATGCAAGAAGCTTGAGCTAGACCCTTCATCACGATGCCCATCTTTAGAGAGAGCACTTTGTAGGCCTAGGAAATTTGTGTTTAATTTTGATGACAACTTATGACCTTGATTCTCTTCACTGTGGTTTCTCAGGCCAAGAAAATGATTGGAAGTTGAATCTGCTGCTCCCTCAAAGCATATATCTTTTATAGATTTATTCAGATCAGCCAAGCTCTGAGCTGACAAACCTTTTTGTGCCCATGAATTTGGTCTCTTATTATCCTTTTTGCAATTAGGACCCATACCAGTGCTTAAAGTAAGCTTTACAGCATTGTCGGGATCTGCACTGCAAGTTCTGCTAGGCGAAACTGTAAATCTAGATGATGAATCAGCGAAATCTTTCTTTCCTGATCTTTCAGCATCTTCGCTATCAATATATACATCAGCTGGAAGTTGTAGGTCAAACATTCTCCTAGGAGATTTCTGAAGCTTAGAATCAAGTTCACCATCTTTTAGAGAAACTTCATTTTCTAATGAAATAGGACCAGACTGCACGCTACCTTCCCTCAGAAAGTTTAAGGATGACCTTGTGTCATCGGTGCTTGCGAAAGGTGCTTTGTCATAACTGGCGTTCACTACAGGCAGGTGAGACATCTGCCATACCTTTGTGGTTCCTTCACATGGCATTTGAGATGAAACAGTATTTGTTGATTGTGATGTGTCTGATGGTATGGAGTATCTGTGCAACCCTTTCTTTTGACACTCGTCCATCAGGTTCCTCTGAATCCTATAAAGATGATGCAATTCATAGACCTAAAATGCAAGAATAACAGTGCAATTTCAGTAACAACAAACTATTAAACAACCAATTCATATTTCTGAAAAAAAACAAGAAGAGAAACTGAAGATTTATGCTCTCTTAATTTTTGTTTTCTTTTTCTTTTTCTTTTTTCTTCAAAAACGAGTCTATGATGCTTCATGACTTGGAAAGGAACTTAAATAAAGCATGAACTACCAAACTCAGTCATATCATGGTACAGTTGGGTTCAAAATCATTAAGCATTCAATAAGATGCAACAAATAAGTCATACTGCTTAGTCAATAGGGATGACTGGAAAGGTAGATGCCAACAAAATGGAACATGTTTTTCCAGATTGGCAACGAAATCATTGTCTTGAACAATTTAAATGGAAGTGTAAATATGCTTACCTGTTTCCTAAATGTGGCTTCATGTTCAAGCATAGTCCGCTTAAGCATTTCTTTATCGTATTCTGAATATTCATTCACTGGCCTCAACATGAAGCCATTGCAGAAATGTCCACTCAACATATTATCTTCATAGCACCGAGACCAACAACTCTTTGCATTCTCATTAAGATCAATCATGGGATGATATCCTGGAAGGTAGCTTTTGCACTGTAATTTTGTTCCCATTCCTGCGAAAATTATGAAAAAGAAGTCAGCAAAACCTTTTAAGAATACTATTTCAAAGAAATTCAACATTAAATTCTAACATCGAACTAGGTTGGGAAGATAAACTTTACAATCCCAAAGACTTGGAATGCATGTGCGCGGCAGAAAAGAAAATAGTCAAGTAATGAGCAAAAATAATCTGCAATTAATGAGAGAAAATTTGCAGTTATAAACAGAAAAAAGGGGGTTCCTACTAACAACAACAACAACAATAATTTCTTCTTTTCTTAACTCAGTTTATTCAGCAAGAAACATGAAATGAGAAACTCAAACCAAATATGTATTTCTCAGAAAAGATGCTTGCTCACTTTTCAGCATTAATCAGTTAGAACTATAACTAATCCAGACTGCATGTATACATATATATGCATCTTGCACTATAAGTACATTTAGTACACTTTCAAGTGCAATAGTTATTCCCAAATTATGTGAAAAGAAGACTTAATGAAGATTGTATCAAAGAAAAAAAGGAAAAAGATGGAATTTTTTCAGTGTAGAAAAATGAAAACAAGAAGCTATAGGAGGAACCGTGGCCGTGAAGTGTGTTGAGATACTTGTAATCCTCGACAGTAAAGTCATTGATATAACAAAAAAAAAAAATCACAGGAAGCAGATAAGAGAAATCAAGGAATGGTTACTCGGGCTTCTTTCCATTTTGGCCAATGTTCAAATGTAATTCTCTCTTCTTGTGCTACTAATTGAGTGGCATGCATTCTTTAAACCATGAACTAAGCATAAAATTATGAGTAGATGGATGTATGGACAGACAGGCAAACATATAGATAGAGGTTGGTTAGATACAATGCTTACTTTTCATACTTTCTACTTAATATCGAAGAAGATTCTACGACAAATCTAACCAGACACTTGAAATCCAAGTCTCCTTCTCCAAGACCTATCGGAGAGACACTTTTGCTCAAATTAATATCACATGCAAGCATATTTTTATGTATCGATCATAATGCAATACAATATAATTATAAAATGTTGAGTTAAGCATTATTCTAATGAACATAAGTAATCAATGAGACAGCAACAACTACTGAAGATTTTTATAATATCATGATGCACAACACCATGTCCATAGATAAGTCAATTCAGTTACTGCAATTAATATTATCAACTTTTTTGAACATTCTGAAGCAACAAGCCTAGCTTCAATTAGATGAAGATGTTACAGTCGGGGGAAATGATGAACTTAGCAAATGAATAATAGCTGGCTAACTTAAAACTGTCAATGTTGTCACATCATGTAAATTTGAATAATCACTTTAGAACTATATCTGGGTTTTGGTAATACTTGTTTTTAGGAGTTCTAAGAGGATCATTAATAGGTTTTTCTCTTAAAATTCCCTTTCCAAATTCTTATATATTCAGGGTCATTTTCACATTATTATACACATCTAGTGCAACTCAAAAATCTAATCTTTTTTTTTTTGAAGTTTCCACTACTTATTTATCAATTTACAAAATGTCTTTATTTTGGAAAGCCTATGAAGCTGACAGCCATTCATGGGATCAGATTTAAATGGTTTCGATTTGCTAGTTTCATTTGCCAATGAGCTAAATTATGTTCCAAACTTTAAATCGTGCCCTTTGTTAAACCTGTATAAAAGAAAGTTGTATGTCGTAAAAATTTGTGAATGATAATTACATAAAAACTTTTCTTTAGAGAAGACTCATAGGTTTTTGATGTCAATTCATTGTTAACAGCATGACTCCATCAAGGCATTGCTCAAAAATTTGGTAAGATGCACATTCAACAAAAGGGACAAGATATTGGGGGTTATTTGCTAATTCGAAAAATTACAAGAAGGCTAAGGGAAACTTTTGTGATTATTGATTGTTTTCTCATGTGCTGCACACTGTGCAGGAGAGAGGAACTCTTTGCCTATACTGCACTTCGTAGTAGCCTCATTAGACCGTACATCTCTCTTGGTATATCCGGATAATAGGTAGGAACATAAACTGAAACATTCTGGAGCTACAAAGATAGAAGTGAGGAAGAGAAAGCTAGACTGTGGCAATAAGCCAGCAGCTGTATGCACACAAAGCTTTCACAAGGGCAGTAGATGAGACCGGTGGATCCTACCCATATCCAAACAAACAGATCTGGATCCTTTGTCACAAGGGTACAGCATTTTTAAAGAATATATAGTGTCAAGTCCAAAGCCCCTCATTTGTCTTATGCAGTTATAAACCCCTTGAAATTAATAAGGAAAATGAAGGGATGCAAGTGAAAAACGAGGGTACCTTTCAAAACCATTTTAAGGTGGCTAAGAAAGGGAGTAAACAATTTGAGAGAATAAATAAAGGAAAACATAGAAGAAAAGGCAAAAGCCACCATAGTGATCACTTTTTCAACATGGAAAATACTGTGGGATTTCACTCAGTTAACCCATCAATTCGACATGATAACATGGTGATGGCCAGGCACATCATGATTTAGCCACCCTCTTATGAATCACTTTCCAAATTCCTGTGTATCATTTTCCAAGTCCCTGGGATTGCACCAGTACCCATGTGCCATGCCAGCATGAGGAATTGATGAGGTGATTGAGAGACCTTCAGCATTCACTTTTCAACAAAAGATACCTTCTTCACACCAAGAATATAAACTTCTATCCAGCTTCAGAATATTAGGGGATCGAGTCATACCGCAAGAGGTGGGAACAGTTGGCACCGATTGAGGATCATGCCAACAGAGGTCATCATTGTATGCACGCTGATACAGCTGCTACACCATTGCTATGGCCTTTCTAGGTTATTTTTCGATTTACACAATTTTGGGTGTAGGTCAGGGGGGTTCAACCCGAAACCCTAAAAATCAGCTTGAGTTGCTTCAAAACATAATGACCAAACAATAGTCAGTGCTCATCTGAAAAAATATCCCCATGATTTTTTCAATCAAACACAAAATTCCACTTGGACTCTTTAAGAAATAAGAAAAAAAGGGAGGAGAAAGAAGATTTACCTAGCTAGAATTATTTACTAGCCCCAAAAGTCGAAAATCATGCTTCAAACATGCAAGCCAATCTGCATACATAATCTTCCTATGTCCCTCATTTTATTCACACCTTCAAATGGTGGAGAATGACAGCAAAAAATGTTGTTTGAGTCATCCAGAGCTGCAGGGTTCAACTTGGCAGCAAACTGACCTCGATCCCTCTTGAATTTATCAATCAGGGTTTGGTTCAAGCAGTTCAGGAATGGTTCATGCAGTGTTTAACCAAACTGGTGTCCTCTTGTACCGTCAAATGGTTAGTACAGTATGTATGTCTTGGTGAGTACCCTACCAGCCAGTATTTCATATCTTTACTATTACAAGCAACTTGTTGGCATATGTTTATTTTAGGAGAAGTCATGTTTCTTTTATGTTATTCACCACATCACATATGGCAACATGCTGATTCCAGTAAACTTGTGTTTCATGAGTTCCCAGTTTAACATTCATGAATTATGTGATAAGCTTGACAATTAAAAAGTAAATCCAGGTGAAGACGAAGGTTCTCGAGAGTTTTTCCTCCTTTCGAGAAAGGATGCATACATGATCAACCACAATGTCCTAATTCAGAAATGTTTGCCCATGATGATTCTCCCAAATTAGGAGTTCTGAAAAGGAATGAATCTAATGCAGAACTAAAGGATTTCAAGCCTTTCATCTTTTAGTAATAAGAAATACCTCTAAAGGGCAATACACATATAATAATTTAACTAAATAACCATACTGGATCTGTTGTCCCTCCTACCAATAATATCTCATTAAAACACAAGGATTCTACATTAAAACAACAGGAAATAAGGAGAGTCATTCCTTATACCACTATTCAAGCCAAAATCTAGCATCAAACCTCATCCTATTAGGGTAATATGGTTCAACAAGAGTAGGTTTTTTCTTTTTATTTCATTATCAACCAGGATTTCTACATAGCTCACGAATTCTTGATGCATTAATTGTTCCATATATTTCCAATCTAACGACCATGAACTCCCTATGAACATGAGTATCATAAAATAAAAAAGTAAAACAACTGATGAAATATGCATGTCAGAGCTTTATATGATCTAGTTCACCACTTCCCGTACAATATGCCAAAGTCAAAAACCAAGATACAGATCATACCCACTCAAGATATCCGAGAAACAGAAATTACTTGCCATAATCTGCACCATCCAGATCTCTATAGTAAAAAAACAAAAAACAAAAAAAAATCCAAAAATTCCTACCAATGGAAGTTTATAGTTAATTATCATCAGTAGCAACTGTTCAAAAGTATTTGATCCCGATTCTTACCCAGAAAGTTTCTATTTAGACCCTTTTACAATTCACGGATAGGTAGAAAATGTTGCAGGTTCAATGTAACTTAGAAATTTTCTACAAGTCAGGAAGCAGCAGAAATCCTCCTACTTGATAAGCTACTAAATAGTAAAAGGGAACAAATTCCAGCATAAAAAGAAAACAAGTAGTTCAAATAACATTCGAACCTGTATCACATTGCATACTTCAGGAAAAAAAAGAGTAAAAATTTAGGATTACCGGATCAAGAAGGAAACAACCCCTTGGAAAACCTCCCATCAAATCCTCAAAAACATGTCCAATATCATTTAGTAAACTAGTAGAAAATCTGAAGCAGCGCAGCTCAAGCGAAGCACACTTTCCAGAAATGTATCCAATCCAGAAGCTTCACACGTCATCCAGATGATATCCAATGTCATCAGGCAGTGACATGCAAGCCAATTCCGTCAAGCAGGAAATTCAAAGTTTGTTGTCAAAACCAAAATCTGGATAGTCCAGCCAAGGCAAAACCTAAAAATGATCTACATTAGTAAGTAAAAGATTAGAAGCAAGAAGGTGATAAACAGTATCCTTACATCAAAAAAGAAACAAATCCATAAAAAAGAAACAGTATCGCTCATCACCATGTATTCCTATCACACAACAGTAACAACACAATCCATCACAGAACAATTATAAATTAAAAAAAATAAACAAAAATTTATGAGAAAATCTTGCATGAGTCACAGCTTCAATCCCAGTTAAAAAGCTACACTGATTCTGCAAGTAGTAGCGTAGCCCGGTGCACGAGGCTTCTGCCATTGCATGTTCTGTGGAGGGTCAAGTGTACAAAGCCTCAACCCTGTGTAAGGAGAGGTTGTTTCCATGTTTCTAACCCATGATCTTTGGAGCAACCTTACCACTGCGCAACTTTGGTTCCACAACTGGGAGTTCAAAATAAAATAAAATCTCAAAACAGGGGAAAGGATATCAATATCAAGCCGGAATAATCCTTTTATAATGCAGTCTCTACTCTCTGAATCGAACCTTCCAAATGCACAGGCCATCAGATCAAAGAAACATCAACTTAAGAGCAGAGAGGGGGAAAACAAAAAGATCAGCAAAAAGAGAATTTTGAACTCGAGTTACTAAAATCATTAGACATAGAAGCTTATCAGGCCGCAAATTTGGACAATTCAACAACTTTTATTTTTTTATATAAAAAAAGAGAAAAACATATCTTATATCCAAAAATTTAAGCAAAAAAGAAAATTTCACAAGAGGCATCAAATCCGAGATCCACAAGAACAAAGCATACCCAAAGACTAATCACCAAAAGATCAAAAGATCTCCTCAACCCCATCGCGAACGAGAGAATAAAGCACAGAGAACGAAAATTTACCGCAACCCACGTCACCACCTCTCGTTATCCATCTCTATAACTCCTTTGCAGCGGATTCAGCATCAGAGCCTGGAACATCCTAAGCCCGAACGGCCGCCCCCGTCCTGCCATCCGAGTTTTCCAACTTGGAGCCAAGAGAGGAGAATCCAAGCGAAGAAAGAGCGCAAGGACGAAAAACAAAACTTCTAGATAAAACGAGAAGAAAAGGAGATCATAGGAGACTAATGGAGGAGGATTGCTCCCGTCCCCATGGCCATTGGAAGGAGACGCAGCTGCAGATCGACATCAGATTGGGAGATGTCGATCCGCTGGGCCACAGAGGAGAGCGAGAGCGAGCGAGCGAGCAAGAGCGAGAGCGAGAGAGAGAGAGAGAGAGAGAGAGAGAGAGAGATCCGAGATAACAAAATCTCTCACAGGAACAAACGACCTTCTAAGAAAAGTGACAGGAAATTTGTCAACATCCGGTCATTTTATTCCCCACATTTTTCCCCGCCCCTTCGATTTATTTTCCCCTCCTCTTCTTTCCTCCCAATATATACATACATACGCTCTATTATCGGTTTTTGGGTGGGAATTTTTTTGTTTCTCTTTTCTTGCTTTACGGGCTTGGAGATTCTCTCGACCTCCCTTCGCCTTGGGTGGCGAAGAAAAAAGAGCCAAAAAATAACCACACGCACGCACCCACGCCTCTTTCACTTCAGCCTCCGAAGGACGGCCCCTGACCCCTCCAAATCTACAGCACCAACCCATATATTATTAAATCATATAATAATAATAAATATTTTTTTATATAAATATTTTTTTAAAAAATAAATTTGAATGAATATTTTCTTCAAATTAATATTTATTTTTGTGTTCTCATAAAACACTATTTTTTAACATATATTTCTAATATATTTTAATTAAAAATAAAATAAAATATTAAAATTACTTTTTTGTTTTTCCATCGCGACCGTCTTATAAATTTTTTTTTCACATTTAAGTATTTTAGTCCTTTTAATTTGAACTTGTTAATTTTTAATGACATTAAATGGTATGAGTATATATATATAATAAAAAAGAACAGCAAAATAAATGTTTTCGAGGATATACATGTAAATATCAATTTTGAAAATTATTTATATAAAATTTAATATTTAGAAAGATATTTATATTAAAAATTCTAATAATAAAAATATATTATTTATGAAATTTAGCACTCAATTTTCTTATTAAAAAATATTTGCTGGATGTTTTTTTTGGGTTGGACGTTTGATCATTATTGCGTTTGTTTGGTCCTAAGGTTTTTGCAACTGACCAAAGCAGTAGCAGGCTGATGTGGGGCCCACGAGGAAGTGGGTTTTATGGGAAGGCAAGGAGAAAAATTGGGTGGGAGATGGGAAAGCCATCACAGCTGTACAGTATTACCTTATTGAGGAACGGCAAGGCCCACGTGCTCTCTCCGCAAGTTAGATTAAGTTTGCGAGGAATATTGGGGAAATATCAGGCAAGCTAGTAATGAGGTACTTGTTAGAAAAGCAAAGAGGGCCCCACTATTATTACTTTGTGCTAATGAGAGATTTGGGCTGCTTGCAATTGGTGGAGATTCTTGATTAAACAAAGAAGGTCCCTGGGGTTTATTACATCGTATGGAATTCTAATAGCACTCTTTTGGGGCCCTTCCTGCAAAGTTTGTGTGAGGATTCATACGGACGTATGTTTAGTCTCATATCGATTATTCATTGGATAGATTTTGAATGCTTATATAGGATCAAGAAATCAAAATAATACTTTCCGGCTAACCATTTTGGATGAGAACCTGAGTTGTTACAAATGGTATCAGAACGGACCCGGCTCATAATCTATGTGAAATAGGGAACACTGCAGCACGGATCCATTAAAACTAACCACGAGCCGATCGTGCGGTATATGATTAGATTTGAATGGATTTAAACCCTTAGCTTGATGAGAATGTCAGGGGTTGAACGGGGGGAGCATGTGAGGATCCGTGCGGGTGTGTGTTTAGTCGCACATGGATTATTCGCTGGATAAATCTTGGGTACTTATACAGAATCAAGAAACCGAAATAATACCTTTTAGCTAACCATTTTGGATGAGAATCTAAAAGTTTTCGAGGTACCAACTTTTATTTAAATTAATTAGGCTTGAGAGCATCATGTGGTCCACCATTCATCTCTTGTCATGGAGAAGGCATGAAACTATCAAACCACTCAGGGGCCATAGATAAATGAAATTTGGAAGGTGGTGGGTCACTAGATTTATGCTTCTATGACAGTCTGAGCTCTCAATTTAGTGGAGTTATTTTTATATATGGGCATTATAAGGATTTGGGGCATGTGATTGGCCAGATTTCGCTAGGAGGGAGAACAATAAAAATCAGCAGCATTGATGACATGGGCCACCATGGAAGCACTATTCATCACATATTCATGTACCACACTGGTCCTTGAAGATCATGGGATGTATCTCTGCCACCCTTCATGTGAAAGCAACCTAACATCATCTCCTGGCCTCCCTTGTGCAATAGAAAGTCCTGCTTTCTGTCTCACCCCATGGCACTATGGCACTAAGAATACGGTATCCAAGAGAAATTGCTATCATGGGCTAATAAGCAGCAATAAGTATGAACGTACAACGTTTATGTGTAATTCTGAACATACACGGTAAGACTTCTCCAGCTATCATGAGTCGATTTGATGAACCTTTCTTGGTCTCGAGTTGGGTCAGGACGGGTTATGAGCGAGCCACATAGGTCTTTTTCTATGTTTCAATGAGGTTTCAATGTTGAGATCTCAATGTCAAGGAAAAGGCAATATTGGCTCTAAATTGTTTATGATACTTCAAAAAATATCTTATGCTTTGTGTCACATTACTTGTGATCGTTAGAATTCTTCTTCTTCTTTTTTTCCAACATGTAATCTATAAGATTGCGCATACAAAATCGAAGAATTAACACATATTTTTCCTCTAGTGATCTATTAATATTTATAATTTTGTTTCGCACTTATAAGATATCTTCTTAACTTACTTTAAAGCTCCTCCAAGATACAAGCACCGACGTACATAGACAGAACAAATTAGCATATTCTTTAACCAATTTCCAAGTATAATTCCATTTGTCACAAGAGTTCGGAATTTGCAGAGGTTCCTAGACCATCTTCCTTTTTCAATTTGGGAGCAATTTGCAAAGGTGACAAATTATGTTTTGGAGTGCTACTGGGTTGGTTCAGGTATAGGTTTTAGTAATTCTAGACCTACCTATTGAGGTTTCGTGTCTTATAAGAGATCGAATCCAAGTATCTATCGAGTATCAAATATTATATTTTTAAGAGTTAATCAAGCTAATAATCCATACTTTGTGAAGTCTATAAACATCCAATGTATGCTATAGAATTAAATCATGAACAATGTGTACTCGCTAACTAATCAACAATAATGAACTAAAGTTCAAAAGATACACTTTATTTAAAGTCAAGTATAAATACTCAAACATATTTTAATCTCATCATTTCTTATTTTTTAATTGAAGGGTATTGAATGAAACTAATATTATATATATATGACCATAAATGTGTATATATGAATGTATACTAGGCAATTTATGTAGAGCGGATTGGTTGGGTATAAAAGCCTCAAACTCGACCTAGCTCGAAAGTTTCAGTGGATTCGACTTGATACTCAACCCATTTACTGTTGAGTTGAGTTTAGGTCAGGGCCGGTCTAGGTTCAGCATCAAGCCTACAATTTCGACTCGAATTCAGCCCAATCAGTCTGGCATTCCATCAAGGAGTCCAAAATTGATTAGTCCTTTGCTTACAAATCCATTTGCATCCCTACAAAGGGATCAAATAATGCTCAAGAATGCATCTCAAGAATGCATTTATATCAACAAATAACTAAAAACCAGAATTAAAGCTACTCATGTTTGCCCCAAGCACGCAGCCCAGCAAGCCATTCTGACATGGCACATCTCATGAATCATGCCCGTTGGTGGATTCCGGAACCCTAAAAACTACACTGGTTTACACGCTTGCTTTGGAAGCCACTAATTTTGGTGGGTGGGCCGATTAGAGTGTCCGTACATCCGTCGATTCCGGATTTACCTTCTCACTCCCATCGTTCCGACGTTAGATCCGCGCCCCATGAATCTCGGGGTACCTAACGTCGTCAAATTGAGACGCCATCCGATAAAAATGGCAATTTATGATCTGACCCTGACATGCGAACGATTAGCTTTAAGTAGATATGAGTTTGACATAAACAGATTTGGATCATAAATTGGTCAATCCATCTAAAGCTATTTATTGAATGGATTGGGTTCATATTTAAACCTTTGATCCATTTAGTCTGTTTTAATTCATTTAATAATTAGATCAAGTTATAGCCTGATTCATTTAATTTGTTTAAAATCTGTTTAACCTATTTGAAATTTGTTTAACTTATTTCTGACCTGTTTAATCGACTCGTTTAGCATGTTTAATCTATTTAAATCAGTTTAACCTATTAAAAATACATCTAACCTATTTAACATGTTTAATAAATAGATTATGTGGATCGGTTCGGATTACCTATTTAATAAATATGTAGGATTTAGATTTGAAATTTTGACTTAGTTTATAAATAAGTTGGATTTGAGATCTATATTCAACCCGACCCACCCCAACTTACCGGACATTTCAACTCCCCTTCTTCCCTCTCATAAAGCTTAAAATGTGTTATAAAATTTCTTAACCATTTGACTCATGCATGGAAGAAGAGTGGCCACCAAGGAAGGATCCCTGCCTTCCTTTCGAACGGCGCCTTCCTACCAAAGCTATGGCTCACGTGATTCCAAGGCAACTTCGATGGAGTCAACTCAGGCTACTTTCTCCAATCAAAAACCAATGCAACTTGGAAGAATGGAATCAGTTGTCTTCTTCTTCTCAGTCTCAAAGTTCACCTGCTAGGAAAATTCCCTTGGACCGGGTCGTTGGCAAATGGCCAGCGTCCCCTAGTAGCCTGTAATTGAGATCTGACACGGTCCAGGTTAATTTAATTATAACTAAGGTAGGCTAATTGTTGTTTAAGCTTGATCTCATCTTAGTAGTTTTCGGGCCTCAACCTATAAAGATTCACGTGGATATGTATTTAGTCACGTATCAGTTATTTATCGAAAAGATTTTATAAAAAACTTGCATAATATCTTTCGACTAGCTATTTTGGATAAGATTCTATGTTGCTATAAATAGTATTAGAACAGATCTGATCCACGGCCTATGTGGATTAGAGGAAAAGTATATTTAGTCCAACATCGACTATTTGCCGGAAAGATGTTAGGTACTTATACCGAGTTGTTACAGGACTCAATATAAACTAAACTTGTTTGGATTGCTGCTAGAATATAAGCAAGCTGTCCGAGCCAACCAGGTTTTTGTCCATATCATGATAGGCTACATAGGCTTGGGTTGAGGGATGTGGACATGGTGGCTTAGGACACAACTTTTGTCAGTACATGTTAAAGTTGATGCCAACTTCATGCAAGGGTTGCCCAACCCTGCAAGTGTTGAAGGAATATATTAAAAAAATTTCACTTGTTTTTAGATGTAGCAGTCTTAGAAGATCTCTAACCTTCCATTTACAAGGTGAAGGATTTTAGCCTTTGCTTTCATTTTTAAAGCTTCTGTACACATTACTGCAATTTTTAAAATCTTTCTTAAACAAAACTTTCCTTTATCTTGTTAACCAATTAATCTAATAATGAGTTACTGACTCAGCAGAAGTGCAGTGCATTTGCCTCATCTCTTCATTGCTAGCCATGCTCTGAGAGGTCTTATGAGCTGTAATAGCACGTCTTATGAGGTCATTTTTTAGAAGACTTTCATCAATGCACAAGTCTGAAGCTCTAATCTGACTCTCATTACTGTGCAGCGTGAAGGGCTGTATCAGAACAGGAGGAAATCGTATAATATCTCCATCATCGCACCTCAGAATTATAAAATTCATCAAAGATTCTTTAGGAAATTATTGCTAATAATCAAATGATGCACAAACTATTCAAGAATTCATAGATTCATCAGCCCGTTGCGCATACTGTGTAAGTTATCGAATATTTTTTTCTTCGAGCGAAATAATTATTCGATGTTTAATGCTCTCTTGTTGCATGTTTGTTTTTTCAATGACTGATGCCACTGCTCTTCATTTGTTATTGATTTCCACCATCTTGCCATTTCAAATCTTATACTTCTATCATTAATTAATATGACTGTCTGAACTTAAATCTGCGCTGACATCTAGACTATAGAAGTTCTCTACTAAAGAAATCTTGGATTTAAACAACATGCCATTCCAGCTTGGCTCGGGTTGCATCTCTACTCGTGATTCTCTACTAAAGAAATCTAAGGACTTATCTTTAGGAGGAAATTTTCTTGTAGAGAAGCATCCCATAGTACTTTGTCTTCTTCCTCCATTATTATTTTTGCTGGTACAGAATAGAACAAACAAAATGTGCTATTATTACTTGCATGTCTGATATTTGAGTTGGTGCTATTTTTTTTTTTTGAACGCAATGAGATGGTCCTACTAAATCATTACATGTTGCATTCTTATAACCAATGCTCAAACGTATCTTTACATATAATTACACCCTGCCAAAATCATTATACCAGCAAGTCTGTGCCCTCAGAATTTCTCACAGAAATTGCCATATAATTCTCTGAAATTTGAGCAACGTACTCCTGAATTTTTTGTGGGCCTTCGAGATTCCCTCAGGGGATACTTATCTACATCCAATTTTTGTGTATGCGGTTCCATTAGCATATTGTCAGCATATTAATTACAATAAAATCAAGCATTGTATTCACCACATCTAGACACATCATTCCTTTTAAATACTTCCTTGTTTGACAAATAAGTCAGTTTCAGAGGAACCCTCTTTAGAGTGCGGAATAAATTCTATGATAACTTAGTGCCATTACGTCTCAAGCGTCATCCAAAAAAGTTATTAAAATATTTACAGAAGAAAAAAAAGTAATTTTATTTATTTGTTCTATTACATTCGGTACAGATTCTATAAAAAAAAAAGTAATATAGGCTGATATAGAATTATACTAACAAAGAAAAATAATACTTGCTAATATAGGTTGTTATGTGTTCTCTAAAATCATTCTAACAATATCATGATGACAAAGAAAAATAATATTGATCAAACAAAAAAAAGAAATATGATATGATGTTGGTTGTTACTCGATTCTAAAACTGAGAGTGAGTGCATCAATCGCATGGGATGAAACACATCAGTGCTTTCTCTCATGAGATTATAACCATTTCCCCTCACACACGTATGTGCCCAACGCTAACATGCAGAGAAAATCCAAATTAGGAACCTTCAGGGCGGTGACTAAATGTCCTGTGAGACCCTTGCCGACTTAGGTGAGTATGGATCAATTGACAAGAGCAAAGAAGGGACCCTCTTTCCAATGGATGTAATAAATTTTCTTACCAAGATTGCATTCAGGCTTGCTTGCAAAGCAATCCATTTCAAAGATCAACATCAAACTTTTGCTATCTCTCTCTCTCTCTCTCTCTCTCTCATGGAAATCCTTAGAGAAACCTCCCTCTCTTGGAGTTCAGGAACAAGTAGCTGCCGACCAGACCAGATGTCACCTCTGCAATTTGCGAATACAAATTCATTATACTAAATCACACCACAGGCCAAAACCACAAGGTTAAAGTCAAACACACTTGGATTGGAAGCAACGGCTCATTGCTCCACCACTGGGTCCCCAGGAAAAAACCCTCCATTCCAACCACATTCTTCATTGACCATCAAACCCTTAACTCTACTTATTGAAGACTCCACTAGTTTCCACATTGTGCCCCCTTGATAGGCTCACAAAAAAAAAAAAAAAAAAAAAAAATCCTCTGTTATATGGGCCCACCAAAGATTAAGAAATGAACACGATGGTAAGCTAATAATTTAAAATTAGTTCATAGGGGCAAGCTAATAATTTGAGATTAAACCTTTTTAAATTGTAGTTTTTATTAAGAAAAAAATGCTAACAAGTTAAGCACTGGTTCCCATCAGTCTACAGTAAGAGAGGCCAGGCCACCTCATGTAAGGCCCAGTATAACGTCTTGTAGCTCAATAGAAGGAGCCTGTTCTTGGTACTTTTATCCTTTTTGTTGCTTTCTTGCAATGCGATGGATGGGCTTGGACTCCATTATCTGAGCCTCTTAATAATGGGCTGAAGTGCAGTGCCTTGTGAAGTTAAAGAGGAATAGAAAATGCAAGCAAATCCATTAGGGTGACCAAATACATCACCATGAATCAGTCTAAGTAAACAGTAAAGATCGGTAACACCCAGAGGAGCAATGAGATGGCACTGAAAGCTTACCTAAATATCCACATGTTTGATTCGCTGGCACTTGGTAGAACTATGTTTTTTAAAGAACTTTTTGCACCTCTTTGTAATGAAAAACATGTTAATCTCTTTCAAAACACATATACTGCTATTCAAGATGCTCCTCAAATGATTTACTTCTTTGAATGGGATAAATGATGGGCAGATTCTGATAAAAAAAAAATTAAATAGGGAATGAATAAAATTGCCATGGGTGTCGCAAGACTGGGAATCTCTCTAATTCATTTAGCTATATATGGATGGATTTAGTCTTGTGGTTGTATCTCACTTGATCTTAGAGTCCATCTCATATAAAAGTGCTATTCGGATTTCGTAACTAGAGGGAAGTTGCGATAATTCCATTTCACCCCTTCTTCGACGGGTAAATTGGATTTTATGACTGCAAAAGTTGGGAATCCTTGAACATGAATAGGTATGTTTTTTTTTCTTTCTTTCTTTTTTATTTTTTAATCTTAGAAGTACAGCTGAGCCCTCTATTGCTATCCTCACTTTATATGTACATGTTTTTGTACCACCCATCTCAGCTCAGCCAAGCAATTTCCACATGCAACTTTGATGGACATAAGTGAATCCTATTGTTCCAAGACACCTCGTAGAGAGGAGAGGAAAGATCGAGGAAGTGTCATTTTGTTCCTACTCCAAATCCTTAATTCCCCTTGCAGCAAATTTTATTTGGCAATCGAAATTGAGTATCTTTAACAATCGCCTGCATTAATAATTTACAAATAGGACCTTGGGACATAAACAACTTGCTTAAGATGCTTTCCCAAGCTATCCGAAATTTCCTTGCGAACGTAGGTTTCTTCTTTCTCCAGCTATGAACTCATGGACCATATCATTGAGCTCAATCCAGCATGAAGGAAGCTGTTGGCTCTTATGTGCCTGTGCCTTTTCTCTTAATCTTTGTTTTAGCACACAATTTCAATGGCCAGTTGCTTCCTAGATAGGGATGTCAACGGGATGGATCCAATATGATTAGTGAAAAACTGAAATTGAACCTAAAATCCACCATCGCTTTCTGAAACTAACATCGAAGCCGAATAATTTTTTGAAATAAAAAAATATAACTGCTATTAGAAAGAACCACCAGACCAAAACATAAACCAAAAAATTGAAAACTATTTAACTTTTTTTATCCATTTCAAAATTTTATATATAAATATCTAAATTAAAGATATCATATATAATTTTTATATAATTTATACCAACTCAACTAATAAATATGCCCAAAAATAATAATTCAACCATCCAACAAACTCAATAATTTTAAAATTAGAACACCATCGATCAACAAACTCAATAATTCTAGAATAATAATACAACCATTCAACAAAAATAATACAACAAGTTTAAAACAAGTCCAATTACATCAAAGAAAAGAAGTCTAACAATCACAATAATCGCAAAGAAGAGCCAAAGTGGGGCCTCTAGGGTTTATCAATTTAGTCATTTATCCATCCATGGTCTGGGGATGGTTCAGATTGAATAGGATAGAGAGCTAGGATTTATACTAAATATAAAGAATTCTAAGGGATATCGGGTACGTTTAGTTTCGGGTTCGGTTTCGAGTTAGGTTCTGGTCAAGGAATGCATCAAAATTCGAAGCCAAAGCCAAATAGTTTTGGATTTTTAAAACTATCAATGAAGCCATCGCCATTTAATTTTGGTTAAACCACCCTATTTGATTCAGAGACAGATAAAATATTCGGGTATCCATCCCCGTTGGCATTCCTATGCATAGATAGTTGACAAGATGTCATAATTCTTAGCATATGTTGACTCCATTTCGAGCAACCGATTGGCCACCTTCTTAGCAAGGTATATATTATTGTACACTTGGCATGCGCTAAGAAGTGTGCCCATATAATTGCAATAAGATCTAAAGCCATAATCTTTGTGAGGTCAAAGGCCTCATTCAAAAGCCCCCCTTGCCCTAGAAGGTCAATCATGCAACCATAGTTTTCTATCTCGAGGGCATTGCCATAATCTTTCTCTATAATGAAGAAGTAGTATCAACACTCTTCAATGAGTCCCATGTGGGCACATAGAACACCAATGAATGTCACACCATCAGACCAGATCCCTTCTTTCTTCATTTGAACAAAGAGGTCAAGTGCCTTTCATCATGTCCATTCATCGCCTATCCCCAAACCATAGAAATTTCAAGAGATAAAATCCTTCTTGACCATTTTCTTGAAGACACTCCATGCCATTTCATGGCACGCACATCAACTACCATCCATTCAATACCAGCTAGGTTACTCAATGGTTGTGATAATATTTAGGTTTATTTTATAATAAAAAAATTAGATATAGAAAGATCGGTGAAAAGAGAGAAAAAAGTGTCTATCTCATCCAGATCTACTACCCTCCGTTCCCTCTTCCTCTATCTCCTCCTCCTATGCTCCCCCAACTACCTCCCCTCCTCCCCACACCCTTGATCCCCTTGCAAATCCTGCCTCCTCACCAACAAATAAAAACCCATCACTTCTTTAAAGCCTCTAATCAAACTTGCTCCTAGTAGGGCTTGCACTCGAGTCGCTTCGAGACCCCCTTGGAGCCACCCCCATCTCATCAAAAGCTGCATGCCCACAAGCCTCTAACATTTTTGATCCAGCAATAGTTGGAGATGCTTACCTCCTAGACCTAGTACAATAGCTAATCCTATGTCGACATCCTTTAGTATGGCACATCTCAAGATGCCCCTGCCGTTCCTAAAATTGTGCCTCTCTAGCCCATCTTAGCTATTAAATCCTTACCTCATAACTACTCTCTCACCATACCTCCCTCGCACCTAACTCAAACCACCTTCCCCCTACAAGTGACTCCTTTTATACTAGGGGTCTTTTTGCTATGGAATCCAAGATCACCTCAAACCGACCAGCCATAACCCACTTCACTATTTCTAGTGTTTTTGTATAGGAAACTTACCGAAAACTTGCAAAACACCATCTAACCTCTAAGTCACAACTAGCAAAATCTCTCAATCCAATCCCTAGAGCTTCCACTCTCCCTCCATGCAACATCAACAACCAAACCCTTTTATCACCATTTCCAACCATCTATCAGGCATCAAGGCCTTCCTCCCGCTCATAGGGGAGATAGTTGGCATTTGCACCTATTGGACCAAGTGACCTACATGCAAGGTGTTGGCCGCTCTATCAATGTGGATGAAGTCTCCTCCATAATGGCCCATAAAGCAAGAAAGGTTGGCTCGTGAACCACCAGGCATCTTTCCAGTAATAAGGTAGTCCACTCCCTCATGGTGGAAGACCACATTTGCGTTGACGACTTCTCCTTGCTCATCAACTAGAACTAATTCAAAGACAATTTCTCATTAGCTAAAGTACAAGATCTCGCTGCCCTCCTTCAACCTCCCTTTTGCATGGCCGACATAGTCATTGCCATCATATCTTATTATAATTTAAATTGCATCATGATGCAATCAAGGGCAATGATACTTTTTTCTACCAAGGCCATGGTTTTGTCCTATTAAAAAATCTCTCTAATCATCAAGAGTGTAGTTCTTGGATAATCTTCTCTCCCATAAAGTAATAGAGATGTAAAGTTGAATTCCAAAGAAAAGAAAGTCTTAGAGAGAAGTTAAAAGTATCTCTATACTCGATTTTTTTTTCTTTCTAGAAGTTTTTAGTAAGCTAAAAATCACTATCTCTGCAGAGAGAGTACCAAGTAGAATATTTTGGTGACTAAGTGTATCTGCCACTTGATTCATCATGCTGGACTTGTGCTTAATCGTGAAGGTGATTCCATTAAGGAAGGACAATGTCTCATGTTTAGAGTAGATTACAAAATCATCTTGTTAGAGATATAGCTTTCAATGTCACCTCACAATGTCTGTAAAATAGTAGAAAACTCTACAATGCAGCTAGAGCAGTAGATATAGTTCCCATTCAACTTTTCACTAAAGTAGGCCATGGATCAAGGCCTTCTTGAGAAAAAAATGTTCTGATTCCAACCTTAGATGCATCATGCTGCATATCAAACACTTTGTCAAAGTCAAGTAGTGCTAAGATGGTTGCTTGTATCATTAATTCTTTTAATTTGTAGAAGCTCTTCTCGAGTTGGATGTGTATATTAACTTTACTTACTTTATGCAGTTGGTAATAGAAGCATCAATGAAGAAGTTTTGGATGAAGCACCAATATGATGAAGCAAGGCTATAGAAACTCTAAAATCTATGGATATTTTGAGGATTTAGCCATTCTTTGATGGCTCTGATCTTCTCCTTATCAACTTAGATACTGTCTTCGGATCTGAAAAAAGCTAGCATGCACTATGGCAAGAACATGCCATAGCATCGATTTCTTTTTTACCATTTGAGTGTGCCATAGTTTCTTCTCTGCATGCATCATTTTGTGATAAACATCATTCACATACCACATAGTGTGATCAACAATATCATCATAGATCGAAACTTGTAATCCATTTAGATAATATGCTACGCAAGTTCATTAATTTTCATGTGGTCATGCCAAAGCAGAGAGTTTTAAAAACTTTTTAGAGTAGTTAACAATGCTCCCTTCGTCCGATCTAAGATTCATATAAGATTGATAGAGAGAGCGAGAGAGTGATCCACCAAAAGGAAGTGGCAACATAGATGCTTCCCTATCTTTGATGGATCAATGATTTTTTTTTTTAATACTCACATAAGAGCGCTAGATATTCTCCACCATATAAATGCATAGGTTCATAATTTTAAGGCTACAAGTTTCTTGTTCTTGTTGTCATGAATGCCCATAGCTTCAAAGAACCTCTCGATGATGGCGATCCAGTCGAGGAGGTTCTTTGGATTGAGCTTCTCGTGAAATTTAGAAAGCTTTGCTTTGAAGTTGAAGAGCCTCTCATGATCTTGCGA
The DNA here is from genome assembly GCA_025769935.1 of Phoenix roebelenii. NCBI lineage: Eukaryota > Viridiplantae > Streptophyta > Magnoliopsida > Arecales > Arecaceae > Phoenix > Phoenix roebelenii. The sequence goes on along the minus strand of JAOXJJ010000359.1, from coordinate 6,689,933 downwards.
GACTCGATTATCAGCTAGAAGAAGATGAATTGGTCTTTGATTTAGAGCCGATTGGTGGACAGTGTTGGTAAGGTGATTGAAAGATGTACCCAATGGCATATCATCCTCTTGACATGATCCTCTAAGGCTGTGACCACAACCAACTGCACGATCCCCACCTGTAGTTGCGCTATCTATTCTCGTAGCTATTAGGTCTCCACATCTTTTGGGTCGATCTCTAGTATTGGGGCATTTTGTGTATTTTGGCAAACCATGATTTCAATATTGATGTAAAACACCATTGGCAACTGGACCTGATATGATACTATAATAGTGTACATTGTGATGCAGGAGCATGAGCCCAAGCCGGAGGCGTGCGTGGTGATTGAGTCCCTTCCTTAGGTAAGCACCAAATCACATTGGGTCCACAAAGTTCTAGCAACAAATTACAGTGGGTCCAAAATTTTTAGTATCAAGTCCCATTAGGTTTAGTTGTCCCAACGCCTGATTTAATTTAGTCCAATGTGTTGAACAGTCTTGATTTAATTTAGGAGTTGTGTGGTTGAGTCCATGTGTGAGAGGATTGAGTCCTTGTGCATGTGGCATGTGGTTAGTCGTGTGAGTGACATTGAGTCCAAATTGTGGTGAGATTGAGTCCTTGTAATAAGTGAAATTAGTTCACAATTGATTAGAGTCTTCAATGCTTAATTAGGTTGATTCCAAGCATTGATTGGGTCTTTAGTTATGTGGGATTGCTCCACGTGTCTCATGGGATGAAATCCTAAAGACACTAGGGTTAACTCCATGCAGCAAGGGAGAAGTCCTAAATAAAGTAAGACTTGTGTGCGGTTGGAGTTCTCTCCCAAAACTCCAATCCACACACCAAGAGGGGGTGACACTTGTCCAACCTTTAGTTGGCAAGTTGTTTAAGTAGATTATCATTAGATTTGAATTTTACAAGATGTTCTTATCTGATTTTGAGTCCAAGTAAATCTGATTGTAACTTCCAATTATGCCAACCTTTCTCTCTTTATAAGAGGAAGTTTTGATAAATGAAATTATATCAGATTTATTTGAAAAAAAATTCAGAGATTTGTGAGAGAGAGATCACGAAAAGGAGAGACTCCTTTCCCTTGGTGAGACGCCAAAAATAAAAAGGGCGATATTAGGGAGTGAGACGCTCTCCTATTCTGCCTATGATTGGGACGTTGAAGGGGTGCGACTCCTCTTCAACATATCTTGTGTATGTCGTATCGAATATGGCGGTTTAATGCAGGTTAGAAAATATAATTTTTTTCTTTTTTACAAGGAGCGTAGGTAAAATCCTAAATGACAGATTTGAATGGGTATATCTTTGAATTTTGATATCACAATGAACTGGTATGATAATGTGTTGATGCATGATAGTGAAGACTGGTTTCTTGCTTGCCATATTGACACAATCAAATTACACATTGCAGCGATCCCACTAGTTTCCTTATTCCATGGGATGATTTTGATTATCCACAACATCAATGCACATCATGGTGACACAACTACAATTCATCTTAGGCATCTTCAATTCAAGGATTGATTATTCGCATACCTACCAAATGATCTACCTCGGCCGATAATAAAATGGGCCTAATTATTTGCTAGTCCAATTGGAATAAATTTAATTAGACCCAGGCGAGAAGCAGCCCCAAACCCCACCTACCTCACCCGCCTAACAGCCCCCTCTTACCTAACCCAGATTTGACGCCCAATTACCGGCTCGGGCCCGCCGATACACGCCATTGCCGCTTCTCCCTATAAATACCCCACTCCATCAACCTCCGCTTTTCGGCTCCATTTCTCGTTTCCCCTGCTTCTTTGTCAATTCATCTACCTCTCCTGTTTCCCTTTCCTCTTTCCTCTCCCGATCCCAGTCCTCGTTTCCAACCTCTCTTCCATTACTCTTATGGAGTTGAAGCTCTTGAATGGCTCCTCCTTTTCTTCATATCCAATCGAGGACAAGCTCTTTAAGCCCTCGATCCCGCGTCTCTTCGGCGTCCCAATATGTAGAACCATGGGAAGATCGAACATTGGTTATCTTGTATCATCCTCCCCGGGGTTGAAGCTCCATGCAATCCAAAGCTCCACGAAGCCCGTCAGGTATAAAAAGGCCGCTCCTTTTTCGCCCGTTTATCGATTTTTCATTGGCTTTGGTCAAATCAGGCCTCCTTTTTTCGTCTGATTGCTTTCTGGGTTTTTGGAATCGTATATTTCTGATTTTATTTCTCGTCTGATGGTTTTTCCTGCTTCGTAGATCTGATCGTTCGGCTGGTTATTGTTGTGCTGTTGGTTTTCTGCTGATTTTTGATGGCTTGGAGGTGTTTTGTAGTATTATTTCTGGATTTTTTTTTTTAATTTTTAACTTTGTGCTGCACATAAGATTAAAGTTGGGTTCTTTTTGGTTTTTTGCCCCCTCGTTTTTTTTTTCTTGGGATGTTATTGAATCCAACCTGAACTTCTGATTTCATGAAACAAGTTTTGTTTTGTATTCATCAGCTATGTGCATGTAGAAGAACTTGCAATCGAACGTCATGAAGGGGTCTTCCAATTCTTGTAGGAAGAAAACATGTTTTGGGCGTTGGATTTTTTTTAAAAAAATAAGATTTTGTTTGTTATTTTGGATTTTTTAAAGGCTATGGGTCAGGTGTTGGTAATTATGTTTCTTGTTTTCTTTTTATTCCTCCAATCTGAATGTTTTAGGTATCCTGCCTCTGTGCGGTCACCCCTCCCCCCTCCCTCTCTTCTTATTTGAGTTAGAAAGAACGAAGACTAAATTTTTGGTCCAGGATCCTTTAAAATTTGGGTGGGAATACATTGGGTCCTTTCAAGCTTTACTGGGATCCGTTTAATCTGCTTTACAAACAAAATATCAGAATGTTGAGCATAGAGGAGGTTTTAGTATTGCTACGAGCTTTGGTGGGTGCAACCCTTGTAATTTTGTTTGCTGATTTCATGCACTGAAACGAATTAATATTTCTAGATTTTACTAAGAGTGGATTTAGCATGAACAAGAAAAAAAATTGATTTGCATTATTACCGTGGTACTATGCAACAGACATCCAGTGTTTTTTTTTTGTTTTTATTACTGTGGTGCTACAAGTGCTTTTTTAAATTACATGTACATGCATGTGAATACTTTACTCTCTGCATGTAGGCATGGCAACTATTAGAGTGCCAGTATCATGATCATGTATATTAGCATCAGTTCTATGTTTAAAAATTTAGTTTTCAGTTATTACAGAAAAATTTCTTTGCTTCCATTTATGATATTATTCATCTGTAGGATGGACAAGGAAAGAGTGGATCAAAGTGAAATATTAACCCTTGATGGAATAAGACACTCATTGATTCGCCAAGAAGATACAATTATATTTAGCCTTTTAGAGAGAGCGCAATTTTGCTATAATGCTGATACATACGATGACAATGTGTTCCACATGGATGGTTTTAATGGCTCGTTGGTCGAGTTTATGGTTAGGGAGACAGAAAAGCTCCACGCACAGGTAAGTGGAATCTTTAATGTAGAGATCAAACGTACTTAGAGACTTATTTTGCCCTTTTTGTCCTGATGAAGTTTTTGCCTTCCTATTGCAACTTAGGTTGGCAGATACAAGAGCCCAGATGAGCATCCTTTCTTCCCAGAAGCTCTGCCCGAGCCTATGTTGCCACCAATTCAGTATCCAAGGGTATGGACAAACACATGAAGAATTTATCGAACCACATTTGCAATTATGTATTCGTCTTTTTGAAATCTTACATAACATGAGCATAGAAGGAATATATATCAGTTTGTTTGACATGGTGCTGCAACAAATGTGAGCAGGTATTTACCGCAATATTTTTGAATAATTTGATCACTAGTTTAAACGAGCAGTCTTGTCTAATTCATTTATATAGGTTTAATGGTAATTGAAGGAAACCAGTAAGTGGCTGATGGTTGACCACATAGATTAAGTTTTCTTGTATGTGCAAGTGCAAGAAAAAGGTTTTACTTCCTTTGCCATTCCTGTGCAGCGAACCGTGAACTTCCACCTCACTATCCAGGGATGAGTGGGCTCTCTCTATAGTAATTGCTCTAAAAATTTTGGATCAAGATACAAACCTTAGATGCTTTATTATTGCATCAAATACTTGTCTTCACATTGTTCTCATGAATTTCAGCTTGGAAATAGAATGACAATCATAAGTGGGAAAATGCTGTAAAGCTATCTTATTTATGCTATGCCAGTCATCTTCACAAGGACCTGTTCCATTGATCCCAAGATTTGTTATCTATAGTTGCAGATCACATGCTTTCTCCTTTCTGTCTTGTTTTTCTTTACCATTGTCAAAGCCTGCCTCCTATTTTGTTGATTCTTAACTGTAGCTATTGAAGCCTGTAATCGTGCTGGCTTCAACAGGGAGACAGCATGTTTGATTTTGCATGGGGTGCAGCCCTGCTGAGGCATACAATGTGTTAAGAATGATGAACAGTTAAGAGAATGATGAATTTTGGCTTATACTGAGACCAAATGTTTTATAGATAGATCAGGATCACTGCTTTTGTCATATGCTTGCTGATAATGACACTGCTGTTAATTAACCGGTCGTTTTTAACATTCTAAAGCAGCATTTGGCTTCTGTATGTGATCTAGGTTCTGCATCCAGTTGCTGATACCATCAACATAAATAAGAAGATATGGGACATGTACTTCAGTAAATTACTTCCAAAATTGGTTAAGAAAGGAAATGATGGCAACTGTGGATCTAGTGCTGTTTGTGACACCATGTGTTTGCAGGTATGCATGAACTAAGTACATAAAGGCATGTTATGCATTTTCTAGATAATTTGATCTGCAAGCATGTCAGATATATAACTCATCCTGCACAGCTTAGAACTCCGTTGTTGCCAACATGCAAACATGTAGGATGGGAGATGACTGCATCCTGTTCGTTTAAATTGTAATTACAATGTGGAGATTGGATATTTCCAGCATGAATGATGTTCTAGGTGCTTACCGGATTCATTCTGTCTTTTTGTTGCTAATTGCTACAATAACATGTGTAGTTTTTAAGTTGTCTTCTGCGGTTCTGAACATTAAAACTGTTGAGGCTGTTGCTCTGCCTAAAAAAAATTATACATAGTAATCCACATGCTGGTACATAGAGGCGCTCGTGCTTATTTTTATTATTCGGAGATATCAGCTTGGCAATCTCAGAAACAAATCTAAAAGCCCTTGATTTCCTTTTGTTAAAGTTACTTCTCCTTCGACACTTCATTTCCCTTTGTTTGCAGCCTCAACCCATGGATTATCCTTGTTAGTCTGGGAGTTTCTTTTGTCTGGTCATAAACCATTTCTTGATTTCTTTATGCAGGCTCTGTCAAAGAGAATCCACTACGGCAAGTTTGTGGCTGAGGCCAAGTTCCAAGAGGCACCTGATGTCTTTGAACCTGCAATAAAAGCACAAGTAAGATTATGAGTTTATCTGCTTTGATTATTAGTTAATCCAGACTTGTTCTTATCTTTTCTTCTGAAATTTTTATTTTTTCTCTATTGGGTTTTATCAGGATGGGGATCAGCTGATGCGTTTGCTGACATATGAATCCGTCGAAACAGCAATCAAAAAAAGAGTCGAAGTAAAGGCTAGAATCTTTGGGCAGGAGATCACTGTTGGCGAGAAAAATGCCACACCAGTATATAAAATAACACCCAGTTTAGTTGCCGAGCTCTATGGCTACTGGATTATGCCTCTGACTAAGATGGTTCAAGTGGAGTACCTGCTAAGGAGGCTGGACTAAATGTGTACTCTTGTAAGTTACCAGCATCTGCAGTTAATTTGATATAAAGAAAGAAAGGAGTTCATATTTAATGTTGCTTGTAAAGTCCTCATTAATCAGACTGTGATTTTGATACATGTAGATGATGTTGTGGCTTATTTTCTATAGAACTGAAACTAGGCTGGTGGAAATTAGATTCCGGCCTATTGACATTCCTATTTGTGCTCCATGGACATTATATTGAACAAGCTTTCATACATGTGTGTGTGGAGAGAGAGAGATTGAACAAAACATTTTGTTTCAAATCTTTAAGAATTTGGAATACATGTTAAAGTAATGTTGTTTGTCAAACTTTGATCCATGCTTTCTAATGGGTAGAAAAATCTGGAGTGATGGTGGCGATAAAGAAAATGTAGAACAAGCATTTAGATGCTCACCCGATCCAATTTTCTTGGAACAAGTTGAGAATCCTAGAGATTACCTCCTTGGAGCCACTTGAGCCTGTTACAATACTCAATGTGAGAACTCCATGTCGGGTTCTGCGACATCCAAAGATACCTAATAATGGTAGTGAGGTTTTACAAGCAGCTGATTCAACCTTTTTGTCTCCTCTGCAAATCATCCATTTAACTATACCATAGTAAAGATTTAGTTAGTTCGCAGCTATCATGTATCAACAATGTTATCTTGCCTTCATTGCTTGCAAATTCCTCATGCAGCAGTTATCATTTATCTTCTTGGCTCCACCTTGATCCTGTGAAGGAGTAGGCATCCATGTTGGTGTATGTACTTTTGTGTATGTGTATGTATATGTATATATACACAAAATAAGACTGGATGTTTGGAAGATGTTTTGAATTTATTCCATACAAATTAATCATTAATATCTTAAATATTGTTAAACATATTTATTATATGGTTATTGTACTAGGTTGAATATGATTCATATTTTCTTATTAGTCAAACCGTTGAGCTATATAGTAATGTACATATTAGTGTAATTTGATACAAGATACAGAGAAAACATAATCCTTTCACATATTCTCTTCTGATATTTTACATGGTGTCGGAGCCAGGATTCCCTTTCTTATTGAATGATAATCTAATTTGCTTGCCGTCGTTCCTCTTCTTCAATCCAGGTTCGATCACAACGGTCACACATAGAGATTGCACGTTCGATCACATGATGCAGAGATCATGCGGCTTTTCGATTCATTCCTTGCGGTTGATCGCATGGACAAACATTTGTACCTGTGATGGTGTTCAAATAGATTAAAATGTTCAAGAGCAGGCTTTTCATTCTAACAGCTTACGCTAAATTGTGCAACTTGTTACCTCTTTTATCATCTCACTATATTCTTTATATATAACGCAAACTCCTCCGGCAGGGGTTGACATTCATCTTCATGGCTCCGCTTGACTTGATCCTTAGATTACACTAATATTTTATTATTTTCTACTACATTTTTTTGATTATGATCTTACTTAAAAGTGAAAGTACAATCATTAATAACATGCTATATTGCATTTAAGTATTGCACAGATGCAATAGTTTTCTATTTCTTATTATATATATAGGTTATATCTTGATCTTATTATTTTATAATAAAATATGATTTTTACTATATATATATATATAGTTTATAAAGGGCTTTTTTTTGCGCATATACCTATTAAAAATATTTTAACTATTTAATTTATAACCGTTAATTTTTTTTGACTATGCAAAAATAAGAATAAAAGAAATATAATAGTACAATAAATATTTTATGAAGGTATACATATAGATATTAATTTAAAAAGGATATACATGCAAAATTTTATATTTAGAAGAATGTTCATGAAAAAAAAAATTAATAATATTAAATTGAATGCTGATCTAAAAAGTCACCGAAATATTTGTAAGTAGTGCCGCCATACATCTGTCGACACGTGAGAGAGTACCGGGAATCTTCTACTCTACAATCAGCCAACCTACCCTTTTGACAACAAATTCCACAAGTTGCATGAATCATCTCTTTTCATATAAAAAAGAATTGTTCTTATGCACATAGGAGCCCCATAGCATTACTTCTAAAAATTTAGATGAGTGATTATGATAAATAGGCGACATGTCTTATCCTCGAAAAATCAAGATAAATAGTTCCAAAGTTCCTTTAATTCATAATTTTTTCAGTGATCAATATTATGTTCTCAAGGATTGCACCCCATCAGCAAATCTTACCTAGGGATAAATAATTTTGGCATCAAATGGGCCCTTAGAGAATTGGAAAGAAGAAAAGGCAAGAATCCTTTATTTTGATATTTCAATAAGATATGTGAAAGTTTAAGAATTTGCATGAATCTTTAAAAATATAATAAATTTAAAAGTCTAAGTCATTGGAATACGTAAGAAGAACCGAAGACTATTAAATTAATCACAGGTCTTTAATTTCTTCCGAGATTGAAAGTCTAGTATAGGCCTTGAATTTAAAGATTTAGTAATTTCTTTCCTTCCAAAGTTTCCATCAAAATTGCTATAGGTAGGATGCCCCAACATTTTTATTTATTATTTTAGAATGGCAAAAACTCCTAAATAAAAGTAGAGAATCAGCCTAACCTTTCCACCTTAGATTGCTATAAAATAGTTCCCTTATAAATTTGGAATATCCATATCTTACGAAGAGATAGGACGTAGATTCATTGTAGGACCTTAGAGTGCTTTAAAATATTTCCCTTATAAATTTGGAATATACATATTTTAGGAAGAGATAGGATGCAGATTCATTGTAGGAATGATAGAATAAACGAGAAGATTGGCTACCAAGAGCTTGCAATTAACTTGTTAACAATCAATATACAACCTCTTGAAGCAATCCGAATAAAAAATTTTATCTTCTCATAAATACTAATTTTCTAAATAGACCCAGATTGCTAATCCAGTTTCCTCCAAATTTTTAAATACCTAAATTTGGTTGGGAGAGGAGAGGAAGTAAAATTCTCATCTAACATATACAACAGCAACTTATTTGTATCATCATAATCAGATAAGAGGAGAAACGAGAAACAAATTTATCTCATTTTTAATTTGAAAGTGGCTTGCTACAAGCATTTGTCTTCTTTTATCATGTCGAAAGTTTTTTCTTTTTTTTCGTCTCCTATTTTACTTTTTAACTCGGTTCTTAGGAACGTAGGTGAAAAGCTTCAGCCTTAAAATATCATTATTATATTAAACATATGAGATTTGAAATCTACAAATTTGCCTTCTAGATTTTGTTTGTCATTTTTTGATATCTAAATAACCTTCCATTTTTTGACATTACCTATACAATCTCAATTATCCATTTTATACATTAAAATGATAATTTTAAAATCAAGGAATATTCTTGTTGGATTTTGTCTATTAAAAGTTTATACCAAGGATATTCTTCCTATTTACCGTAAAACCCTCATTTTTGTCATAGAATATTCACCACGTGGAAGCCCATATTAATAACTATGTAACTATATTAAATAAATAATCAAGTTCATTCACTAATAAAAATCTTATTAGCTTATTAAATTGTATTAAATAAATAATCTGCCATTAGTACTACTAAATTAATAATGATTATTAATAGTCATATTTACTTAATGTATGCTAATCTAATCAAAAATGACTTTTATTAATATTGTACCCGACTTATATCTTGCACGAGTCATTAGATTACACAAATATTTCATTAATAACCTGCAATATTGTATTTAAGTATTGACTAGATGCAATAGTTTTTTATTTCTTATTGTATATAGGTTATATCTTGATCTTATTATTTTATAATAATGTATCATTTTTACTATATTGATATACATACATACACACACACACAAACTATTAGAGTTTTATACAACAAGTGTATACCATAATTTTAATATTGGAAGTTTGTTTTAGAAAATAATTATATTTTTATATCTACTATTTCTATTTTATTTTTGTTTCATGTTATATCTATTTTATATTGTGTTTCAAGAGCAATTAGAAAAGGGGGGAAAAATTGCATGTTGCACATCATAGGTTATATGCTAGTTGTTGACTATTTTATGTGCCTTTTGTTTCGCTAACATACATGTAAATAGTAATTTTATAAGAAAATTCATATAATCGTATATTTAGGAGGGTATACATATAAAAAATTCTAAGAAAAACAAAGCCTGTTGGTTTTATGAGAACAAAAGTTTTTAAAAGTAAATAAATTAGAAAAATTAGAAAAGCATGATGCTAAAAATTAAAATTGCATGGCAAATATTAGAAAAATATCATAATAAAATTACTCATGACATCCCCTTATATTTATAGTGGGAGACGAGGCGGAGGAACGGTTGAGATTAAGTTGATCTAGTACCCATCGACGGTGAGATCGGGCACGCTTTTGTATGGCCATTGGAAGTCTGATGGTTTCCGTGTCCTGGTTGGTTGATGAGTCTGGATGCTCTTCTAGACGGCTTAGATTCGAGATTTTCGCTAACTACATGGCACGTGGCAGTGTCCACGAAACAAAATATGCTTCCCGCCAGCATTCAAACTAATAATATTAAAACTAATTATATTTTTCTTATTTCTTTATAGGCTTTTTGGTACTTTTGTCAATATTAATCTAATTTATGTAATATTAAAATTAAAATCATCACTTATCTACCCATAGTTGATTTCTCTAAATTTCCTAATTTGTTTACTCTTCTAAATTTTATTATGATATTTTTCTAATATTTGCAATGCAATTTTAATTTTTAGCATCATGTTTTTCTAATTTTTCAAATTTATTTACTCTTAAAAACTATAGTTCTCATAAAACCAATAGTTTTTGATTTTTTTTAGGATTTTATATATATATATATCCTCCTAAATATATGAAATTATATGAATATTCTTATAAGAAAAATATTTGCTTGTATCTTCGGTTTTTTTTCATATGTACTCGTATCATTTAACGTCGTTAAAAAATAAACGATTTAAAATTAAAATGACTGAAATACCCTTTTAGGTAGTTATGCAAAAAAAAAGTTATAAGGATATACACAGAAATAATAACTTTATGAAGGTATTCATACAATTTATTATATTTAAAAAGATATACATTCAAAAAAAATATTAAAAAAATTAAAATTTGGCTGAAATTTGCCAAGTTTTTTATGATTAGTTAGATCAACAAGTTAAAAAAGATCGAGTCACATTGTCATTTTTTTTTGAAGATCCGGACTCGGTCGAGTTGAAATATTAGATAATCATTTTGGAAATGTCATTCTTTATTTGATTTTTGATATAATCATCATTATTGAATCAATGATATCTACATATTCTTTATTATTTTTAAAAATATTATAGCATATCGAATTTAAATTAATTATAGATGCTGAGATTAGTAAAATAATTTTTAGTGATTTGTAAATATTACGTTGTTGTTTGTTTTCGAGGCAAAAATTTCATAAAAGTAACATGATTTATTCTATAACAACTGATATTAACATGTTAATCTTTTTTGTTATCTTGTTTATTAATAAATTATCTAAACTAGATTTTGATCCTTTTTTATTATAGTTTTTTTTACGCGTATATCCTCTTACATATGCATAATTGCATGAATACACTCAAAATTGCTATTTGCATATGTATCCATATAAAGTTTTTATTTTGCACGTCTATCCATAAGGATATTTCAATCGTTTTAATTTTAAATTAGTTTGTTTTTTTAACAACGTTAGATGGTATGGATACATATATAAAAAAGAAAGTAAAAGAAGTGTATACATGCAAAATAAGTAATTTATGAGGGTATATATGCAAATAGCAATTTTACAAGGGTATTCATACAATTTTATATTTTTTAGAGGGTATACATGCAAAAAAAATTTGTATTGTCAAATAGTTGAATAATGAAAGTAGATAGCGAGTGCCTGATCGAATTGATCAGGTCGTATAGGAACAAAATTCAAATCTCTCGGTTTGTTAGAATGCCTCAGTTGCATACATCATTGCACTCCTACTTAACAAGTATTATAATGATAAATGGCTCGTCTCGTTGCGACCTTATGTTAGATTTTCAATACCTCTATCGCTCCATCCCTGTAGGGGCGGAGACTCGTTGTTTCGACTATACTACTGAAGGCTCTAAAAAAGTTATAAAAGTAGAGCACTCATCTATAGGTTTGGGTCCGATAGGTAATTATAATTATAGGCTTTTTTCTTATCCAAATTCAACCTAAATCTGGATTTTCTGCCACCATATTATTTTACAACACATGTTGTGTCAGCCGCTACCCATGACAGCAACACTTAGACCTTCAAAAGCGATACCAATTCACTAAATTTGCAAATTTTTGGCATCCATATCAAACATTGCAATTATTGTATTACCTAAAATCATTTAGAAAATCTTTATGTCAATAGAGATCGATTAGTTATCGATTTGTCCCAATATAATAACATGAAACACCATAAATACTTTTTTTTAATAATAGACAAAGCATAGCTTAAGAAGTTGCAGTAGATCTAACAAAATATAATAATAGTGTATTCTATGTATTGTAAAAATAACCGATATAAGACTAAACACATGCCTGCACGGATCTTTATATATTCGACATAACCTAACCAATGAAACACAGAGATCAACGAGATAGCAACAAGTTAACAAACACCAGAAAATAATGCATCAAAGTTCTTCCAAAGTGATGAGGAAGATTTTCTTGTAATTTTTGGATAGAGTTTTGATTACCATCCACCAATGCACCAAATGTGCATGCATAAACTTTGTGCATATAAGCATAGAATGACATGCATGAGCGCGCACAACCATATGGTTGTGCGTGTATACGCTTTTTGTGTTTTTAAAGGCCATAGCAATTTGGGATCTTGCTCAAATAACTATATAGCGGCGAAAATCAAGTTTATAAGTGACAATTTCACATATTAAACAATGCACAAAGCTTAAGAAAATGAAAATGATTTTGAGCAGCAAAAGGCGCAAATAATTGTAAAAATGATGCTACTGGATAAGATATAAACCTCTAGGAAAACAAGAAAAAAAGAAGATCTTCATATTTGAGTGATAGCTTCTTTTCTCGAGGATTTACAAACCGAATCTGCGAGTAGAAAATCATAAGAATGCAGCCTACATGTAAAAAAGTTTGTTTCTTAGTTGAAGATACCATGGAGAGTCAACCTAAGAATATGACACCCTTGATTGTCCAAGGTATCATCAACAGTGTCGTGCAAACAACCAGTAAGGTGCATGCAACAAGTTACAAATGGATTGAAAACTGATATAAATCTTTGCCAGCTTGCACAAAGGATGTATTTATTATCAACAAGTTACAAATTAATGCAAAACTAAATATAACAGTATCTCATGAATTTTCTCTCTCCTTTATAGTAGGTGATGGTGCAAAATTAAATATAATCCTTGGAGATGGAAGCGAAAATAAATGATCTCTAGCATTTTCAAATAAGAAATAGAAACTAAGCATTTATAGAGAGAAGGATAATGGAAACGTTTTCATGGAGGCGATGAGAGTGTTGTTATTTTCACTCCAGGTTCGGTGAAGCTAACCAATTTTCTTTCTTCACACATATGGGGCAGTTATGGAGGGCTTTTTCACTGCAGGCGTGGCAATAACCGATGGGTACTACCACCGTATGATACCTCATCAGACCATCTATCCGCCGCACGTCCGAGATCCAACGGAAGACGTAACCCGCCTCCCCTTAGAAAATCAATCCATCCCTCGCCTTTTCTCTCGTTTGCCAGGGTCGATATCGCCATCTCGGCGTCCGGCCTGCTGTTCTTCTGTTTCTTGGATTTGTCCTCCGTTGTACCTCCACTTCTTTTTGTCTTTTGGTCGGGGTTTGGTTTAGGGTTAGGGTTTCGTAGAGGAAGAGATCTCGCTCTAGGGTTACTCCTCCTCGTCTTCTCTAGGGTTTCTCTGGCCATGGCGACCGCCGAGATCGAGGCGGCTATCAAGTCGATCCCGGAGAAGAAGGAGAGCCTCCGAAAGGCCTTGGAGGCCCTCAGATCCTACTCCTTCGCCTCTTTCACCGTCGAGTGGAAGGACCTCGACGACCACATCTCCGCCATCGAGAAGTCCCTCCAGGAACGCTTCAAGGATCTCCAGGCCAAGGAGCCCCCAAGAGCTGCCGGGGCCGCTTCCTCCCCGCCGGAGGCGAATACGACTCCAGCGGCGGCGGAGGAGCCCGAGGCCACTCCGCGGCCGGAGCTCAAATCCCTGTGCGTCGCGATGGACTCCCGGGGTCTGAGGTCGTTCCTCAGCGAGAGACGGAAGGATTTCAGTGCCGTCCGGAACGAGCTAACCCCGGCCATCCGAGCGGCCTCCGATCCGGCCAAGCTGGTTTTGGATGCCATGGAGGGCTTTTACCCTCCGAAATCCAAAGGCGAGAAGGATGGGGAGACGCAGATGATTAGGAAGGCTTGTGTCAATCTTTTGGAGCGTGTTCAGGTGATCGCTCCGGAGATCAAGCCTGCGGTTAGGGTGCAGGCGAAGAAACTGGCGACGGAATGGAAGGGGAAGATCGCTGATAGCGGGGGAGAGAATGGCTTAGAGGCTATGGGTTTGCTGCAGCTCATTGTGTCATACAGTTTGGTCTCAGAATTTGAGGTTGATGAGATTTTGGATCTCCTTGTCATAGCCTGTCGAAGGAAGCAGACTGTAGATCTGTGTAAGATCCTCGGGTTCACAGAGCGCATACCTGGTAAGTGTGTAAATGATTTTCCTTTTTGGATATCCCTTGCTAACTATTTTAACTCCTTATATATTTGGTCTTGGAGTTTAGATTTGGTTATATCAACTTGGATACATGAAATGCTTCCACAGGCTGTATGTGTCTTTAATTTGACATTTCAGTTTATGTCAGTATAATATTGTGTCTGATAATCATAATATGTTAACAAGAGAATTTCTATCAGATTAGGTGCCTTCATTGTGCATTCTTATTTGCCCATTCGATAGTTTGTTTAATGTGAGACATTATCTTCACTATGTCACAGATGTTTGTTTTCTATGGGAGACTCTTTTTCATCTAAGAAATAAATTTTCTTGTTGGCAGATTTATTTTCTTTCTATTTTTAATATTCAGCTATTTGTGTTCTGATTGTTGTTTCTTCCAAAGTCATGGCTTCCTTGATCAATTATAGGGGTACACATTAGCCAAGCTCAAGTGAGCTAGGTTTGCTCAAGCTCAACTTATTTTATATCTGAGCCAAGATCATGACTACTCATTCAATTTCGAGTAGGACTTGAGCTGCTAACAAATAGCCAGAATAAGGGATATAGATAGAGCCTAAGGTCTTCCAAGGCTTTCATATATACATTGAGCGAAGGCACGCTTTTATATTTTATCTTATATTTGACTCTTATTCTTTTTTAGGTAAGTTTTGTTAATGTTTTATAAATAAATATAAAATAGAGCTCGTATTAGATAACTGATAAATATTTACTAAAATCATATACAAGATCAATATTTTATTTATTTGGGTTTTCAGCTTAATTAAGCTTGATGCAAATGCATAGTTCAAGTTATACTATAATGAGCTACTTTGTTTCATCTGAATATCGAGCTGAACAGGACCTTCTCATGAACAACCCTCTTGTTTGGTAAACCGTTAGTCATAGGAAACTTCTAACTCAGATAGCGTTCCAGCTTTGGAAACTCCAAGGAAACTCAAACATGCATTTGCTTGTCGAGTGTTTCTTTACTAAATGATTTCTTTTTTAATGCTTGCTTCCCGTACCCACACCCACAGTCATACCCACTCTTGATTCTAGCAACTAAGGACAGCCTTTATCAAGTTTGGAACTTGTTATATTTGCAAGATGCAGTTTTATCAATGATGTAACTCTATGTCAATTTATTTTCACATTTTTCCTCTTTTCCTAATTTTGCCAATTGCATTACTTGTTGAACTTTGTTGTTATCTTTACAATTTTTTTGGGTGAGGGCAAGGCAGGGGTTTTAAAATTATAGTCAATTGTTGGTCCATGGGTCCATGGGTACTTATTCATCTGTTTAAGGTTGTTGATTGGTCTAGCTTTGGTGGAAAATATTCTTAATCAGTTGGTGCGAACAAATCTTTTCATCCCAATTACTTCATTTTTGAACCATGTATGTACTTTCAACACACATATCTTTTATCTATTTTGGTCATATGTATGTACATATTATATCATGTACATATATATTGTATGTAGGCATATGTATGTAGATATATGTAAGCATGCATATATGCATGCATGCATGCATGTATGTATATGGAAATGCTAGAAATACTTTTACTAAGAAAGAACTTAGGAAATGAGTGTGGTTCAAGATTCTAGGTAGATTTTCAAAGCAAGTGCTGTACTTGTGTGCATGTGCATGTCCATGTCCATGTGCGCTTATGTGAAGGTTGATGATTGGTCTAGTCTTGGTGAAAATATTGTTAATCAGTTGGTGAGAATAAATCTTTGTCCCAATAACTTCATGTTTGCATCATTTGAGTACTTTCAATAGTTTCTATCTTTTTATCAATTTAAGTCTTATATATGTTTATGTTCTTGTGATGCATGCATGCATGCAAGAGGATGCAGAAGTCCATCTCTGTGTTTATGCCTGTTCGTGCATGGGCGTGGCTGCTTTACTGTGCGTAGTGTAAGCCCTCGATATATTAAAGATAGAAAAGCTAGCTAAGTTCCCAAGATAATTCTCCTCTTGTTTAGGTCTTATACTACTGAGCATTTTATTTTAGCTTTCCTTTTTAATTTCATGGTGACCTTTGTTTTGAATATTTTATTGCATTCCATATGGAGATCTCATCTACCTTTCTATTGGCAATTAGTTCATATAAATATATATTGCCAAATTTCTTCTTAACCACTTGCTTATACTGATTCAGTTATCAGATAATATGCTTAAAAGTTCTTTTGTATATATTTTCTGCAAAAAGTCACTTTTGTCTCTTATTATGTATAATTATTTTCTATCCTCTCTTTTGATATCCATCTATATGAGTTGGGCTTTATGAGATGCATTTTTTGTTGTTGCTGTATTTTTTTTTGGCTAGCATGTCCTGATGTTGTATAAGTTTGTTCACACATTTTTTTGTTTTTTTGCCATGGGAAGAGTATTCTTGCATGATTATTACCTTGATTTTAGGAGCCCAATGTGTCATGTTGTCAGAATCAGAAGTGCCCATAATGTAGGCTTGGTGTCAAATTTGCTTCAAAGGGGTTCCTCCTATTGCGATGGTCTCATATGTCAGCAAGTTTAGCAATGTTGTGACCTTTACATTTTGTCTCTTGACAATGAAATGGCCCCTATCCTTGGCCATTTAGCTGCTCCTATATGGCTGTCTGAATTCCTATAGCTAGCATAACCAGTAATCATGATTATTATGTCCTTTTATGTCACTATTAGCACACTAGAAAGAACTTACCAAGTTTCATCATCTCTATCAAGGTTCAGGGTCTTGCCAAAAGTAGGATGTTACTGTTGAAACCATGATGTTTTGACATGAAAACAGTACTAAGACGCTGTCACAACCCAAGACCTCATCCAAAATAGCTAGCCGGAAGGTATTTTTTGGGCTTCTTAGTCCATGGGTATTTATTCATCTGTTTAAGGTTGTTGATTGGTCTAGCTTTGGTGGAAAATATTCTTAATCAGTTGGTGCGAACAAATCTTTTCATCCCAATTACTTCATTTTTGAACCATGTATGTACTTTCAACACACATATCTTTTATCTATTTTGGTCATATGTATGTACATATTATATCATGTACATATATATTGTATGTAGGCATATGTATGTAGATATATGTAAGCATGCATATATGCATGTATGTATGTATATGGAAAACTGCCCCAAGAGTTGACATAGTACTGTTTCGGTACAGTACAGTCCTAATGTACCAATATGGGTCTTGGTACTGGTGTTTTAAACCTTCACCTATATCAAGTGTTGTTTGCATTTTGTATTCAGTTGCCTTCAATTGCACTCAAATGGCTGCATCCAAATCTTAGGGCCTATTTGGATAAATCAGGATCTGGGCCAATCCTACAAGATTTAATAATCTTGAGGGTAACATTCAGCACAGGCTAGGAAGAAATGTTTGGGTGCCAAATCTTGGGGATAGCTAACATACGAGAATAAGCTTATCCTATAGGATAAAAATAAAATGGTTAAGAGGACATTATTTTTATCCCATAGTCATCGAGCTCTACTTCTTAGCCCTTCTCTCTCTCTCTCGTCGTACCCAGTTGTTAGCACCTACAATAACAGCTGTTGTTGCCGCCTTAAACCTTAGATCTCTGTCTCCAACCATCACCTTCTACCTTCAGCTGGTTACTCCAACCTCTGACTTGGCATCCAGAAAGTAAGCTCTCCCTCCCTCTCTCTCTTTCTCTCTATCTCGTCGTTACCCACCTCTTACCTCCCTCTCTCCATCTCACTCATTGGTCACTATTCAATCCCTTGTCCTCTGCTCCTTCAACCCTTGCATTGGTTGGCTACCGACCAAGGCCCGTACACCACCTCTCCCTTTTCTCCTCTTGATCTTGAATTTTGCTTGCATGGGTAAGCGGATAGGTCAATAAGCAACATGAATGGTTTAACTGTTTAAGAGTTCAATCTAGATGCATTCTCTAGGGTTTTAGCTGTTACATTGGTTTGTTGAGGTGTTCTTGCAGGTGTTTTATGAAATGTGGCTGAATGGTTGAGTGGTTGGCGCTTTGCCTAGATGCTTCTATAGTAGCTGCCATTGCTCTGATGCTCCTACTAAGTGCTTAGAATGGTCTTGTGCTTGACCTTTGGTGGTCTTGTTGAGGTGTTTTGAAGATGTGACGAAGTGTGGCTTGATGGTTGAGTAGCTGGCGCTTTGCTTGGCTACTCCTATTATGGTTGACATTGCTCCAATGCTCCATTATTAAATGGTTGAGTGTTTCAATTGGTTTTGTGTTTGATCATTTGTATGTTGCTTCCTATTGTGATTTTTATTGCTAGTTTGTCGGTTGATTTTGTTTGCCTGGTGAGGATTATTCCAAGTGTTTGGTTGGGGCTTTCTTCTATGTTGACTTAAAGGTGCTTGGACCAGTTTGTTTGTTGGCTTTTGCATCCTTGTGATGATTGTTTTGAGGGTCTAGTCATGGCTTTCTTTTGTGTTTGGGGGAATTTTACTAAATGGTGGATGGTTAGTGCATTGATCTCCTGTGCTCCCATTTTGGTGAATTTGTTTTATTGTTCAATAGAAGTTTGATAATTAGGTGGCTAATTTGTTGCTCCCATCAAGACATTATTTTGAATTAATTTGTTGCATTAATTTGAGTCATTGCTTATTATTAGTGATTCTTAGCTTAACTCAATGTAAACCCTAGAAGGGGGAGAGAAAGAGGAGGGGGGGAGAGGGGGGAGAGAGAATGCTCCTTTGTTTGTCCTCTATCCAAACACAGGATCGGATCATTCATGCACTATTTTTATCTTAAGAAAATTTCACGTATGATCTTTTAGGATCAAAACCTAGATCCTATCATGAATTTTATTGTAGATTATAAATCTTAAGTACCCAAACAGGCCCCTAGACCGATTTTCCAGAAGGTTAGTCTAACAAGGAAATAGATGGAAAGAGGCACAACATTTCTGGTCCTTCCTTTCGTAATTTAGGTTTGTTATGTTTGGTTTGGATACATGTTACATGGACACAGACTTCAGCATCAGACTTGGATACACGTCCAAGCATTTGATTTAGCAAGAGGGGAAAATGAACTTATGGTGATACATTCAAAAATGAATTTAAATAAAATAATGTATGTTATATTGAAGTTTTTTAGAAAAAAAACATTGAAAGATATTTTCTGTTAAGGTTCTCTGTTGCACGTCTTTTATTCAAGATTTACAGTAAGTTTAAGAATTTTTAAGGAAAATAAATTTTGCAAAGTTAGTTTAGTACATGTATTCTGGACCAAGCTCTAGAAAGAACGAAACCTCACTTTTAACATGATTACAGTGTGTCAAATTCATTGTTGGAAGAGTCCAACTCTACCAGTTTCTGTAAATTGCAACCAAAAAAGTTTGATAAGTATCCACAAACATTTTTAATTTTAGGTACATATTTGGTAGGAATTGTAAGAGTTGGACACGTGTTTAGGTAAAACAAGGCTTTGCCAAGTGACCATTATTTGGATTTTTTTTTTTTTTTTTGGGGTGGGGGGGGGGGGGGGGGTTGGGAAATTTCTAAT